>JALHLI010000034.1:333911-811411 GCA_023349425.1 Anthopleura sola | reverse complement strand
CCAAATACACTCCACTCAGTTCAATTACCATAATAATTCAACTTCATTGAAGGCGCGATTACATAGAGCAATTTTCTCCGCAACTTGTCTCGCAACGGCGTTGCAACACAAGTTCATTGCAAGAGGGTTTACACAATGCAACAGTCGCAATCGCTGCAAAAATTAGAAACGAATTCTCCTTTTCACAACGATTGCTGAAACTAGTCTCGCAACATTTTTCAGGGTTACACGCCGCAATGTTCCATGTTACGTTTGTTGAGACGCCGTTGCAAGACAAGTTTCAGAGAATATTGCTCTGTGTATAATAATCGCGCATTAAGAGACGATGACACGTGGCAGTCGCAACTGATAATCTTGTGGCTTCTTTTATGTTTAACTTCTCTGAAAGAGACGGGATTGCCATCTTATGTGGTCATCCTAGCCACGCCGAAGGTCTAACTATTTGCTGATATTTTTAGAGCGAAGGCAGCTTTTTCTACTCAGATATTTTAAGACCCTGAGTGTAGGTCTAGCCGCAGGGATTTGAACCCAAGACCAACTGTTCATGAGCCAACTGGAAGTAATATCTGTATGCTTATGTATCAATTGTATTGTTAGATATTGATGAGTGTATTGGTAAGGTTTGTCAGCATGGAGGAACGTGTAACGATTTGGTTAATGATTACAAATGCACATGCCCTCCTGGATGGTTTGGACGGCTCTGTGAGAGTGGTAAGTTGCATGGGATAATATATATTTGCTTTGCTTTGCTTTGCTTTGCTTTGCTTTGCTTTGCTTTGCTTTGCTTTGCTTTGCTTTGCTTTGCTTTGCTTTGCTTTGCTTTGCTTTGCTTTGCTTTGCTTTGCTTTGCTTTGCTTTGCTTTGCTTTGCTTTGCTTTGCTTTGCTTTGCTTTGCTTTGCTTTGCTTTGCTTTGCTTTGCTTTGCTTTGCTTTGCTTTGCTTTGCTTTGCTTTGCTTTGCTTTGCTTTGCTTTGCTTTGCTTTGCTTTGCTTTGCTTTGCTTTGCTTTGCTTTGCTTTGCTTTGCTTTGCTTTGCTTTGCTTTGCTTTGCTTTGCTTTGCTTTGCTTTGCTTTGCTTTGCTTTGCTTTGCTTTGCTTTGCTTTGCTTTGCTTTGCTTTGCTTTGCTTTGCTTTGCTTTGCTTTGCATTCTATTCCATTTCATTCCTTTACTTTCCTTTTTTTTAAATTTTCATTATTTTATCCACTCCAGACCGCAATGAGTGTCTATCTAATCCATGTAAGAACAGTGCCACCTGTATTGACGAGGTCAATGGCTACTCCTGTAAATGTGCTCCAGGATGGGAAGGCAAACTATGTGAAACTGGTGAGAATACATTTTTATAACAAGGGAACACTTGATCATCAAGTAAAAGAAGGCTCAGCAAAAGGAAAATATTCAGGGTTCGTACGGGTTTTGGAAAGTCTTGGAAAGTTTTAGAAATTAATAATGGATTTTTTCAGGACCTTGAAAGTTTTGGAAAATTGTTTTATGGTCCACTAGGCTATAAAAAAAGTTATGGATGTTTTTGCAGCTTGTCTGCAGTATTGTCTTGCATTGGGTACGGGTACCTTTTGAGATGGCGCAGGGAAATGAGAAGTGGAATATTGATTCCTTGACCCGTCTTTTGGTTCCCCACTGGGAGCCCTCGGCCATCAAACATCTATTTAAGAGTGTAATAAACTAATATTTCAATAATCCTGTTTTAGATACTGATGACTGCGCAAGCAACCCATGTCAGAATTCTGCAACATGCACGGATAAACTCAACGGTTATGACTGCACATGCGCAGCAGGATGGGAAGGAAAGAACTGTGATAAAAGTAAGTTTTGCTATTTCTTAGCCTTTATTGTCCAGCAGCAAGGACTTGGTGGGGGGTCATTTCCTGTCTCGTGCGGAATGTTCATCAGCTGAATCACAAGTTTTCAATAGAATTCTTTCTGGTTGACAGCACATGGTGGTCAGTGTTTGACCTCCATTTGGAGCAGATAATGAGATTCAAAGACTTATATCAGCTGATTGAGCTTAGCAGTTTGTCTTGTGTGTGAAGCCCGCTGCTCGACTATAGACCCCTTGCAGCACGTCGGAATGCAGCTTAATTTGGAGGACAAAACAATAGGTTCCAATTCTCATGAGATTGAAATTCTTTTGTTTTGTCCTCCAAATTGAACTGCTATAACGTCACGTGCAAGGGGTCAATATCATGTGCAGAACGTAGCTGATGAAGTAATTTGACTCCAAAATAATTGGAAGTGGATTTCGTGTTGTTTTTTTTAACTCGCTCGTATCGCATCACAAACACTCGGATATTTCTGAATTTCGTTTGCAGTACCAAACTGAAACTGCCCGACCAAACTGATTCACACGTCGCTCGTTTGCCTTATCCTAGCTTATCAATTACGTTAACGGGCCAATTGTAGTTGGACTTGAGTCCAATGGCGTATGAAACGGCGCCTGAGTATGTCACTTATTCAAACCATATACCAATCTTTTGAGTATTATTTCTTTGTTTAATGTAATGTATTTACTAGAGGACCACTCTGTTATATCATGACCTCTACTCTCAGTTGTGTTGGCTTACTTATTAAATGTTCTTTATTATTGCTCTTGTTTGTCATCACCAGATCATGATGACTGTTCACCCAATCCATGTAAGAATGGTGCTTCATGCAGTGATCTCATCAATGGTTACAGATGCACTTGCGTGACAGGATATGAAGGAAAGAACTGTGACATCAGTAAGTTTGGCGTGACACTTGTCACGCAATCTTTAAATTTGTAATGAATAAGATAAATACAATGCAATACGTATACACTACAATACACTGTACTACACTACGCTACACCACACAAAACCACACCACACCACACAACACCACACCACACCACACCACACCACACCACACCACACCACACCACACCACACCACACAAAACCACACCGCACCTTACCACACCACACCACACCACACAAAACCCCACCTTACCTTACCACACCATACCACAACATTTCACTACTCCACACCACACCACATTACACCACACCACATTACACCACACCACAGCACACTAAACCACACCAAACCACACTACAACACACTACTTTGCCCTACACTACACTGCACTGTACCGCACTGCACTACTACGCACCTCACAACCCCTTACCACACCGCAGTCCATCACAACACAACGCAACACAATGTAATACAATACGAACAGAATAGTAAATCATAGAATACGATGTTAACTTTGACGAATACCTTGATTGACAGATACTGATGACTGTGCCCCAGGACCATGTAAGAATGGTGCTACATGTGCCGATCAAGTCAATGATTACACATGTACCTGTGTAGCTGGTTATGAAGGAAAGAACTGTGACACAGGTGAGGATATTGAATGTCATCACACCTGAAATCAGATCTACCGGTATGCTTCCTAGTGATATGTCTTCTTGTTTGCTTGGGTTTGTGGGATTGGAGGACATGATCCCTAAAGTAATGTTTCCCTCCCTCCCTCCTCTTCCGTTAACTCCTTCTCCCTTCTCCCTTCTCCTTCCTACCTCCTCCCTTCTCCTTCCTACCTCCTCCCTCCTTCGTTCCTCCTTTCTTCTCCCTTCTCCTTCCTGTCTCATCCCACCTTTCTCATACCTTTTCCCTCCTCCACCTCCTCCTCCTCCTCCCTTCTTCATTCTTCCTCCCTTTCTCCCCCCTCCCTCCACTCTCCTTTTCTCTTCTTCAACTTGCTATCCCATTCCCTTCCTATTCCCTTATCCTCTTCCTCCCTTCTCTCTGTGTGATCTAGTAACCAAGTTTTCCGTATGATATAAAATCAGACGTTATGTTAATTAACATGTTTTTGTGTTTTGGGCAGATCATGATGATTGTTCACCTGACCCATGTAAGAATGGTGCTCGCTGTGTAGACCAGGTTAATGGGTATTCTTGTACCTGTCTTGCTGGATATGAAGGAAAGAACTGCGAGACAAGTATGTAGCAAAAATGATGACCACTGAATGACAGACTGATTGACGTACTTATTTACCTCTGTTTGTATGTATCTCACTGACTCACTGACTCACTGACTCACTGACTCACTGACTCACTGACTCACTGACTCACTGACTCACTGACTCACTGACTCACTGACTCACTGACTCACTGACTCACTGACTCACTGACTCACTGACTCACTGACTCACTGACTCACTGACTCACTGACTCACTGACTCACTGACTCACTGACTCACTGACTCACTGACTCACTGACTCACTGACTCACTGAATACCTACCTGAGTTTTATATTTGTTGTATTTCAATTTCTTTTATTCTTTCTTTACAGACACAGACGAGTGTAGCTCTAATCCATGTCAGAATGGTGCTACTTGTAGTGATGGTATCAATAGCTACACATGTGCTTGTCTGGCGGGATACGACGGCAACAAATGCCAAAATAGTAAGTATTATTTACACTTGAATTTGACAATTTGGCAGATTATTTTATGTTGGATGGTCCATCGCATTAACACGTAAAACTGTTGCTTCAATAGACATCTTTAGCTTGGACGTTTGTTTTTACTCATTGCAGAACACGTGTAATTCCCTTGAGTATCATTTCTTTGTGTGGACGCAAATAAAAAAAGGATCCTATTCTCAAAGAAATGACAAATACGTATGCACTATATTGTTTATGCTTATATTCTTGTAATTTGTTTTCAGATATTAACGAATGTGCCAGTAATCCATGTCAAAATAGCGGCACCTGTAAAGACCAAGTCAATGGGTACAAGTGTAACTGTGCACTGGGATACGAGGGCCCGAACTGCGAGACAAGTAAGATATACGAATGTTTCTTAACTGTGCCCTGTGGATAAAGCAATAGACCTCTTTAATTTGGGCGTAATGTTTTCCCATTTCCTACCACGTTTCATTCCCTTTAGTATATTTTCTTTGTTTAACAATTTCACATGAGAAGACACATGAATATGGATACAACTCAAACAAAGAATCTTATTCTCAAGACCATGAATCATTCCCTAGAGTATATATATTTTTGTTTAACGGTTGCGTAGGAGAAGACACATAAATATTTATTAATGAATTTATTAATTATTAAATATTAATTATGTCTTGTTATTTTTTCCTCTCTTGTCTGGTGTAACTAGATACTGATGATTGCAGCCCGAACAAGTGTCAGAACGGTGCCACGTGTGTTGACCTCGTGGGTACCTACCAGTGTCAGTGTGCTACTGGATTCCAAGGAAGAAACTGCGAAACCAGTGAGTTACTTTAATTAGCTTTTCCTGGGATGATGATGATGATGATGCATGATGTAAGCTTATTGATTATGGTAATGATGATGGTGATGACTGATGATGGTACTGATGATGGTAGATGATGGTGATGGTGATCATAATGATGATGATGATGGTGACGATGATGATGATGATGATAATACCGTATTGATGATGATGGTGGTGATGACTGGTGATGGTGATGATAACGATGATGATGCTGATGATGATGGTAATGATGTCGATGAATATGAAGGTAATGGATGATGATGATGATGGTGACTATGATGATGATGATGATAATAATAGTACTGTACGATGATGATGCTGATGATGATGGTAATGATGTCGATGAATATGAAGGTAATGGATGATGATGATGATGGTGACTATGATGATGATGATGATAATAATAGTACTGTATTGATGGTGATGATGATGATGATGATGACTGGTAATGGTGATAATAACGATGATGATTCTGATGATGATGGTAATGATGTCGATGAATATAAAAGTGATGGTTGATGATGATGATGATGGTGACTATGATGATGATGAAGATAATAGTACTGTATTGATGATGATGGTGATGACTGATGATGGTGATGCTGATGATGATGTATATGGTAACGATGATGATGATGATGTTGTCGTTGAAGATGATGGATTACGATAGTGGTGATTATGATCATGATGTTCAAGCATATTCTTAGCATGGTACCATTGATACAAAGACAAAACTTACTATATATCTGCAATTCTAATTATCCAGATCACGATGACTGTTCTCCAAACCCATGCAAGAATGGTGCCACCTGCACAGACAAGGTCGATGACTACGAGTGTACTTGTCTCGCTGGATACGAAGGCAAAAACTGTCAAACAGGTAATAGTAATGCCTAACATGTCACCACCAGTGTTGATATAAATCGTATCCCCACTGGCCACTGGTGGGAGTGGGGATATCAATTTTATCATTTTGATGTCACTCAATATCACACTCTATTTCATATAATAAAAGTTCATATTCACTTCATGCGAGGGATAGGGACGAATCTATTAGGCAATCTGCATTAAAGTCCTGCAAAAAATGGAACAAGACAATCAAAGGAAATATCTGATAAAAATTACAGTTATTTTCGCCTGTTGAAATACCTACATTTTTCATTAAAAAAATGTTAAGGGAAAAGTTCCAGATGAATTTTCAGAGCAGCCAAAAAAGCGTTAGGACTCAGTTTCCCATCATGCTTTGTGCAAGAAATTCGAGTTTATAGAGATTGGCTTTTAGGATACTTTTTCTTATTCTTGTGAAGTCATGAATAACTGACTTTTTATTGATTTGACCAAATCCAGTTGGGCGTAATGTTTTTCCATTAATAATAATAATAATAATAATAATAATAATAATAATAATAATAATAATTACAATAATAATAATAATAATAATAATAATAATGATGGGAAGTTCTTATATAGCGCATTTCACATTGTCTCAATGCGCTTTACAATTTTTTGACCAGTGGAAGACCAGTGTTTTTCCATTATAAACCAAGTGTCATTCTCTAGATTATTATTCCTTTGTTTAACGGTTATTGATATTTAAATAACTACCTTAAAATCTTTCAGATAGGAACGATTGTGCGCCAGTAAATCCATGCAAGAACCAAGGCTCCTGTACTGATAAAGTCAATGACTTCCAGTGCACATGCGCAGATGGATGGGAAGGCAAAGACTGCTCCATCAGTAAGTACCATAATTATGAGGAATTCATAGACCCCTCACAACACATCGGAATGCAGCTCAATTTGAAAAATATAGGTTATGTATATATAATTTGAAAACAATAGGTTTCCAATTCTCAGGAGATCGAAATTATTGTGTTTTCTCCTCCAAATTGAGCTGCCTTGACATCGAGTGAAAGGGGGGTCTGTTATGGGTGTTCGTCTACGTCATCATCAATTTTGAATGGCGAAGTAAGGACTCAGAAACGGGTACAGAATTTAGGATTGGGCACATGGCACCCTTTACCCCTCCCCTTCCCTACGCTTTTATTGAGGGAGTAAAGCGTACCCTAAAGTACTGATGTTCATACTTCAGATAAGAATGAATGCTCTCCAAACCCGTGCGTACAGGGTTCTTGTGAGGATCAAGTGAATGGCTACAAGTGCACATGCCAAGTTGGATGGGAAGGACTCAAATGCGACAAAAGTAAGCTTATTGAATATAAAAATAATTATTAATAGTAATACATATTGTAGTCAGCTCTGATTGGCAGATAGCCTTCAGGCAAATAATAATTAGTGAATAAGGCTGAGCGTGATATTGTAAATCGTCAAGACCCAAGGCTGTATAATCTGCCGAGATTTATCATGTCAAGTTCACACGATATCAGGGATTGGTTGTGAGTTATCGGCCAATCAGAAGCGAGAAAGTGAGTAAAATATAAAATGATCCCTGACAGTGTATGGACTTGACATGATAAATATATTATCAGTAGGTTTTTCTGCAGATAATACATTTACCATGTCGAGTTCACTCAAGGTCACAATGGAGATTGAAATACTTTTGCTTTTTTTGAAAGCCGAATTAAATGTTTATTCTTAGTTTACAAAATGTATAATAAAACAATTATTGAATTCTGTTTTCGCGTGATATCGTAAATATCAAGACCTCGGCTATTTTATCCGCCTCAGCCTACGGCTTTGGCAGATAACACGGCCTTGGTCTTGATAATTCAAAATATCATGCTCTACCTCATCCAATAATTGCTTTTGTTATATAGCTAATCATTTTGACTATATAACGAGCATTCTCATTGGTTGATAGATGCTCACGTGATACAAGTTAAATCTAACTGTATCCCGACCGGGATACAAGTGCCCAGCGCACGGAATAAAAATTCAAATTATCTAAATTGACTTGTCTAAAATAATTAGCTATATAACAAAACGCTTAATGACTGATCCCTCGGGAAACCAGTTAGTTTTGTTTCCCTCGAATCTCAATGTTTCCCTCGGCGGACCTCGGGAAACATTGAGATTCTCGGGAAACAAAACTAACTGTTTCCCTCGGGACCAGTCATTAAGTGTATATTATTATATATCCTAGTCAAACTCGTTTTCTTATTGGTCGAGAGTACATCACGTGGAGGGAAATAAATCTCAATAACTCCCGCGCGGGTAATAAATGCACGTGATCAAAGCGTGAGAGGGGAATAAATCCACGTGATCAGGTCAAAGTCCATCGAAAGTTTGTGTTTTGTAAATAAAAAATGTTCAAAATGGAGAGAAAATTTTTCTTCGTTTGACTAGAGTATATAATAAAACACTTAATGACTGATCCCTCGGGAAATCAGTTAGTTTCGTTTCCCTCGAATCTCAATGTTGAGATTCTCGGAAAACAAAACTAGCTGTTTCCCTCGGGACCAGTCATTAAGTGCTAATTGTTTATGATGATAGGAATCTTAATGTTAACTATCGTTAACTATCTTGTTTTTGTCATTCCCCAGATAAGGATGATTGCTCCCCCAATCCTTGCAAAAACAATGGACAGTGCTCAGACCTTATTGATTCCTACACCTGCGCATGCGCAGCTGGTTGGACCGGGAAAAACTGTGACGAAAGTAAGTACATAATTAGGTCACGCGACCACAACCTCCTTAAATCAACTACAAGTGTCAAAATGAACTCCAGAAAGGAAAAGAACATTTCGATTATTAGTTAGGAGGAGAAATTTCAGCTCAAAATATTTGACACATGAAGAATTGCATGGATTATGATATTGAAAATTTTATGAGTATTTGTATGGAGAAAAGTTGCAAGATAGCAAGCTCTTGCCATCCATGCTTTACGTTCTTCCACAGAAATTGCCCTATTTCTCTATAACGTCACATCTAAACAATCTATCGTTTTAACGCTAAGGATCATGGTCATGAAAAGGGGCAAAACGGCAAAACAGCAGCAAAACAAATCACAATAAAATTTGGTTTATGATATAGTGGAAAGTGAGAGCAGCTAAATATTACACTAAATATCCCGAACGAAAGAAAATTTAGCATAAATTTCTATTATTCTTGTCCAAGTAAACAAGCTGTGACGTCATAGAGAAATAGGGCACTTCTAAGAAAACATCAGATGTTATAATTCATGTTATTTTGCAAGTGTCATATAATTTATGCTAATATATCATTATTATAAATAATTATCTAAAATTCACATAATTTTGCAAAAATGATAGATAAATTATTAAATAATATACTTTGAAATTCTTTAGACATCGATGACTGTAAACCGGCTGATCTTTGCAAAAATGGCGGTACTTGTACTGATGGCGTCAACAGCTACACCTGCGCATGCGTAAATGGATGGGAAGGCAACAACTGTGAAATCAGTAAGTATTATAAATATATTGTAACGGTCGGTAAGATTGTATCCACTGTGGTCTGATTGAAAGAATGTAATGGAGAAAGCTGAGTGAAAGAGGCTATAAAGAAATAATGAATGGAAAAAGAATGAGTGTTTGAATGTCAGGTGAAAGATGAACGATGAAAAATGAATGGACGGACGGACGGATGGACGGACGGACGGATGGACGGACGGATGGACGGACGGATGGATGGATGGATGGACAGATTGATGGATGGAGGAATAAAATAAAGAACGAATGAATGAATGAATGGATAAATGAATGAAGGACTAAATGGATGAATGGATGCATGATTGAAAAAATGAATGGATGAATGAATAAATAAATGAATGGATGGTTGGATGGATGGATGATAAATGAATGAATAAATGGATGGTTGGATGGATGGACGGATGAATAAATGAATGGACGGATGAATGAATGGATGGTTGGATGGACGGACGGATGAATGAATGAATGAATGAATGAATGAATGAATGAATGAATGAATGAATGAATGAATGAATGAATGAATGAATGAATGAATGAATGAATGAATGAATAAATGAATGGACGGATGAATGAATGGATGGATGAATGAGTGGATGATGTATATTTTCATGACGAATATCATAAATAACTTCCTTTCTGTTCTCTCCAGACACCAACGACTGTGCCTCCAACCCTTGTCTTAACAAAGGACAATGCTCTGACAAGGTAGCTGGGTTCAACTGCACATGCGCAGCAGGATGGATAGGAGATCGATGCCAAACAGGTAAGCCAAACTTTACAAAATGCATTCACCACTTCACTTAAATCTGTTCACTGGTCACACACAGCTCTCAAGCTAGGCTTCAATGTAGTTTCATAGGATTATTATTTATTTATTTATTTATTTACAAATATTTAGCCAGGAGTTTGCCCCTTCAGCATTGCTGATATCAATGGGGGTCCTGGTAAGTTAGAGAAATGAATGAGCAGAAAAACAATATTCTATAAAAAAAACGAAAAATGACGGCAATTGTACGATGGAATTAAATCTTATGAAAAAACATCTCTTATTTTACCTTTGAACGATGTAATTGAGCTAGGTTGTTTGATAATGTAAGGGAGCTCGTTGTATACCTTGTGTTTGACAAGTGAACCGATGTATACAAAGATATGAATATGAGGACCGCGTAGCACTGTGAAATACATAGAAAGGAAATAAGTTAAAGTTATAGTGCTAAGAGAAACGAGGTTATTCCGGGCGAAAAACCCTTGGAAATAAATTAGGAAAAATTAATTCCGACCTCGATAGGATTCGGTGTACAATCCGATCACATCTGATCACATCACTCCTGTTCTACGTAATCTCCATTGGCTCCCGATCCATAAGCGCATCATCTACAAGATACTTCTGCTGACCTTCAAGACCGTCAGTGGCTCAGCGCCAAGCTACCTCTGTGATCTTCTCAGTCTCCACCAGCCAACAAGAGTCTTACGCTCAAGCAAAGACCACCTACGCTTGTCAATCAAGCCATGCGACACCAATTGCTATGGTGCTCGTGCTTTTTCTGTATGCGCTCCTAAACTATGGAATGATATTCCGCTGGAAGTACGGAGCGCTCCTTCCAAGGACGTTTTTAAGAAAAAACTAAAAACATTTTTATTTGATTGAAACAAATGAAACAACTGACATTAATTTTGCTGACCAAATTTTTGAATCTTCGTTTCCCTTCGTAATTTTAGACATTTAGACATTCGTAATGTATATATATATAATATATATCACTATTTTATTGAATTGTAAGAGCATTGAGATTTTATATGGAATACGCTCAAGAAATAAATTATTATTATTATTATTATTATTATTATTATTATTATTATTAGCACTATAACATTAACTTATTTCCTTTCGATGTATAGAAAGTATTGTATTAAAAGATAGGTTCCACTGAACTTCGTCAATAAATTATAAACTAACATGAGTTCTGTAGCTCAGTCGGTTAGCGCGTCAGGGTTCGAATCCCGCCAGGAATTATCTTGAGAACTAACAAACTAACAAACAAATATTCACATCTTTTAAATACAAATATCAATTCTTTTATTTCAGATGAAGACGACTGCTCACCCAACCCATGTAAGAACGGCGCCTCTTGTACAGACAAAGTCAATGGTTTCAGTTGCGCATGCGTAGCAGGATGGGAAGGAAATGACTGCAGCTCAAGTAAGATGTCGTATTGTTCTCTCTCTCTCTCTCTCTTCCTTCTAATTCCTTCATTCTTTGATTATTGGCTCTCTTATAATAATATATTATACAATAGTGTACACCTATTTCAAGGTTGTCGGGACTAAAGGAGAATTATGGGCATATAACTAAACACGAATACTCGAGGCCTTTAAAAAAATTTCGTTGACTACAAACTACATTGAATATCTCAACACTAATATTCGTGTTCTTGATGAGAACAAGAAGCAGAAACACAAGTAATTTTAGCTATCTGCTATAGCCAAGTCAACTGACCTTTTTTGAAATGGGTGTAGAGGCCTTGCACCATCACGGGATGGCAGCCATAACAGGAGGCAGAAACAATTGAATCTGGTCAAACCTAACATGATTTACATAAGAAAGAATTCAGTTTCCCAGTGGGAAAGACTTTATTGTTCCTGTTTAGCATGGCTGCCATCACGTGATGGTGCAAGGCCTCTGCAGACTAGACCCCTTTCACGTGACGTCAAAGCAGCTCAATTTGGAGGACACAAAACAAAAGAATTTCAATCTTCTGAGAATTGAAACCTTTTGTTTTGCTCTCCGAATTGAGCTGCATTCTGACGTGCTGCAAGGGGTCTGTATATGTCTAAATGTCGCACTTTTGTTTGTTTGGATTTTGTTGCTAGGGTGCTTTCTCCCTACTTCCTTACTATGTTATCGTTATATCTCTTGTATTCATTTATGCTTTTGTTATCCTCAGACAAAGACGACTGTTCATCTGATCCCTGCAAGAATGGTGCCTCCTGCGCTGACTTGGTCAACGGTTACAAGTGCGCATGCGCAGCAGGATGGACTGGAGATAACTGCGATTCAAGTAAGCCATGTTCGGTATTCATGCATCGACCTTGCGCATGCTCAGATGATTATTTGACTAGCTCCAATGATCAACATTGCGCATGCTCACATGATTATTTGCCTAATATCAATGATCAATATTGCGCATGCTCACATGATTCTTTGCCTAATATCAATGACCGACATTGCGCATGCTCACATGATTCTTTGCCTAATATCAATGATCAACATTGCGCATGCTCACATGATTCTTTGCCTAATATCAATGACCGACATTGCGCATGCTCACATAATTCTTTGCCTAATATCAATGATCAACATTGCGCATGCTCACATGATTCTTTGCCTAATATCAATGACCGACATTGCGCAAGCTCACATGGTTATTTGCCTAATATCAATGATCAATATTGCGCATGCTCACATGGTTATTTGCCTAATATCAATGACCGACATTGCGCAAGCTCACATGGTTATTTGCCTAATATCAATGATCAATATTGCGCATGCTCACATGATTCTTTGCCTAATATCAATGACCGACATTGCGCATGCTCACATGATTCTTTGCCTAATATCAATGATCAATATTGCGCATGCTCACATGGTTATTTGCCTAATATCAATGACCGACATTGCGCATGCTCACATGATTCTTTGCCTAATATCAATGACCGGCATTGCCCATGCTCACATGGTTATTTGCCTAATATCAATGATCAATATTGCGCATGCTCACATGATTCTTTGCCTAATATCAATGACCGACATTGCGCAAGCTCACATGGTTATTTGCCTAATATCAATGATCAACATTGCGCATGCTCACATGATTCTTTGCCTAATATCAATGATCAACATTGCGCATGCTCACATGGTTATTTGCCTAATATCAATGATCAATATTGCGCATGCTCACATGGTTATTTGCCTAATATCAATGACCGACATTGCGCAAGCTCACATGGTTATTTGCCTAATATCAATGATCAACATTGCGCATGCTCACATGATTCTTTGCCTAATATCAATGACCGACATTGCGCAAGCTCACATGGTTATTTGCCTAATATCAATGATCAATATTGCGCATGCTCACATGGTTATTTGCCTAATATCAATGACCGACATTGCGCATGCTCACATGATTCTTTGCCTAATATCAATGACCGACATTGCGCAAACTCACATGGTTATTTGCCTAATATCAATGATCAATATTGCGCATGCTCACATGGTTATTTGCCTAATATCAATGACCGACATTGCGCATGCTCACATGGTTATTTGCCTAATATCAATGATCAATATTGCGCATGCTCACATGATTCTTTGCCTAATATCAATGACCGACATTGCGCATGCTCACATGATTCTTTGCCTAATATCAATGATCAATATTGCGCATGCTCACATGGTTATTTGCCTAATATCAATGACCGACATTGCGCATGCTCACATGATTCTTTGCCTAATATCAATGATCAATATTGCGCATGCTCACATGGTTATTTGCCTAATATCAATGACCGACATTGCGCATGCTCACATGATTCTTTGCCTAATATCAATGACCGACATTGCGCAAGCTCACATGGTTATTTGCCTAATATCAATGATCAATATTGCGCATGCTCACATGGTTATTTGCCTAATATCAATGACCGACATTGCGCAAGCTCACATGGTTATTTGCCTAATATCAATGATCAATATTGCGCATGCTCACATGATTCTTTGCCTAATATCAATGACCGACATTGCGCATGCTCACATGATTCTTTGCCTAATATCAATGATCAACATTGCGCATGCTCACATGATTCTTTGCCTAATATCAATGACCGACATTGCGCATGCTCACATGATTCTTTGCCTAATATCAATGATCAACATTGCGCATGCTCACATGATTCTTTGCCTAATATCAATGATCAACATTGCGCATGCTCACATGATTCTTTGCCTAATATCAATGATCAACATTGCGCATGCTCACATGATTCTTTGCCTAATATCAATGATCAACATTGCGCATGCTCACATGATTCTTTGCCTAATATCAATGACCGACATTGCGCATGCTCACATGATTCTTTGCCTAATATCAATGATCAACATTGCGCATGCTCACATGATTCTTTGCCTAATATCAATGATCAACATTGCGCATGCTCACATGATTCTTTGCCTAATATCAATGACCGACATTGCGCATGCTCACATGATTCTTTGCCTAATATCAATGACCGACATTGCGCATGCTCACATGATTCTTTGCCTAATATCAATGACCGACATTGCGCATGCTCACATGATTCTTTGCCTAATATCAATGACCGATATTGCGCATGCAGATACTTTTTTGCGTGAAGTTTATCAAACTAAATACTTGGTTCTTTTATGGTTACACTTTGATCAGACATCGATGACTGTAAACCTGCTGACCTTTGTCAAAATGGCGGTACTTGTACTGATGGCGTCGACAGCTACACCTGCGCATGCGTAAATGGATATGAAGGAAACAACTGTGAAATCAGTAAGAAAATAATTTATTTGTCACTAATCTATCTCGTACTAGAAACACAGGAAGCCCATTTTACATAATTTGAGATTATTTTGTCTCAATTTTTATTATTCTCCTTATGAAATTGAAGTAGGAAAGAGATCGAGTTTTCTCATTAACATTAAAAAGTGTTTCATGGGCTCCCTGTGTCAGAGATTGGTGATTGGCCATATCTCCATTATTCATACTGCAAGCATACTGCAATATTCTATGACATAACTGATTTTAGTTTGAATTATCACGGGGTTCCTGTGGTGACATAAAGACCTACGGGAAGTCAGAAGACCGGTGCCACATGTAGCCCAAAAACAAAATATTTGAAACATAACTCTGATAATTATGTCTCCATAGATACCAACGATTGTGCTTCCAACCCTTGTCTTAACGGTGGACAATGTTCTGACAAGGTAGCTGGGTTCGACTGCACATGCGCAGCCGGATGGGAAGGAGATCGATGCCAAACAGGTAAGACTATGTTCATTTACATTATAGCAATTTCTTTTGAAAGTAAAACTATTATTATTCATTCCTTTGCACTTAAATTCTTCTAACAATTGATCTATTGTTTTTCGTCAGATCACGATGACTGCTCACCCAATCCATGCCAGAACAGCGGCACTTGTACTGACAAAGTCAATGGATTTACTTGCGCATGCGCAGCAGGATGGGAAGGAAATGACTGCAGCAAAAGTAAGATACATTGTAATTAATAATAATTAATAACTGAACTATTAGAGGAATAATGTTCAGTAAGAAGCAATTTCAGAGTTAAAGCATACTCACCATTCACATGCTGTAAGTCAGTATCGAACGTTTTCCACTCATACGATATACATTCTTATGGGAAGCCATTTCGATGTTACGGTATGTCTTCCCCGTACGTGCTGTAAGTCAGTACCGTGCGTTTTCCACTCAACATTACGACATACCGTACCGTGTACTTGCTGTAAGTCAGTACTGTACGTTTCCCATTTAAACGATCTTTTTCTCGTCCTCAGACATAGACGACTGTTCACCTATCCCCTGCAGAAATGGCGGTGTCTGCGAAGATTTGGTCAACGGTTACAAGTGCACATGCGCAGCAGGATGGACTGGAGATAACTGCGTTTCAAGTGAGCTACAAAAAGTTTAAAATATTCGTTCTCCTTCGTTGCCGCCTTGATACCACTACCAGAATATTCTTCGAATTCTTTTTCTTAGTCCAATATTTAAACTTTTTTAGGAGTCTTAAGATAATAGGAAGCTTTAGAGTTTACTTCGAGAAGTTTGACCACGACTACGAAATTGTTTTGCAGAAAAATCTTCACTACACTCATAGTTTTCCTTTAGTTGGTTCACGTGTTGTTTTAGAGATATGTTGTGGCAAACAAAGGATGACAACGAGTTTGTAGTGGAAGATTTGTAGCGACAAAATCTCTTAGTCGTACTCGAAATTAAGTCAGTCACTCACTCGTACTCAAATATTAAGCTCCCAAAAAGTGTTCATTGGGCAAAAAAAACATTTACTAGTGAATTGAAGAAATAGTATATCCAAGGTAGATTGGCCTGTTCTCCTAAACATCTAGTTTTCCGCTTTTTTACATCTTCATATAAAGACCCCTTTTATGTGACGTGAAAGCAGCTCAATTTGGAGGACAAAACAAAAGAGTTTCAATCTTATGAGAATAGGAATCTATTGTTTTGTCCTCCAAATTGAACTGCATTCCGACGTGCTGCAATAATCTTATTACGATTATGATAATTGTTTATAGACATAGATGACTGTTCACCGGGTGTATGTCAAAATGGCGGAACATGTGTCGACGGCGTAGACAGCTACACTTGCACATGTGCAAATGGATGGGAAGGAAGCAACTGTGAAATCAGTAAGAAAATATATAATTAATATGATTAGGAAGTGTTCGTAAAAGAGAGGTGTCCGTATTATAGAGGTCTGTTTATCAGTGAATAAGTGCAGCCAGGACCAAAGGAAGTGGTCGTAATAGAGAGGTGTCCGTATTATAGAGGTCTGTTTATAAGTGAATAAGTGCAGCCAGGACCAAAGGAAGTGTTCGTAATAGAGAGGTGTCCGTATTATAGAGGTCTGTTTATAAATGAATAAGTGCAGCCAGGACCAAAGGAAGTGTTCGTAATAGAGAGGTGTCCGTATTATAGAGGTCTGTTTATCAGTGAATAAGTGCAGCCAGGACCAAAGGAAGTGTCCGTATAAAGAGGTGTCCGTATTATAGAGGTTTAAGATATTTATATTTTAATATTCCAGACCCCAACGACTGTGCCTCCAGCCCTTGTCTTAACGGTGGCCGATGCTCTGATAAGGTGGCTGGGTTTGACTGCACATGCGCAGCAGGATGGGAAGGAGATCGATGCCAAACAAGTAAGACTACGTTCATTTACATTATACGTGAAAAATTCACTGAACGATTGTGTCGTGACCAAGAATTTTGATTTGCTGAAATATTATTTTACGCGCAGTGATTGGCTAAAAAATGTCGTACGTGACCGTGATCATGACCAGGGATTCTGATTGGCTGAAGTGTTATCTTGCGCGCTGTGATTGGTTAAAATGTCATACCATGACCGTGAACAAGCATTGTGATTGGCTGAGCAGTTTTACAGTCGCACGAAATGTTTGCTAAGAGGTTCATACCTAAATTATTCAAATTACTAATGTTGACGTCATATAATGTTTTTGTTATCAGATCACAACGATTGTTCACCCGACCCGTGCAAGAATGGATTATGTGACGACCAAGTCAATAACTATAGATGCGTGTGCAAAGCGGGCTGGACGGGTAAAAACTGTGACACGAGTAAGTATTTTGACCCAGCAAGTTCTTCCTTCCTTCCTTCCTTCCTTCCTTCCTTCCTTCCTTCCTTCCTTCCTTCCTTCCTTCCTTCCTCCAACATGCATGCATTAACCAAATCCATGCTAAACTCTTACCCCAGGCATAGACGATTGTGCTTCTGGTCCTTGCAAGAACGGCGCCTCATGCTCTGACCTCCACATGGACTATAATTGTGCTTGTTTACCTGGCTACAGTGGAAAGAACTGCGAAACAAGTAAGTACGAGTGCAACGTAAAAATGACGAAATTATTAGCTGTTCCGTTGGTAGTTCCTTCAGTTGAAATTCAACTGCTATCAAGGGAAGCCGACGGGCGCACTTTACCCTCTCTCCATCAGTGCTCTGTTTTAAGAGTATTCAAAGCTGAAGCTACACGGATTACAGAGAAGTCGAAACAAACGTGGAGATCCTGAGGATCGAACCATGGATCTCTAGCTCCGAAGGTTGCGCGCTAACCAAATAAGCTATGCCTGCTCCTGCAAGGGCATTGTGGGACTGTTTTAGGGGACATATTTCGAAGATGGCGTCTATTTTGTCCCCTAAAACCGTCCCACAATGCATTACAGTGACAACTTGACCCAGATTTTTTCTCAGCTAAATAGAGTATATTAACGAGTTCTTATGACTTGTATGCTTATATATTAAATGTCTTGTTAGATATCGATGAGTGTGCTGGTAAGGTCTGTCAACATGGAGGAACATGTAACGATTTGGTTAATGATTACAAATGCGCATGCCCTCCTGGATGGTTTGGACGGCTCTGTGATAGTGGTAAGTAAAAGAATATCCATAACAGTGGGAAATTTCCTCTATTTTTTCTTTCCTTTCCTCTTCCTTTCATATCCTTTTTTTTTTTTTTTTTTTTTTTTTTTTTTTTTTTGGTTTGGGCTTTCTAGAAAGACTAGTATAAAGGTAAGGCCTTATCTACCGTCAGTGTTCCTTCAGCTAGTAGCTGGTCTACCAGGAGCTGACGGTGCGCACTTTACCCCCTCTCTCCATCAATGCCTTGTTTCAAGAGTATTCAAAGCTGTAGCTACACGGATGAAAGAAAAGTCGCAACAGACGTGGAGATCCTGGAGATGGAACCGTGGACCTCTAGCTTTGAAGGCCGCGCACTAACCAACTACATTGTTGTTTCAATGTGCTCATATGCTTTATTTTATCCATTCCAGATGTCAATGAGTGTCTATCTAATCCATGTAAGAACAGTGCCACCTGTATTGACGAGGTCAATGGCTACTCCTGTAAATGTGCCGACGGATGGGAAGGCAAACTCTGTGAAACTGGTGAGAAAACTTTTTATGATGTAGAATTTTTTGAGGGAGGAGGGGGGAGGAATAGAACTTTTTAGCTTCTTTGTTTGTTTCGCTCATTTCAGACCATGTGATGCCACTCTTGGGAGTTGATTCTTTCATGAGTTATTACGAAGAGCTTCGGTGTTTTGTTAATATACTTGGAAAATGAGCTATTGATCTCTGTGTTTTTGTAGTTCCAACACTTGCAGCCCTAAGTCATCAAAGATTTTATAATTCAATACTGTGATGATTAAAATCTCAATAATTCTGCTTTAGATACTAATGAATGTGCAAGTAACCCATGTCTACATGGTGGAAAATGTGCAGATAAACTCAACGGTTATGACTGCACATGTACATCAGGCTGGCAAGGAAGCAACTGCAATCAAGGTTGGTTTATAATTACCAAGTAAAACAGGTTTTCCCTTGCTCTGTTAACTAATAAAGCATATTCAGAAAGTAACATAAGCACGAAAGAAGTGTGAAGAGAAGCATGAGCTGTAGACGAGCAAGCATACACTCTTGGAGTGAGTAATGTGATCGTCCGAGTGAGTGTAATTTTGAGAAAGACTGTTGTTTGTGGAGAGTGACGTTTCGACAACCTGAGCGGAAGTCATCTTCAGAGGACAGAGTACAGAATACACTCTGGTTGATAGCACATGACGGGCAGTGTTTGCCTGTCATTGTAGGCTGGTCATGAGATTCATGAGATTCATGAGATTCATTCAGCTGACTGATACCAAGCAATAGAATACTCTCTGGTTGATAGCACATGACGGGCAGTGTTTGCCTGTCATTGTAGGCTGGTCATGAGATTCATGAGATTCATGAGATTCATTCAGCTGACTGATACCAAGCAATAGAATACTCTCTGGTTGATAGCACATGACGGGCAGTGTTTGCAAGCCTGTCATTTTAGGCTGGTAATGATATGCTCTCAGTAATATTAATTTTCATTTTTTCCAGACATTGATGAATGCGCTTCAAATCCTTGTAAGAATAGTGGAACCTGTACGGATCAAGTCAATAGCTACACTTGTACATGTGCGCCAGGATGGACAGGAGACACCTGTGAAACAAGTAATATAAGAAAAATATTACACTTCTCTTCGTATACTGTACCCCTCCACTTTTTTATTCTTTTCACTTCTGTCCTGTCCTTTTCGCTCCACTCCTCTTTTCCCTTCTCTTTCCTGCTTCTCTCGTATTGTTATTCTTGCTAAAGGACTAAAAATATTACACGCAATTGACAAATCACTGTCAGGTTCAAAACATCAAAGCTGAGACCGAAGTGGTACCTAGGAAGTATGTTAATTCGATATATCTAGTGATACAACTCGTGGAATGTTCATAAATTCTTGCACTGACAGAAAGCATTGAGGCTTGTAAAACATGTTTCGTATCGACTATGTATCTCAGAAGGATATACCCGAGGAATATTATGTCATTTTCCAGAATACCTTTCGGTTCTATCTTTTGAATCCGAAAATGATTTCGCAATTGAGTTTATACAGGTTTTGTTTTTGTATTTGCTTAAGGTAGTAAGTGTATTTATTGCAATGTAAATTTCACACGCTATTATTGGTCAATTTGCGGTCCATAACTTACGGTACTGACCGAAAATCAAAATTGTCTCTCCTAGCCTTGCCATGTAACAAATATCTTAGTAACCTCGTTTGTTCGGTCCTTATTGAAGTTATGGATCCTCGTTTTTCCACTTTTTTTATGGCGCGCGCTACGCGCTTGGACCATAAGGCAGTGAAAAAAACTTGGTCCATAACTTACGGTACCAACCTCAAACGAGGTTAATAAGAGCTATCTGCCTGTGCACCTCAGTAATATATTTGTTTTTTCTTTAGACATCAATGAGTGTGAACCTAAACCGTGCCAGAATGGAGGTACTTGCCAAGATCAAGTGAATAGTTACCAGTGTACTTGTGCTCCTGGTTATACCGGCGATCGATGTGAAATAAGTAAGAAAGGACGAAAATGATTAAATAATGGTTTGCTTTTAATATTCCTGTGATGGTGGGGACATAGACCCCTTGCAGCACGTCGGAATGCAGCTCAGTTTGGAGGACAAACCATGAGGTTCCAATTCTAAGGAGATTGAAATTCTTTTGTTTTGTCATCCAAATTGAGCTGCTTTGACGTCATGTGAAAGGGGTCTATTCACGACTTTCACATTCCCATAATACTTTGCGTTTTGGGGGGCAACAATGACAAAAAATTATTTGAAAATTCAAAACTTTTCGTGGAGATGTTGAGTATATTTGCTATTATCATTGAAAAATCCAGTATCAGTTTAATCAGAGTTAATTCCACACGCATGGGAGAATGAAACGTTTGGTGTCACAGACAATGTATGGACTTACCAAGAAATGTCATAACTTTTACTCGTAAACCTGTTCAAATTTCTATCTTTTTAGTTGGTTTTTGTGAATTCTGATAGAATCTATCATAGATGCATAAGTGTTTTTGGATGTTTTTTTCTTCAATTATTATTAATCTTCATGGTAATATTAATGATTTTGTCTCGTTGGTGCCCCCGTTGTTGTTATGATCGTACCGTGATCGTGACATGATCGGGACATGATCGGGTTATGATCGTACCGTGATTGCGTTCTGATAGTATCGTGATCGGGACATGATCGGGACATGATCGGGTTATGATCGTACCGTGATTGCGTTCTGATGGTATCGTGATCGGGACATGATCGGGTCATGATCGCGTTATGATCGTACCGTGATCGTGACATGATCGTGACATGATCGGGTTATGATCTACCGTGATTGCGTTCTGATAGTATCGTGATCGTGACATGATCGGGACATGATCGGGTTATGATCGTACCGTGATCGTGACATGATCGTGACATGATCGGGTTATGATCGTACCGTGATTGCGTTCTGATAGTATCGTGATCGTGACATGATCGGGACATGATCGGGTTATGATCGTACCGTGATTGCGTTCTTCATTGCGTGGTCATCGCGTGTTAATAGTATCTTGATGGTATTGTAATTGTCTCATGATCTAATTATGATCGTCGTGATTCTTTGATCAAATCATGATTATTTTGTAATTGCGTTTGGCTTGGATCTTTACCTTGTCGTGACCCACACTCCTTTTTTTGTCAGACATCAATGAATGCGAACCCAACCAGTGTAAGAATGGCGCTCGGTGCAAGGATCTTGTCAACAAATTTGAATGTCGCTGTGCACCTGGCTATGAAGGAGATCTGTGCGAAACAAGTAAGTAAAAGTGAAAAACAGTTGATCATGTTAAAGAAATACTGGTCAAAATGCTGGATTCCCCCCCCCCCAAAAAAAATGCACAGAAGTTGTGTGTACTTCTAATCAGGTTGGATCTAATGAAAGTATCGATTAGCCTACTGACAGTGAGAGAGCGAAATCTAACTAGAATTAGACGTTACTTTCGCTTTTATACAACCCTAAAAAACCTGGTTCTACCCTTGATTATGTTCCACCTCTCACCACTGTTTGTTCATGGGTTCGATTCCTAGACTTGTCATCACATGTGAGTATAGTTACTTGTTGGTTCCTTCCTGTATTTTGAGGGCCCGGGTGTTCTCAGGGTTTTCAATTGTTTTCTCTCAGCAAAAACTCTAACGATAAATGCTGTTAACAGAATGTAATCGAAATTATTTTTAGACAAAGATGACTGCGCGCCAAATAACTGTGCTAATGGTGCGTCCTGTAAAGACTTGGTAAACGATTATCAATGTAGCTGTTTGAGCGGATGGGCAGGAAAGAACTGTGACCAGAGTAAGTAAAGCACTTCAACTATTAATGCACCCTTCTCAAGGTTAGGTAGGAGGCTAACATGAAACACAAAAGAAATCACGCTTTTTCTCGATGGAATTTGTGGCATTTCTTTTATGTTCCATGTTAGCTTCGCACTGATTCAAGATAGTTTTGACAAGGGTTCATTTATGGCAATTTCTTAGACACCCTGTCAAGTTGATAGCACATGACGGGCAGTGTCTGCCTGTCATTGTAGGCTGGTAATGAGATTCATGAGATTCATTCAGCAGATTCACTGTATTTATCTTTTATTTCAGATATCGATGAATGCAAATCTTTCCCTTGTCAACATGGTGGTACGTGTTCAGATCTTGTCAACGACTATTCCTGTAAATGTGCAGCAGGTTGGACAGGAAAGTCCTGCGAAACAAGTAAGAATTTCATTTTTCTTCATCAACTTTTCCTGAAAAATATTATTTTAAGGTCGATTTACAAGGTAAAACGTTTGCTTACAACTATCGCATACGATCTGCATACACCACACTTACAACACGAATTGCGTCGTGTAAATAAACCCTACAACTGGCTACAATTTTTTTCTCGTCGTACACAACAGTTGTAGCAAGTTGTAGGGTTGATTTACACGACACAATTCGTGTTGTAAGAGTTGTGTAGTAAGCAGATTGCATGCGACAGTTGTAAGCAAACGTTGTTCCGTGGTAATCGGCCTTAACAAAAACTGAAAGACAAACAAAAGACGAAAAAACACTCTGGGATTACAATTCTATTCATTTTTTGTAATATGATCTTACCATTCCATCCTTTTTTCGTAATTTTTCAGATATTAATGACTGTGATCCAAATCCATGTGTTAATGGAGCCCAATGTAATGATCTTGTCAACAAATATGAATGTGTCTGTCAAGCTGGATGGACCGGTCAAAAATGTGAAATAAGTAAGAGAAAGCATGAAAAATAACAAAACATATTCACTCTGCCATTTCCTTGAGTATTATTTCTTTCTTCATCAGTAATGTTTTCCCATCTCAGACCACATGTCATTCCCTTGAGTATTATTTCTTTCTTCATCAGTAATGTTTTCTCATCTCAGACCACATGTCATTCCCTTGAGTATTACTTCTTTCTTCATCATTATAATGTTTTCCCATCTCAGACCACATGTCATTCCCTTAAGGATTATTTCTTTCTTCATCGGTAATGTTTTCCCATCTCAGATCACATGTCGTTCCCTTGAGTATTATTTCTTTCTTCATCAATGTTTTCCCATCTCAGACCACATGTCATTCCCTTGAGTATTATTTCTTTCTTCGTCAGTAATGTTTTCCCATCTCAGACCACATGTCAAATTGGAAATTCAATAGCATTAAGTATGAAAGTACAAATCATTATTATTTCGTAAAAATAAAGTTTTTTTTTCTTGTCAGACATCAACGACTGCGAGCCCAACCCGTGCAGGAATGGTCAATGCAAGGATCTTGTCAACAAATTTGAATGCCTCTGTGCAGCTGGCTATGAAGGGAAACTGTGCGAAACAAGTAAGTAAATCAAGTAAAGCTATCGCTGAATTATTTATCTACAAGTGAAACCTTAAAAGAGCACTTGGATGAAAACGCCCCATATTTTGAAAGTCCGAATAGTTCAAGTATTTAAGAATAATATGACTCAATCATGATTATGAAAACCAGATTGGCGAAAATCTTAGCCTGGGAGCCACTTGCAGTTGAGAAGTTTTGGTTTAAAAACTAAAAGAACAATAGGGTTAAGTAAATGACGTCATTTTTTGTTTTTAATTGCAAATTTTTATCCGCCACTTTTGACTGTGAAGAAAATATGTTGCTTGTCTACTATTGGGGCCATATAGATAAGTTTAATCAAGTTTCAAGTCATTTCCAATTTTCATCGATTTTCGTGCAAGTGCCACTTTAATATTAGGGATTAAAAACAAACCAATGTTAATATTTCTATAAACTTTGTTGTTGCAAAGAGTTTAAAAAAATGACATATTTTGAGATTTAGGCTTTCAAAAATCTTCCTATGTCATGTATCAGACTAGATCCAGAACGGAGTACAAACCAATGATTTCTTATTTCAGACTCTTGAGTGATATATTTCTTTGTTTAAAACTGAACTTCTATTTTTCATTTGGTGGAGTTTATAATTACTAATTTCGTTTGTTTCCAGACCACGATGATTGCTCGCCAAATAACTGCGCTAATGGAGCGTCCTGTTCAGACTTGGTAAACGATTATCGATGTAGCTGTGTGAGCGGATGGACAGGAAAGAACTGCGACCAGGGTAAATATCGGTTTTATTTATTTATTCTTTACTGCGATCTTTCGTCCATTTTCGTGAAAGAACTAGAGCGGTATTCGTATGACTGGTAACTCACAGTACTGACTTACAGCACGTACACGGTACGACATTGAAATGGCTTCCCATAAGAATGTTTTCATATTTGTGGGAAACATACGGTACTGGCTTACAGCACGTACACGGTACGACATACCGTAACACTGAAATGGTTTCCCATAAGAATGTTTTCGTATTTGTGGGAAACATTCGATACTGACTTACAGCACGTACACGGTACGACATGCCGTAACATTGAAATGGCTTCCCATTGTCTTCCAGTAATTCATCCAATCACAACGTGTAGTTACGGCTACGGTAAGATACGGTACAGTTACAGTACGACTGTGAATTTCCCGTATCGTTTCCCACTCATACGAATACCACTCTATTATGATTTCCGTTAGCCTCTGTTGTAACAAGGAGTTGTGGGAGGGAAGCGAAGCGTCTGTAACGGAGGTTACATTTCCTCAACGTTTCCCGTAATCTACCATACATTTATTCAACTTACAGCTTTTCTGTAACTTATATGTTTCAAATGATGATTCTTTAGATATCGATGATTGTGCCTCCAATCCTTGCCTCCATCAAGCATCATGTACCGATCGTGTTAATGGATACACTTGCCAATGTAAACCTGGCTGGACTGGAAACAACTGCGAAACAGGTAGGAATAATAAACTTATTTTAGAATTAAAGGAAATCTGATTTTGGTTTTGGTTTTCTGGAGAGTTTTTTGTTTACGATTCTAAAAGATTAATTTAAAAATTATAGTGTGAAAAATACAATAAGAATAATTATGATAGTAATAATAACAATGATAATAATTATCATGATAAATTAGTAATAATAGTAATGATGATGATAATGATAATGATGATGATGATACTGATAATAATGATGATGATAATGATAATAATGATGATGATGATGATGATAATGATAATAAGGTAATAACAATAATATGATAATATTAAGGATTCGAATAATAAGATTTTAATAATGATAATAATAATATAATGATAATAATGTTGACGGTAATGATGATAAGAAGAAGAAGAAAGAAATGTTAGTTATTCGTTTGTCTCACAATTGAGGCTCATTTGTAGAGAATGGCTACAAATAACCCTCAATCGTGACACAAACGAATAATATCATTCTTTATTACATTTCCACGATAAATAATATTTTTCATTCTAAGAAGAAGAATATGCGCTTTTATTTTGTTTTATTTGTGATTTCTTTAAAGTAATTCATTATGTATTCCTGCAGACATCAATGACTGCGCATCTTCACCATGCGCTAACGGTGCTCGCTGTGAGGATCGTGTTAATGACTTCAACTGTGTCTGCGAAGCTGGATGGGAAGGAAAGAGATGTGAAATAAGTAAGTAAAATAATAATATTCTAGAAATGCAGGCTAATGGTATACGCTGATTTCTTACGAAACATAAAACATTTCGAATTGGCTCATTTACATCAAATTTGAGGGGCACTTTGCATAAACACAATAGTTTTCATGTGCAGTGAAGGATAACAGGCAGTGAATATGAAACCAGTAGATACCTGAATGATATCACGTGAACTGTTTGAGCCAATGGTTAGCAAGAATAATACCATGTGACACAATACAGCCAATAGAACATCTGAAAATTTCAAAGCGGACTATTTCAGCCAATAGTTTCACTGTATCATATCACATGACACATTGCAGCCAATAGTATGTATGAGAAATACTACATGGTCTATTTGAACCAATAATATAACTGAATGATATCACGTGACCTGTTTGAGCCAATGATATAACTGAGTTTATAATTTCTTATTCTTTTTTCAGATCATAATGACTGCAGTCCAAATCCATGTAAGAACGATGGAAAATGTACAGACAAGGTTAATGATTACCACTGCGCATGTGAACCAGGATGGTCAGGAAAGAACTGTGACAATAGTAAGTGATCTCCCTTTAACCTCAGGGGTCTGGGGTTTGATTTCTGGATACCGTACTTCACATCACGTGCGAGTAGAATTTGTTAGATCTCCCCCTCGGTTCAAGGGTTTTTTCTCCTTGTTCTCTGGCTTCTCCAATGGTAAATTCGATTTTCCATATTAGAGTTAGCCATGCCCTGACTTAGATCAGCCCAGAGGTTGTTTCAGGGTTCTATCTGTGAGTTAGCCATGCCCTGACTTAGATCAGCCCAGAGATTGTTTCAGGGTTCTATCTGTGAGTTAGCCATGCCCTGACTTAGATCAGCCCAGAGATTGTTTCAGGGTTCTATCTGTGAGTTAGCCATGCCCTGACTTAGCTCAGCCCAGAGGTTGTTTCAGGGTTTTATCTGTGAGTTAGCCATGCCCTGACTTAGCTCAGCCCAGAGGTTGTTTCAGGGTTTTATCTGTGAGTTAGCCATGCCCTGACTTAGCTCAGCCCAGAGGTCTTTGTGTTAACATTTTTTACGATCTTTAAAACATCGTTATCTTATTCTACGTGTAGATGATGATGAATGCCAATCTAACCCATGCAAGAACGGTGCAGTCTGCAAAGACTCTGTGAATGACTACCAATGTCAGTGCCAACCAGGATGGACAGGGAAAAATTGTGACAGCAGTACGTAAGACGAGAAGTACACTAGGGAGAGGGTTCGTGGTGATGGTGGTGATGATGATGATGTTGGTGATGGCGATGATGATGGTGATGATGGTGATGATGATGATGATGGTGATGATGATGATGATGATGATGATGATGATGATGTTGATGATGATGATGGTGACGATGATGACGATGGTGATGGTGATGATGATGATGATGATGATGATGATGATGATGATGATGATGATGATGATGATGATGATGGGTGATGATGATGATAATGATGATGATGATGATGATGATGATGACTATGATGATACTGATGATGGTGATGATAACGATGATGCCCATAATGATGACACTAATAATAATCTTATTTCCAGACATCGATGAGTGTGCCTCAAATCCTTGCCAGAACAATGGCGAATGTTTGGATGATGTCAACCAGTACTCGTGTCGCTGTGCTCCTGGCT
Organism: Anthopleura sola; assembly: GCA_023349425.1. NCBI lineage: Eukaryota > Metazoa > Cnidaria > Anthozoa > Actiniaria > Actiniidae > Anthopleura > Anthopleura sola. The sequence continues at coordinate 782,757 of JALHLI010000034.1, read as the reverse complement.
ATTCAGGGCCAACCTGCAAAGATGGTAAGTGAACTGCAAACCACACTCAAACAATAATACTGAACTGTTAGTGAACTGAATCTCACATCCGGCTTACGGCGCGAAAATTGCAACTTGTTGCAAGTGTTGTAGTGTGCATGTTGCTCGTATCCTCATCCCGTGCAAAAGCATTTTTTTTGTGCGACTTTGTTGCAGTAGTTGAAACTTTTCCAACTCTCTGCAACAAAGAATTTGTTGTGCACGGGGGTGGTAATACGAGCAAGATTTGCTCTGCAACTCTTGCAAGTTGCACGATATTATTGCTCGTATCACCGTGCCTTAAAGGCACGATTACACGAAGCAATTTTCTCTGCAACTTGTCTCGCAACGGCGTTTACCCTCTTGCAGGGTTTACACGGTGCAACGGAGACGCAATCGTTGCCGAAAGTAGAAACGAATTCTACTTTTCGCAACGATTGCTGCAACTTGTCTCGCAACATTTTTCAAATTGCGCTGTAGGTTACACGCCGCAATGATCCATGCAACTTGTTGTCGCAATGCAGTTGCGACACGAGCTGCAGACAAAATTGCTTCGTGTAATTGCGCCTATACATTTCTTCGCCTTGTTCCCTGTATCATCATCTATGTGATCCGATGATTTTGTATACTGATATTTATTTTTTTCTTAAGATATTGACGAGTGTGCTCCTGGACCATGCAAGAACGGAGCATCCTGCACTGACAAAGTCAATGGCTACTCATGCGCATGCGCAGCTGGATATACCGGAAGTACTTGTGACATAGGTAAATTATTTGATGTCAATCAAAGTGTTGGTGGGGTTTACTTGTCGTCAGTTCGAAAATGTTTTTTCGTTGAAAGAAATTGAAGAACATGTCTATATTAGTAATTTGGTAGAGATGCGTTTCCTATGTTACAGTGAGGACACTCGAACCATGAACACTTGATATTTTTATATTTTTTATTTTATAAACTTTCTACTGCTTCAAACCTTCTGAAAATGAAGCACTGAACTCAAATAATCTTATTGTTCAAAATAAATCATATTTCCAATCGATTCACACAAGGGATAAAGGAGAAAAAAAGTATGAAAAAACCTTAAAGTGTTCACGGTTCAAGTGTCCTCACTGTAAATCACTGCAAAGTTATAAGTATTTGAAATGTGCCAAAAATATAAAAGCAATGCCGGTTATGCCTTGTTTCTCTTTCTCATCCAATACTCCAGTTTCACATTCGATGGAAACCGCTGTTTTTGAAGAACACAGACTCATTTGCACAGGCTTAGCCTCGTTTATAAGTCATCTATTCAAATACACCATTAAAAGTCCGTGGGATTGGTATTGTTTAACTTGCACATTCTTTACATTACAGTTGGCTGTTGCTAATGATTTGCAAAAGTCAACCGTAATGTAAAGAATGTGTAAGTTGAACAATACCAATATTTTGAAATCCCACAGACTTTTAATAACGTCGTTGAATAGCTGACTTATAAACGAGGCTAAGCCTGTGCAAATGAGTCTGTGGTCTTCAAAAACAGCGGTTTCCATCGAATGTGAAACTGATGTATTCCTTCTCACTTCAAAACGCTGTAACTTTCAGTAATGACATTTTGCTTAATTACTTATTGGACATGCTGTTTTTAATGCTTGCCACGATGACTTCAGCAATTCAATGGGAAGACATGTTCCTTTTCAATGGCTTTGTATTTAGGTTATATATGGTTTATTTTAATAGGACCTCTTCACGTGTCTCCTGGGTCTGACCCCACCCCTCCCCCCTCAATTCCACACCTTTGGCTCAAATATATTTTACAGGTTATAGTGATAATTATGTTCTGTTTGTAACAGACATCAACGAGTGTGCGTCAGAACCTTGTAAGAATGGTGCTACTTGTAAAGATCACGTGAATAGCTATTCCTGCTCATGCGCAGCAGGGTATACTGGCGCTGACTGCTCAACAGGTAAGGCATTTTAACATTAGACTTTCTAAAAGTTTAAAACCATGATATAATAGTCAGAGATTAACATTATGCAATAGTCCCCTGCGCCATCTTGAAAGGTAGATGTGCCTTTGCATCGAAGTGAGACATGAGATAACCTTGTAATGATAGAGACCTTTTTTACACCTTGGACAATTATTCACTGTCTCTATCATTGTAAGCTCACTGTTCGTCTTGCTTCAATGGAAAGGCAAAGCTACCTTTCAAGATGGCGCAGGGAACTGTGAAGGAGACAAGAACAAGAATCACAAATTCTGAAATTCCCAGAGAGGGGGAGGTACCTACTAACTTATTACTATTCGATCTGGTATGGATATGAAAATTCTTCCATAATTACTCAACGTAAGCCGTACTTAATTGGTCTAATGTTTGTCTTTATCCTAAAGTTGGTTAAATAAACAACATTTATTGTAATGTTTTCTTAAGATATTGACGAGTGTGCTTCTGGACCATGCAAGAACGGAGCATCCTGCACTAACAAAGTCAATGCCTACTCATGCGCATGCGCACCTGGATATACTGGTCCTGATTGCGCAACAGGTAAATCACTAAACAATTTAGTTCATTTATTGTAACATGAAGTCAAAACATGTTTTTGCGCTTCAGAATTTTAAATTTTGTCGTATCAAAAAATCTGTATGGCTCGCTCCACGCGCACTACCACTAAATTCACGATTTACAGCACACAACACTCACATCGCATGTTTATTTTTATGGAGGGAGGAAAACCGGAGAACCCGGAGAAAAACCCTCGTGGCAAGGGAGAGAACAACACATCAAACAAACTCAACTCACATGTTGATATTTATGGAGGGAGGAAAACCAGAGAACCTGGAGAAAAAACCCTCGTGGCAAGGGAGAAAACAACACATCAAACAAACTCAACTCACATGTTGATTTTTATGGAGGGAGGAAAACCAGAGAACCTGGAGAAAAACCCTCGTGGCAAGGGAGAAAACAACACATCAAACAAACTCAACTCACATATGTGGCTAAGTCGAAAATCGAGCCGACAATCACAGGCTTAAAATACCCAGCGGTGATTGAAATTGCGGTAGCAGCGTTTGCCGCTCATCTCAACTTTCAACCAACTTTTTGCAATGTGGTTCTCGTCACGAAATATTATTGCCGGGGCTGTTTCTGCTGTAATATCTTCGCGCACTGGCATTGCAACAGCAACGAATATCCTAAACTGTGTTTCAAGCGAGGTGAAAGAAATTTGCACCGTGTACTGATACTAATAGATTAGATAATTGCATATTAATTAACTAACTTAATGTGATATATTTGTAGATATCAATGAATGCGACTCAAGTCCATGTCAACATGGTGGAGTTTGCACGGATAAAGTCAATGCCTACTCATGTGCATGCAAGCCTGGATGGATTGGCAACAATTGCCAGACCAGTAAGTGCTCATTTTAGGAACCCATCACTAGGAGCATCCATCTCTCATACTGGGTCTGTGAGTCAGCATATTCCCAGATCAGGAGCCCATTACTAGGACCATCCATCTCCCATACTGGTCTGTGATTCAGCATATTCCTAGATCAGGAACCCATTACTAGGAGCATCCATCTCTCATACTGGGTGTGTGAGTCAGCATATTCCTAGATCAAGAGCCCATTACTAGGAGTATCCATCTCTCATACTGGGTCTGTGAGTCAGCATATTCCCAGATCAGGAACCCATTACTAGTAGCATCCATCTCCCATACTGGATTTGTAATCTAGATTATCAGACCACATATTTATAATTTTTTATCTGATGTTTTGCGTTCTCTTTACAGATAATGATGAATGTAAACCTAATCCTTGTAAGAACAGTCTGTCGTGTACCGACAAGGTCAACGACTTCGTATGCGCATGCGCACCAGGCTACACTGGAAAGACTTGTGAGAAAAGTAAGTAAATACATCCAATCAAGGTTTTTCTTTTTTTACAAATTTTTGGATGAAAATAGAATTAATAAGGAAAAACGTCTTAAAGTCCCGGGCACCAAATAGAAATCCAATGACCATTCTTCATTATTTGGTATTTTTTTCTTTCAGATATCGATGAGTGTGCTCCTGGGCCCTGTAAGAACGGTGGCACGTGTGCTGATGGAGTCAATGATTACACCTGTACATGTATGGCAGGTTACACGGGAAAGAACTGTGAAACTAGTAAGTGAACACTGAGTTTTTTCAACCAACCAATTTAGATAACAAAACAATATAAATTTCCTCCTTTGAGAAATGAATTCCTTGTCATGCAAAAGAATTGCATTGTTACTGCCCTACGACATGGTTGTCTTGGAAAACCTTTTCTGACAAGAACAATATTCTGTATACTTAAGAACTGTTTGTGACGTCATTTCTTGTCTCATGTGGAATCATTCTCCCAGATTAGTAGCCCACAAACTCATAATCTATCATAATTGATGAAAGATGAGAAGCTAGGAAGAAATAATAATAGTAATAATAATAATAATAATAATAATGGGTTCTTATATAGCGCATTTCACATCGTCTCAATGCGCTTTACAATTTTTACACAGTGGAGGACTTTACGGGCTGCATATTAAGGCGCTATTAGCAGCCGTGCAGCTTACAATCATGAGTGAAATTGTTAGTAATTAGTGTTATGCCTCCAAAATGGGATAGGCTGTTGAACCGGGAGACAATCCCCTACTCTTACAAATATACAGGGGCTTTGAAAAAAATCCAAGTCCACCTGACAGGAATTGAACCCGTGACCTTCCGGATACCGGTCAGATGCTCTACCACTGAGCTACAGGGAGACTCATGTGGTTATGGTCACTTTACTGGGTTGATATGACAGACTGCCTGCATACTGCTAGGCTCGAGCTGTCCGCGTTTAGTTCAGAACGCAATATATAGAAATAATAGATGAAAGATGATAAGCCGACACGCGTGAAAGACGTCTGCGCATGCTCTAAGTCTATATGCGAATTAGTCAAAAGCGTCTTCGTGCTATTGTAGAAATATTAAAATTTGATTTTCACACTTGCCTGAAGAATAGTCTTTACAAAATGCCAAAACTTAAAGTCAGTTCTTGAAACTTAAGGCTAATTCTTTTATATTGTCTTTATTAATACAGTATCTTGGTCCCACAAAAGTATACCCACGAACTTTTTTGTATGCTTGGAGAAAACAAGCATTTATTTTCTCACTAAAACTCTCGTAAATTCTTGGAAAGCGTGCTGAAAGACACGCATGCGCAAACGTTTTTCTCTAGTGTCTGATAAGCCAGGAAGTTATTCAGGAATTTTTATAGGAATATTTTATAGGAATTTTTTTTAAATATCTCTCTTTTTTTTTTTTTTGTTATACATACGGCCCTTATTGATACCGGTACTTCGTACTGACCAGGCTACCCTCTCTAAATAACTATATTATTATTATTAAAAACTAGCTTATGCTAGCTTCACAATCTATTATCTGATGCATTGCGTTCCCTTTACAGATATCGATGAATGTAACCCTAATCCTTGTAAGAACAGTCTGTCGTGTATCGACAAGGTCAACGACTTCGTATGCGCATGCGCACCAGGCTACACTGGAAAGACTTGTGAGAAAAGTAAGTAAAAACATGCAATAAAGAATTCCCTTTTTACAAGGTTGGGGTGGAGGATAATATAAGTAATGAAGAAAAATGACTTCAAATTTCTTTAGCTTGGGAGCAATACTCAAGATTTAGGCCCAGTTTAGTTTGGTTTTGCATTTGAGTTTAGCGGCCAAGAAAACACCCAGAACTACCATATACGAAATCAGCTCTTTTGCTTAGAGCCAGGATACAATGTGTGTTAAGTTTGGTCCACAAACTTCTACTAGTTTAAGAGAAAACAGCGCTCGAACTCAAAGGCAATTAGGTTCGATGCGACAAAAGTTCGTCGTCTGATCTGGACCTAAGCCTCAATTTTTTTTTGTAGAATTTCACGTGTTCCAGTGGAGATCCATGATTATGGATACAACTTTTTCCCTCTTTGTTCCACGTGTCATTCCCTAGAGTATCATGTCTTTGTTTAACGGTTGCGCATGAGAAGACACATGAATATGGATACAACTCAAACAAAGAATCTTATTCTCAAGACCACGTGTCATTCCCTAGAGTATCATTTCTTTGTTTAATGGTTGTACATGAGAAGACACATGAATATGGATACAACTCAAACAAAGAATCTTATTCTCAAAACCACGTGTCATTCCCTAGAGTATCATTTCTTTGTTTAACGGTTGCACATGAGAAGACACATGAATATGGATACAACTCAAACAAAGAATCTTATTACTCATCGATATTCATTCAATCATTCATTCATTCATTTATTTTCTTAGACATCGACGAATGTGCTTCAAATCCTTGTCAAAATGGCGCTACTTGTATGGATAAAGTCAATAGTTATACTTGCGCATGCGTAGCAGGCTACCGTGGCACGACCTGCGACATCAGTAAGTGAATGATCATATATCTATATCATGAATAACTATTACAGCGCTTTTCAACGACAGCACGTGCGGAATCGTGTTCCACCCAGCGCACGAAGTAGGTTTTAGTGGACGTCAATCAAGACGTTTCCATCACATTCTATAGACACGTGCACTTTGAAACTTTGTGTTTCCGCAAACATATTGGAAACACTTTAATAGGCCAGTTGCAACAAACAGTCACGTGCTGATATAACACTTTGATAACGAATCAATTCAGCCCAAGGTCCCTTAGGGAAGGCTCTGCTGGATGGCAAACAAACTTGAAATTGATTCGTATCTTGAAATCTCGCGGCACCTCGTATCCATTTGCCGCGCGCAACCACATCCAGTATTTTTCCTGTCAAGCCTGTTTTCTTTAAAGCAAATTCAGTATGCTTATCTAAATATCTGGAATTCTTGAACCGAATTCTTGACCTTGCAGGGCTGTCGCAAGGGGAGGGGCTGGGTGGGCTTGAGGCCCAAGTTTTTCCCGGAAAATTAAAGGAAGTATAGAATTAGATTTTCATTTTGTCACTTGTTGCTTTTGGCCCCACCCGCAGTTTTTCAAGGCTTGCTACGCCCTGTCTTGTCTTTCTTATAAAGGTCAATCCATATGACACCGGATACCACAGGAACCCCACAAGATAGAATACCATATCATATCATTGATGTAACACGTGTTTGTTTCCCAGACAACGATGAATGCCTGCCAGGTATCTGTCATAACGGAGGAACATGTGAAGACCTTGTCAATGACTTCCGCTGCTCATGCAAACCGGGATGGACTGGAAAACAGTGTCAGACCAGTAAGTAGCACTATCAAACCACGTGATAAATCACGTGACAAGTTACCAATGACGTCATTTACTTGTTCGAAAGTCTCGTATAAAGAACAGGGGCTACAGTAGGTGCAATTTAAAACAAACACAATTCTAACCAATATTTTTTTTGTAGACATCGACGAGTGTTCTTCATCTCCATGTAAGAATGGTGGCGTATGTACCGATGCTGTGAACGGCTATACATGTGCTTGTAAGGCAGGATGGACTGGACCTAACTGTGATGGAGGTACGTAGGGGGTGGGGCTAGTTGTGTTACAAATGGCACTTGTAATACGGGTCTTGCACTCCTGGAGTCGGTTGTACGAAGCCTGGATAATTTTTTCCACCCGATAAGAGTTATCCAGTGTATAGAACTTGTATAGGTTTTATCTGCTGGATAAGTATTTATCCTGTGGATGGCGCTATCCAGGTTCCTGGCGCAGTTGTTGTTAAAGAAATAGCAAACGCTCGCGTGCACTGTTATAAATTAGCACGCGGGGATTTGGCAGAACACAAGAGAAGTGTTAGGAGAAGCACGACACGTAAAAGAGTACTTCTTAATACTTCTCGAGTGTTCTGCCCATTCCTGTAAACAGCACAGCTAGCAAGTTAATTTGTACTTCTTATGTAATGCGAATTGGAATAACTGTTATTTGGATGCGAATTACGCAATAAAAAGTACGCGCCCTTGACCAATCAGAACGCGGGGTTTATAACAGTTATGTTATCAATCTAAATTATTTTATTAATACTTACCTATTATTTTTAATAACTATGTATTTAATTCCAAAGGGAATAATGTATGTATGTATATAATTCATTTCTTCAGATGTCGATGAATGTCAATCAAATCCCTGTGAAAATGGCGGGAAATGTAACAACCTTCAGAATGACTATTCTTGCACATGCGCAGCAGGATACACTGAAAAGAACTGTCAAAAGAGTAAGTAAATATAGACCCCTTGCACGTGACGTCAAAGCAGCTCAATTTGGAGGACAAAGAAATAGAATTATAATCTCCTGAGAATTGGAACCTATTGTTTTGTCTCAGTTACAATTCGAGCTGCATTTCGACGTGCTGCAAGAGGTCTATTGCTGTTTTACAAGCCTTCCCAATAGAGTTAAATGACAAAAATATGGCGGCCATATTGGCGGTAACAACAAAGGAAGCTTATGAGGAAAATTTTGTTAAGAACCACCAATATGGCCGCGATAATGTATCGTGCAAACGAAGAATATCGTTCTTTCTTGTAGGAGAATAAGAATATTTTTTTAAACTTTTTTTTTTTGTTTTTTTAGACATCGATGAGTGTGCGTCTGGCCCTTGTAAGAACGGTGGTTCATGTACTGATGGTGTTAACTCCTACACGTGCTCATGCGTAGCAGGCTACATTGGAAGCAACTGTGAAACAGGTAAATTACTTGAAGATTTGAACTTTCTGTCCGTTTCTTGTCTGTTTTCTTGTCTGTTATGACTTTTTTTTTTTTTTTTTTTTTTTTTTTTTGAAACAAAACACCCATTTTTACAATCTTTCCTTCAGACGAAGACAACTGTGCCGGGGATCCCTGTCTCAATGGAGGAACCTGTCACGACAAAGTCAACGACTTCTCATGTGTATGTGCAACTGGATACAAGGGAAAGACGTGCGCTTCAGGTAAACTAAACTCCTTCAGTTACATTTTCCCAAAGTCTTGATGATTAGAAAAGGCTTTTACCCAAACGAGACCAAAATGCAACGCTTTCTGAAAAAGATGCTTTATCTCATTCCATCCATTCAGTGCAGCTGCCAAGTTTCACCCTCTAACTAAACTCACGAAAGCAAAGTTACTAACTTGTGTTTTCTTGTGTTCATTTTTCACTTCAGATCATGATGACTGCGAATCAGCTCCTTGTAAGAACAACGGAATTTGTATTGACAAAGTCAACAGTTTCTTATGTAAATGTGCTCCTGGATGGACTGGCAACACTTGTGAAGACAGTAAGTCAGATTCTTAGCGTTCAGGGTATCGAAAATATTTGAAAGTTTTTTATTTTTCTCGCCGGCCTCTCGCGTCCTCTCACGCGAGCTGCGTGTTGCTTCTCAACTGTACTCTGAGCTTTTCTCTCTGAGATTTCCGGTTTTCGTTCCTCAAAGTGAGAGTTGATACTTCCATTTATATTCTATTATATTTTTGTGTTACAGATATTGATGAGTGCGCATCAAAACCATGTCAGAATCAAGGCGTATGTAAAGATAATGTTAATGGCTATTCTTGCACATGCGCAGCGGGCTACGAGGGAACCAACTGTGAAACAAGTAAGCAATAGATAACACTTATAAATGTTAAATAATTATATAGGCATAAAATTTCGGATATACAAATCCTCTATTTCAGACCACATAAACATTCCCTTGAGTATTGCTTAAGCAATAGACCCATTCAGCTTGGCTCAATGTTGTCCCATTTCAGACCACATGACTATTCCCTTGAGTATTGTATGAGCAATAGACCCATTCAGCTTGGCTCAATGTTGTCCCATTTCAGACCACATGACCATTCCCTTGAGTATTGTATGAGCAATAGACCCATTCAGCTTGGCTCAATGTTGTCCCATTTCAGACCACATGACCATTCCCTTGAGCATTGTATAAGCAATAGACCCATTCAGCTTGGCTCAGTGTTACTCCACAAATTGTTTTCATCCAATACATGCCGTGTTGCCATTGCAAGCGATTAATAATATATATTATACTAATAATCCATTACCCATGATCCTAGATCACGATGACTGCTCGCCCAACCCATGTAAGAATGGCGGCGCCTGCGCTGATTTGGTCAACGGTTACAAGTGCACATGCGCAGCAGGATGGGAAGGCGATAACTGCCAGATAGGTATGATGATTATTCTTTGTTAATCCTACCACAGGGAACCCAATTCGGTAAATAAAAATTGGTAAAAAAGTCGCTCTTATTTATATATTCGCATTTGAGGCCAATACAGCATCTTCAATAACACAAGCGAATGGCATAATCACCTAAAATAGACAGAATACAATATATATTTTTTTGCACGCGCCTTTGTTTTCCTTTATAATTTTACAGACAACTGAACGCGCAAAGTGTAGAAATACTGCAGGTTTTTTCGTGGGACTGTTTTTTTTTTTTTTTTTAGTCAGTCAATAAATGAGATAAATTAATAATTCAATTAATAATTCTTTATTCTATTATTCACACCGTACGCATTTCATTTCACTAGTATTATCCTCAATTGTGCGTAAATATTTACGGTGTTCAGCTTACCCATGAGATTAATATCGCCCTGGACCCCCACAGTTGCCACATATACAAAATTGCCTGGCTGCGTAACCAGCGTGGTTGGTCCTTGTAGTGTAGTGGTTAACACGTCGGACTAGTATACCGAAACCGTGGGTTCGAGTCCTGCTAAGGGCATATGATATTTTTCTCTTAATTCTTTATTAAATTAATATTTTTTTATTTATTATTTATTTTATTATCTTTTTTGTTTCTGTGTGTGTTTTATTTGTTGTTGTCGTTGGTTTTTTCCCGACCTTTCAATTTTACCAAATTCATTGGGCTCGTCCGCTATGTTTGACTCCTGGACTAGCTAAGCTCTATCAAGGAGTTTTCAAAGTCAATGATTAATTAAGTTTTGTAACAGCATAGATCTTATGTATGTTTTCAGATCATAATGATTGCAGTCCTGACCCGTGTAAGAATGGTGCAGTTTGTGATGATAAACTTAACGATTACTACTGCGCGTGCAAACCAGGATATAAAGGAAAGAACTGCGAGACAAGTAAGACACGACTTTGAATATGGATTTGTTTTTGTTACAATGATCATCATTATTTATGCTGTCTCTACCATCACCATCATCATCATCATCATCATTATAATCATCACCATCATCATTATCATCATCACCAACACCATCATCACCATCATCATCATCACCAACACCATCATCATCATCACCATCATCATCACCAACACCATCATCATCAACACCATCATCATCATCACCAACACCATCATCATCACCATCATCACCAACACCATCATCATCATCATAACCATCATCATCATCAATATCATCATCATCACCATCATCATCATCAATATCATCATCATCACCATCATCATCACCATCATCATCATAATAATAATCATCATCATAACCATCATCAACATCATCATCATTATCACCATCATCATCACCATCATCACCATCACCATCATCATTATAATCATCATCATCATTATTATCACCATCATCATCACCATCATCACCATCACCATCATCATTATAATCATCATCATCATTATTATCACCATCATCATCACCATCATCACCATCACCATCATCATTATAATCATCATCATCATTATTATCACCATCATCATCATCACCATAATTATTACTATAAACATCGTTATCCTCGTGCAACACCTTTATCACTACTCTAAAAGTTAAATGTTAAAACATACATTCCAATTTTGATTACTCATTACTTAACGTTCAACGTTATTCAGATCACAACGACTGCAGCCCTGACCCATGCAAGAACGGTGCAACCTGCAAAGATCTGGTGAATAACTATCAATGTGATTGTGTTGCTGGCTACGAGGGACGAAACTGTCACATTGGTAAGTGAATTCTCATGCTACGTATTGCATTCAAATAGTTAATCTTCTCGAAAAACTTATTTTCCCCAACAATGAATCAGAATTGGCTCCTTGCACTTGAGGTCTCGTAAAAGCACCTTAATTTTGAGGAATGAACAAAAGAATTCCCTTTCCTTAGAATTGGAAACCTATTGTTTTGTCCTCCAAATTGAGCTGCATTCCGACGTGCTGCAAGGGTTCTATCTCACCATGTTATTGTTGTTCGACTCTTTCTGAGTGTTAATGAATACTTCTGACGGTCAAAGTAGTCTTTTGAGAGTCACTGACAGGGTCAATATACCCCTTGCAGTACTTTAGAATGCAGTTGAAAAGCTGAACTGCAATAGCCAGTGTGCATGGGCTCGAAATTCTAGCACAAAGCATGATGGGAAAGTGAGTCCTTACACTTTTTGGCTCCTCTAAAAATTCATCTGACAGTTTTTCCTTCGACATTTTCTATGGAAATAAAAGTATTTCCACAGATGAAAAAAAAAGAGTGATTTTTTCCGATAGTTCCTTTGATTTCCCTGTTCCATTTTTACAGGACTCACTTTCCCAGGGTGCTTTGCGAGCTTTGATGCACATTACCTATTGTTTCTCGTTTTTTTATCCACAGATCGTGATGACTGCAAGGACAACCCGTGTAAAAACGGTGGAGTATGTAACGACCAAGTGAACGACTACCAGTGCCAGTGTAAACTCGGATGGGAAGGAAAGAACTGTGAAAAAAGTATGTAGAACGTTTTCTAATTTGGCGGGAAAAGATCACGTGATTAAAGTAGTGTGCTTATGCTGCTCTTACATACCCATAATACTTTGCGGCTTCGTGGGATAACCTGAGACATAGCATAGGATTTGATTGGATGGAGAGAAATTGAGCATTGGACATGCCCCGCCGTGCCTTGACCATGTCATGACCGCGTTTGTGGCGCGTACTTTTCACAGTCTTATAAGAACTGTTTTAATTCGTTTTCTTCTCCCAGATCACGATGATTGCACTCCAAACAACTGCAAGAACGATGCAGCCTGTGTGGATGAACTGAATGGTTATTCATGTCAATGTAAGCCAGGATGGACTGGAAAAAACTGCGACAGAGGTACACAATTGATGCATTTTATTCTAATATAGCTTATCTCATCTCAACTTACACCTCATCCATTAAATATGTAATGAAACTGTGATGTTTTGAAAAAGCCGTCGAAAGTTGTCTTTCCGGGCTCGGTGTTGTATGTGAGTAAAGTTGTTTGTTGGTTCTCTCCTGTGCTTCGAGGGTTTTTCTCCGGGTTCTCCGGTTTTTCTCCTGCCTCAAAAATCAACTTTTGAATTATAATTCGATTATGGAACGAGGGCCACAGGTTTGTTAGCCACTGGCTATTTAGTGCTACCCTCGCAAAACAAGGACGGTTTAGTGTTCGTTTTAAAGACGATCCGGTTTTAGGTGCTGTGTAAACGGGGAAACCAAGTTATTTGCATTGTTTTGAAGAACTCTTTGAAACCTGGTGGCTTGGAATTGAGACTAATACATCACGTAAAGGCTCTGCAACCGTATCATGAAACTTTGTTCAAATGAAACCAGTCCGTGTAAACGGCACCTAAGTATTCTATCAAGGGTTTATTAGGGTTTTTAAACGTATAGTTTTGCCATGGCGTTAGTTAATATTAAATTTTCTTTTCAAGATATCAATGAATGTGACTCTGGACCTTGTTTGAATGGTGGTGTCTGTACCGACAAGATCAATGGATACGACTGTGCATGTAAACCAGGTTACACAGGAAAAAACTGCGACAATGGTAAGTTACGATTGGAGGATGATTACTGACGTCATTATTGACATCTTGCCTCACTATCATATACGTTTCACTTTTTAGTCCCTTTCACAGTTCCCTGCGCCATTTTGAAAGGTTACGATGCCTTTGGATCAAAGCGAGAACAACAGTGAGCTTGCAATGATAGAGATGTGAATAATTGTCCAAGGTGTTAAAAAAGGTCTCTATCATTGTAAGCTCACTGTTCGTCTCGCTTCCATCCAAAGGCACGACTACCTTTCAAGATGGTGAAGGGAATTGAAAGGGAACTATTGAACTGCCGCAAAATCAACTCTGAATATTGAGAGAACATGACAAAATTATTCTTCCTGTGAATTTGAGCTCAACATGTGAAATAGTGTTTGCTTGATGCGGCAATAAAAACTACTAGATTTGACAGAAAATATATGGGCCCATTAGGGCTTTTCCCACTCAGAAATATGAAAGCTCTAATGGTAGAACATCACCTGGACTAAGTTATGCTTGGTTCTTTGCAGATAAAAACGAGTGTGATTCAAATCCTTGTCAGAATGGTGGAACATGCGACGATCTCGTCAACGGATACAGCTGCGCATGCGCACCAGGATATGAGGGAGTTAACTGTCAAACAGGTTTGGCTTAATGATATTTTTTTTCTAAAACCTGAACAAACAGGTTTGACCACTTATAAACAGGATAGAATCGACAACCGTTACTATAGATACAGCATGGGATACGACTTGACAACAGATTCCATAGTAAAAATGTGTAACAAGGTTGGACCTGACAGAGACCGGTTTGACCAGATAGTCTTTACCATAGAAAACACTGTATAACAAGTTTGACCAGATACCTACAACCATAGAAAAATGTCAAACAAGTTTGACCAGATAGTCGTTACCATAGAAACACTGTGAAACAGGTTTGACCAGATAGTCGTAACCATAGAAACACTGTGAAACAGGTTTGACCAGATAGTCGTTACCATAGAAAATACTGTATAACAAGTTTCACCAGGTACCTACAACCATAAAAAATGTCAAACAAGTTTGACCAGATAGTCGTTACAATAGAAACTCTGTAAAACAGGTTTGACCAGATAGCCATTACCATTACCTGTTAAACAGGTTTGGCTATATTACCATGATACAAAAAGAAATGTGTCCATTATTTTTATATTTATATTTCTTATCATATTGTTCAACAGATCACGATGACTGCAGCCCAGATCCTTGTAAGAATGGAGGCACTTGTACCGACAAAGTCAATGACTTCGAATGTAGGTGCAAGGCTGGGTACAACGGTAAAACCTGTCAAACAGGTAAGTGCGTGGCCGTGGTAATTCTTCATCGGTAATGTTTTCCCATCTCAGACCACATATCATTCCCTTGAGTATTATTTCTTTCTTCATCAGTAATGTTTTCACATCTCAGACCACGTCATTCCCTTGAGTATTATTTCTTTCTTCATCAGTAATGTTTTCCCATCTCAGACCACATGTCTGAAATATGAAAACATTTTAAATAGACTGAGTGTTTCCCTTGTAACTAACATCTGATCGATAACCCGTAGATGCCGATGACTGTCGACCAGATTCTTGTAAGAATGGTGGCATGTGTACAGACTTGGTAAACGACTTCAAATGCACGTGCAAAACAGGATATACAGGAAAAACCTGTGCTGAAAGTAAGTCCTCGTCATGATAACCTTGACATAGATGAGCTGAGTGTTGTATGTTGTAAATATAGAATGCAAGGGCGGATCCAGGAATATTTGCGACGACATATAATTTTTACAACGGGCCTGGAGAGGGGGGGTCCAAATGTGTTATTCGTACTAAATTTACTTAAATACAGTGCAACCCTACGTATCACAGGGGGGGTCCTGACCCCCCGGACCCTCCCCCTGGATCCGCCCTTGAAATATAGAATGTATAGTGGTAGTAGTGCATGTGGAGTGAACCTCACGGAAGAGTCCCGACGCGGAGTGATGGTTGTAAAAAGTAATACGATAGGCGACCAGTTTCAAATGTCTCCACTCTAGAGAGCGTTTTCAAATGTATACTGTTTGGATAATAATGCTCGGAGTTTTGCAGCAAAGTTTTAAGTTCCCTTCTAGTTTATTTAACTCAGCTAGACTGATCCCTATTTTTTTCTAGACATCGACGATTGCGCTTCCCAACCTTGCCAGCACGGAGGAAGTTGTGCTGATGGAGTCAATGATTATACCTGTACATGTGTGGCTGGGTACACTGGTGAAAACTGTCAAACAGGCAAGTAGCTACCCCTGGAATGATCTAAGTCAGGGCATGGCTAACTCACAGATAAAACCCTGAAACAACCTCTGGGCTGATCTAAGTCAGGGCATGGCTAACTCACAGATTGAACCTTGAAACAACCTCTGGGCTGATCTAAGTCAGGGCATGGCTAACTCACAGATAGAACCCTGAAACAACCTCTGGCCTGATCTAAGTCAGGGCATGGTTAACTCACAGATAGAACCCTGAAACAACCTCTGGGCTGATCTAAGTCAGGGCATGGCTAACTCACAGATTGAACCCTGAAACAACCTCTGGGCTGATCTAAGTCAGGGCATGGCTAACTCACAGATTGAGAATGTAGTGGTAATGTGTGTGGAGCGAACTTCACGGAAGAGCCCCGTACGGGGAGTGAATGGTTGTAAAATATAAAATATTTTGCCTAGCCATAGTTCTTATCAAGCGGACCCTTGTACCTTTATGCTTTTTGGATGACCAAAGACATTGAAATGCGTAAGTTATTTATATATAATTGATAATAATCCACTAATGTATCATGTGTTGTCTATGTAGATATCGATGACTGTGCCCGAAACAATAATCCGTGCCAGCACGGAGGCCAATGTACAGACAAAGTGAACGATTACTCCTGTTCTTGTGGTGCTGGGTTTACTGGAAGGAACTGCCAAACTAGTAAGTAATGCGTGGCCTTTGATGGATGAACGTATGAATGGAGGGTGGAAGGGAGAGAAGGAAGGAAGGAAGGAAGGAAGGAAGGAAGGATGAATGAATGGATGGAGGGAGGGAGGGAGGGAGGGATAGATAAATGAATGGATGGTCGAACGTTATGAATTGAAGAATAAACGAATCACAAGACTCATATTTGTACATTTTCTCCATCAGACATCAATGAGTGCGCGTCAAGTCCTTGTCAAAATGGTGGTCAATGTGTTGATGGGACCAACTCTTACAAATGCAACTGCGCCCCTGGATACCGAGGACCAAAATGTGAAGAGGGTAGGTCACATGATTCGCGATGGACGATGATTAGTATTACGTCATTCGATTCTGTAGTTTTGATCACGTGTTTCGCTGGCCCACATAGCCCACGTGACCAAATGGATCGTTTATCCTGTCACGTGGTTAACAGATAAAATTCACCTCTTACTTTACAAGATGCATAATAGAACATGATTCATGGTTCTTACTCAGACAATAGCGAACCAATCACCAATCAGCAGTTTTTCAAGTGGAATTAAAATCTTGTCCCACAAACAACTACACAGTATCTGTTTTAAAGAGTAGTACAAGGATTGGGCTCCCTGTGGTACTACAAGGATTACGAGGCTATTTTCTTTCATTTTCACAGGACAGTTAACAATTAAAACAATTTATAATCAAATTTCCGCAAACAGAGTTTTAAATTCGCAGATATTCTAGCTAATTTGTTGAGCTTGTGGGACATGTAACTTGTGCAACGGTAACTAAGGGGAGATAAACAATGAATACAGACCTCATGTAACACATGACTAAATGATTTAAATGTTCACGTGACTTAGTAAAACAAATGACGTCATGACTTAGTGAAGCATATGACGTCATGACTTAGTGAAGCAAATGACGTCATGACTTAGTGAAGCAAATGACGTCATGACTTAGTGAAACAAATGACGTCATGACTTAGTGAAGTAAATGACGTCATGGATCACGTGACTTATTTTATCCACTGGTCCTTTTTATTGAAGATATCAACGAATGCGCCAGCAATCCTTGTGTACACGGTTCCTGTACAGATAAGGTTAATGGCTACTCTTGTACATGCAAACCAGGATATACAGGAGTTAGATGTAACAACAGTAAGTATTACGAGCAATCTGATTGGTTGTATTTAAAACGAGCTATCTCATTAGTGAAAAGTGAAAAGTGCATTGCCATTTTTTTTTTTTTTTTTTTTTTTTTTTTTGTAATAAATAGTAATAAATAGTAAATAAATGTATTCTGTATTTCTGCAAAAAGAGATGAAAGACTCTCGTTATAATTTACCGCGATGACTCGAGCTGCAATTCACTATGCAAAGTAAAGAAAAGTATTCTGTTTTTCTTTAAAAACAGATGTATTGGCTACAATAGGTAAAACATGTTGGTTTAGCCTGGTTTTGGCTTCTAAAAGACTCTCGTTATAATTTACCGCGACGACTCGAGCTGTAGTTCACTATGCAGTATTCAGTATCCACAAAACAGTCTTTTAAAATGACCTGCTATTTCTATCTTACCAGATGTAAAAAAGAGGGTTTTTATGGTGTTTTATTTATTGTTCTTTTTTGTTTTTAGATCACGACGATTGTTCATCCACTCCTTGTAAGAACAGAGGATCTTGTACTGACTTGATTGGTGGCTTCAAGTGCACATGCGCAGCAGGCTATACTGGAGATACTTGCGGAACAGGTTTGTCTTTGCAACTTTTATCCCTACTAAAAACTGAATAACTTCTTACTATGGCGGCTTCGGTTATTGTCATCCAACATGGCTGACATATGACGTCATGGCCGCCATCTTTGTTGATTTGACATTATGTTGTTGACAGTGACGTCATAGCTGTCACCATGGTGATTTATTATATTGTGTTTTATTAATGATTGCAGAGATAAATGAATGTGATTCCAACCCATGTCAGAATGGAGCTGTCTGTAATGACAGAGTGAACTCCTTCACGTGTTCTTGTAAACCAGGATTCGTTGGTTCCAACTGTGAACAAGGTAAGTTACATCACATTCCGCTAACACGTCAAATTTTCATGGGGGGAGGGGTACTGTAAACCATTCAATCCTAGTCCTAGGATCGATCATAGAGCTTTACAAGAATCATCGCGAAATGATGAAATTGCTTGGAAGAGTGGATTGAAGAAAGCGTTAGAAAATTCTTTGTTTTCCACATATTGACGAAAAAATAGAATCAAGGGGGCGGAGCACATTTTAAAGTGGGGAGGGGGCTGGTATATAAACTAAAGGTAGGGGGGCTAAGATTAGAAAATATAAAAGACTAGTATACAAAAACGAAAAAGATTGGGGGGTCTAAAGCCTGAGAAAGTGCGCGCGCATGCTGTGTGCTGTCATAAAGAACGAGCTCCCAACCAATCAGAAGGCGAGATTTATAACAGTTATTTTATAATACCATTTAACCCATTCCTAAGACACGCCCCTGAAATTCTAAGGGTCATCGTGAAATGATAAAATTGTATGTATAAGAGTGGGTTGAAGGAAGCATCCTAAAACTCTTTGCGTTTCAGAACTCGACGAATGTGTGGGCCGACCTTGCCAGAACGGAGGAACGTGTATTGACGGGGTTAACAAGTTCACCTGTAACTGCGCTGATGGATTTAAAGGAAAAAGATGTGAAACAAGTAAGTCGTTAAAGTGTCTGTCTGTCTGTCTGTCTGTCTGTCTGTCTGTCTGTCTGTCTGTCTGTCTGTCTGTCTGTCTGTCTGTCTGTCTGTCTGTCTGTCTGTCTGTCGTCTGTCTGTCTGTCTTCTGTCTGTCTGTCTGTCTGTCTTCTGTCTGTCTGTCTGTCTGTCTGTCTGTCTATATTTGTCTTTCTGTCTGTTTTTTATTATGTTATGTACCGTTTCGTTATTCGTTGCTGCATTCTTCGTTTCCCTAACGCTCTTCAATTCACTTTAGACATCGATGACTGCGCTTCCGGGCCTTGCAAGAATGGCGGATCATGCTATGACCTGGTCAATGGTTACAGTTGTACATGTGCACCAGGTTACCAAGGAAATAACTGTGAACAAGGTGAGAGTGGTAGGATTCTGCCAAAACTTTGGGGGGTAGGGAGGGGAAAATTGCATTCAATTCAATTATGAAAATTTTCTCTTGAGAATATCCTGCCAACTTATGTTTGCTGCCCTAAGCTTATGTTTGCTCCATATACCTTTTGGGGTGCGCCTATTTCCGCGGTGGGGGGGGGGGGGGTCCCGAAAGCTCTGGTTTTTGGTTTAAAATTTACGTTAAAAATACGGTCAATTTTCGTATGGGGATTTTGTGTTCTATTCTGCTGCCAAGAAAAACTTGCAGAAAGAAATAATTGTATTGAACACTTGTGTTTGAGCTGATGAACATCTGCATGAGAAAATGAATGAGATTGAATGAAACCAAAGAATTGTCTCAGGGTAAAGACCTCTTTCACTTGACGTCAAAGCAGATCAATGTCGAGGACAAGACAAAAGAATTTCAATCTCCTGAGAATTGGAACCTATTGTTTTGTCCCTCAAAATGAGCTGCATTCCAACGTGCTGCAAGGGGTCTATTTTTGTTTGAAGATATTGATTAGTATGCAGTAAGTATTGAACCCAATTCTAATCCCACCTGCCTTCCCCCCCCCCCCCCCCCCCCCCACCCCCTATGTTCTGATTCATGGTTATTAATCTAGGGTGTTTTTTTTTTTTTGTATATAGACATCAACGAGTGTGCGTCGAACCCTTGCTTCAACGGCGGTGTTTGTGAGGACAAAGTCAATGCTTACGGCTGTAAATGCGCTGTAGGATATTCTGGATCCAGATGCCAAACAAGTAAGAAAACATCATTAAACAGAAAACATACTTGTTATCTTTCCATATCAGTGTTTATTCTAAGCTCTGAAGTGGAAAAGACCAGTGCTTGATTACTTTATTCAGTTTCTTATTTTAATGAGCTTGAGATCAATTTGTGATTCATTTCTAAACACTTAGACATCGATGACTGTGCTTCGAAGCCTTGTAAGAATGGTGGTGTCTGTATCGATGGTGTAAACAAATATACCTGTCAATGCCCGGCCGGTTGGAGGGGACAACATTGCACTGAACGTAAGTAGAGGATCAGTTGGTTTTCGATGACTTTGATGCGCCTTCTTGTGATTGGTTCAATCTATGTCTTAAATTCATTAATATCGCGCACTGTGATTGGTTCACAGTATGTCTTGAATTCAGTACCGTGCCGTGTACTAGACATCATTAATATCGCGCACTGTGATTGGTTCACAGTATGTCTTGAATTCAGTACCGTGCCGTGTACTAGACATCATTAATATCGCGCACTGTGATTGGTTCACAGTATGTCTTGAATTCAGTACCGTGCCGTGTACTAGACGTCATTGATATCGCGCGCTCTTATTGGTTCTCGGCTACGACTCGTTTTTCTATTGACAATTCGTTGCACTTTCGTCACTTCTCAGTCTTGCGTACAACCTGCAATAATTATTTTCGCTAGACAAGTTGCACGAGAAATCGTAGCGTGTGACACGGCCTTTACTGAACGGGCAACGGAAAGAGCTTTGTTATTCATTAAATGTTTCAAATTCCAAGTTGAGATATGAATTCTTGATTTGTTTTTCAGTCATCGACATGTGTTCCAAGAATCCATGTAAAAATGGTGCAACATGCCACGATGAGGTGAACGGCTACAGATGTGAATGTCAACGTGGATACGTTGGCTCCACTTGTAACAGAAGTAAGTATATGCCACTGTGTCTATAAGCTATATAGAGGATATTACATGGGCGCGCGGAGATACGAATTTTATCTTCGAGTGTTGATATGATCTAGAGATAATATGAGCACGAGAAGACAAAATTCGTATCTCCAAGCGGCCATGTAATGTTCTGTTTATCATATGAAATCTTCAATGAAAAATAATGGAGAATTTGAGACTTGCTGAGCAAAAATTCGAAATTTGACACCACCAGTGTCGATATAAATCGTATCCCCACTGGCCACTGGTGGGAGTGGGGATATCAATTTTATCATTTTGATGTCACTCAATATCACACTCTATTTCATATAATAAATTATAATTATTATAGACCCTTTTCACGTGACATCAAAGCAGCTCACTTTAGGGGACAAAAGAAACCAGCTGTGTTGATCGCCTTCCCCGAAAGGAATTATGGGTCACTATTTTTGGTTAGCATTTTTCGAGCATTTTTCGAGTATACAATGTAGACTTTTCTTGTTGATTGAAATAAAATTCCACCATGAGTTCGACTAGCGTTTACGATTAATTTATAGAAGGAAGAACTCGTATTTCATAGATTCTCTTGGCAGAATAATTGGAAATGCTTATCAAAATACGATGTTGAATCCTCAATTCTGATTGGTTGAACTTGAGTTTGTTCTGAAGGTCAGCTCAACTGGAAAGAATTTCAATCTCCTGAGAATAGACTGTTTTCGAGATGCGCGAGCGCTTTCAAGAATATCGCAGGCGCAGACATGAGAATTGAAAGTGCGCGTGATCTTGCCCGAAAATGCCTCTTTTTTATGTCTGCGCCTGAGATATTTGTGAAAGCGCTTGCGCATCTCGAAAATAGTCTATTGGAACCTATTGTTTTGTCCTCCAAATTGAGCTGCATTCCGACTTGCTGCGATTGGTCTATATCTTTTCTGAACCCATTATGTTATTATTGCAGAGTGCAGCTCATGTAAGCCTCATATCTGTCTCAACGGTGGAACATGTGGAATATCCAGAAGTCTTCGTGTTTGGTTCTGTCGCTGTCCTCAAGGATACCTGGGAAGCCGATGTGAAATTGGTGAGTCACTTGAATGAAGTGTCGTGGGAAATAGGGGCAGGAGGGGCACAGGAGGGGGCAGAAGAGGGCACAGGAGGGGCGGAAGAGGACCCAGAAGGGTTTCGGGAGTTCCGAGCCCCATTTTTTATTTCCAATCAAGTTTCAAATTTGAAACAAAGTTTTGAAAAAAGCAAAGCAAGGTGCTGAACCTTAGAAAAGTTGAAACGAGAAACGGAAGTTGCCCCCATAGGTTGCCAGAAATGTCGACAAAATTAACAAAATTAAAATTGGGTTATGGCATAGAAATCTCATAACAACACCCATTCAAAATGAATGGAAGAAACATTCTTACCGAGACATTTTCGTGGGTTTCAGCTGCTGGTATCTGTTCTCGTAAACCATGTTTGAATGGAGGCAGTTGCTGCGAGGACAAGAACAAGACAAGAGGGTACACCTGTCTGTGTGCTTCTGGATACACTGGATCCAGCTGTGAAAGCTGTAAGTATAAACTATTGATGAGGGGAGAGGGGGTAAGTAGTAACAACTGATGCTAAGGGGAGAGGGGGTGAGTAGTAAGACCTGATACTAAGGGGAGAGGGGGTAAGTAGTAAGACCTGATGCTAAGGGGAGAGGGGGTGAGTAGTAAGACCTGATGCTAAGGGGAGAGGGGGTGAGTAGTAAGACCTGATGCTAAGGGGAGACCAAAATATGTTGTGAAGCAAATTCGCTCTTAATTTGAAAAATCAGGCCGATATGAGAATATGTGTGACAGTGCTACAGATTTTTTTAATCGCCCCAATTCGATTTTTTTCGAATCAGGCTTGAATCGGGCTCTAAACTACATGAACGATTTGCTTCCCGCTTTAGGGGAGGGGGGTGATTGCTATGGAAATATTGTACTGATGGATTTTATTTCTTTCCAGTGATCGAGTACCACAAATGCAACAGAGCTTCCATGTTGAATCATTACAACAAAGGTCAGTATGAAGTATCCCACTGCTGGGGTCTCAGGTTTGATTCCTGAACTCGTTATGACATATGAGCAGTAGTGTACTCGCCTCCCACCGCTGGGCTCTCACATGAGCAGAATTTGTTCCCCTTGATTCAAGTTTTAGACAATTTCCTGGTTCTCTGGTTTTCCTCTCTTTGCAAAACCTAACATGCCATATTCCAATTCCATGAAGTTGTCTGAATCTTGCCCAATCTTACACATTTCTCTTTCTACGTTTTTCTAGTTTTTGCAGCTACTGTCGTATTTTTTATTTTTTTCATTCAATAATCCACAAGTAATCTAATAATTGTTCATCTTTTTCAGGAATCCCTTCCTTCAGCAAACTGTACCTCAACTTCCCATCATACGATTCCTGTGATGCTGGATGCTTGAGCGGCAAGACTGGAATTGGAAGTCTGTACCGTAAACCAACCAGTGCTATTCGACTCAGTTATTCTCTACGGTTGTCAGGTAAATAGAAAGGCGGGAAAGCTAAGATGCTCATTTGTAATGTTCTGCTTTTTTGAAATGTAAATTCAGCGAGAAGGAAGGTTATTGAATTTATTTTGAAAGTATACCATTCATGTGGTATTCTTCCTTCCTTCCTTCCTTCCTTCCTTCCTTCCTTCCTTCCTTCCTTCCTTCCTTCCTTCCTTCCTTCCTTCCTTCCTTCCTTCCTTCCTTCCTTCCTTCCTTCCTTCCTTCCTTCCTTCCTTCCTTCTCTCCTTCCTTCCTTCCTTCCTTCCTTCCTTCACTTTTTTCTCTTTCCTTGTCTTTTTTTCATTTTTTGAAATGTATTACTTTCTCTTGATTTTTAATCAATGGCTGGCTTCCTTCCTGTATAGTTATTCTCACAACCTTCTTCTCCAACCAAACAAGTTTCCTCATTACAATCTTAACCTTGGTTAATTTGTTCTCTGTCCCTATTAGGTTTCAGATTCCAACTCAAGAGAGGAGTATGTGGATGGCGTGGTAGAATGGGTTATGGTAAAATGCCTTACTTCAGGAGCGCAAACTCCATGTCATGCTATTTCGAGAAATTCCTTGGAAAACCTGATCTGGTATCAGACGATAAGCGAGACTATTTGGTAAGATATTGTTTCCAAATCTTCAGATTTTAGCTGTTCTCTACCTCGGAACAGTTGTTCTACGATGTATGGGTGGATCTAATCCATCCATCAATCCATCCATCCATCCATCCATCCATCCATCCATCCATCCATCCATCCATCCATCCATCCATCCATCCATCCATCCATCCATCCATCCATCCATCCATCCATCCATCCATCCATCCATCCATCCATCCATCCATCCATCCATCCATCCATCCATCCCATCCACCCACCCACCAATTCATCCATCCATTCAATCCAATCCACCCATCAATTCATTCATCCATTCACCCATCCTTCCATCCTTCCATTCATTTATAACCATACTCTTCCTTCTTTCTTACACAGAACCGTCGTGGTATCATTCATTTCTCTAGTTGCGGCTACCGCCTACGCCATGGACACGTTGACGTGTGGAATGGCAAGAAATGCAGAGGAAACCAGTATTTCAACGGGTTATTCAAGAAATGTAAAAAAATTAGCTTATACTGCCTGGCATAAGATGTTACGAATATAAAGAGTGTTAAATAACGGATCGTGGGAATAAAATATAAGGAAATGTTTAAAGCATTCACAAAAGCATTGTAAAGTATTTCATGTTTTTCTTCCATTTTTTTGTGTTTTTTCTCCTTTTCAATTAATTTTTGTTTTGATTTTTTTCTTCTTTTTTTTCATTTTTTTTCTGCAGCGAGTTTTTTTCTGCTTTGGTTGTTTTTTCTTTTCTGTTTTTGTTTTATCTTTTTCTCTTTTTTTGGTTTTGTTGTATTGTTTCTTTTCTCTTTTTCCTTTTTTTTTTTTTCTTTTTTTTTCTTTCTCTTTCTTGTTTCTTTTTTTCTTTTTTTCTGTTTTTCTTTTTTTTTTGGTTTTTGATATTTTTGTTTACTCCATATACATGAAGCATGTTAGCGAGTCATTGATTGACACTTTTCTTTATTTAATTTCCTTTTTTCTGTTTAATTTATTAATTTTAACTTAAAAGCTTTTGATCCTCACTTGATTTTCAAACTTTTTGCGACCAAATTTATTTAATTTTATTCAAATAATTTCCAATACATTTTTTCCCTCTTACCATGCCAACCATGATCTGGATTCCAAAATCTCCTACCCAATTTTACTAATTTCTTTTTACATAAAGATTTCTTTACAAAATATTTTGGATTTTTATTTCATTTTTTAATTTCATTTTTATTTTGGAATTTGTGCTCAATCTCAGACTAACTATACTTACTTTACAATTTTCTTTTAAGTTACTATTTTCTCTATTGGCTTTAAATTCATTTGTGTTTTTTTACTCATTTTTTTCCTTCTGTTTTAATTATTTTATTTTAATCTCAAGAATTTAGTGAAACATTTACAAAGCTTTTGTGAATTATTTTCTCATTTCCAAACACAACTAAAATATTGAATCTCTCTTTAGAAACTAGAA
Organism: Anthopleura sola; assembly: GCA_023349425.1. Lineage (NCBI taxonomy): Eukaryota > Metazoa > Cnidaria > Anthozoa > Actiniaria > Actiniidae > Anthopleura > Anthopleura sola. The sequence goes on along the minus strand of JALHLI010000034.1, from coordinate 756,689 downwards.
CCAAATCACACTAAAAATTATTTAACTTTCTTCTACTAAAAACACCACATCAGAAACCGACTGGTACTGACTACTAAGAAGTAAGGAATTATGGGACACTAACTCTTTCATAATTTCATCCCATAATTCTTTGCATAGTGAGCTCTTTACCAGGCTTCTGTTCATTATGACGAGGGAATCGTAAATTAATTTAGATTGGTAACTTTGTTCGAGACCAGGAATAATATCTAGTATGAATTATTACACTGAGTATCAAGACACTTGACGGCAAATAATATATAGAATAGTAAGAAAGAATATTGAAATTATTGGAATAATAGTAAGTGGGAAAAGATAATGAAAATACTGAGTGCAACGAATAATTACTGAATAAAATCATCAGAACAAAAACCTATTAGTCCTTACTTAATCATATCTCTTCATAAATAATGCATATCTTTTAAAAAGGTGTGAAAATAGGCCAAAATTGATCAAAACCATGGGCTATAGTCCATGCTTTTCGTCAAAAAATGAGATTTTTTCGATCTTTGTAAAAAATGCATATTTTTTAAAAAGGTGTGAAAATGGGCCAAAATTGATCAAAACCATGGGCTATAGTCCATGCTTTTTGTCTAAAAATGACCTTTTTTCGATCTTTAAAAAAAATGCATATTTTTAAAAAAGGTGTGAAAATGGGCCAAAATTGATCAAAACCATGGGCTATAGTCCATGCTTTTTGTCTAAAAATGACCTTTTTTCGATCTTTATAAAAAATGCATATTTTTGAAAAAGGTGTGAAAATGGGCCAAAATTGATCAAAACCATGGGCTATTGTCCATGCTTTTTGTCTAAAAGTGACCTTTTTTCGATCTTTATAAAAAAATGCATATTTTCGAAAAAGGTGTGAAAATGGGCCAAAATTGATCAAAACCATGGGCTATAGTCCATGCTTTTTGTCTAAAAATGACCTTTTTTCCATCTTTATAAAAAATGCATATTTTTGAAAAAGGTGTGAAAATGGGCCAAAATTGATCAAAACCATGGGCTATAGTCCATGCTTTTTGTCTAAAAATGACCTTTTTTCCATGTTTTTAAAAAATGCATATTTTTGAAAAAGGTGTGAAAATGGGCCAAAATTGATCAAAACCATGGGCTATAGTCCATGCTTTTTGTCTAAAAATGACCTTTTTTCGATCTTTATAAAAAATGCATATTTTTGAAACAGGTGTGAAAATGGGCCAAAATTGATCAAAACCATGGGCTATAGTCCATGCTTTTTGTCTAAAAATGACCTTTTTTCGATCTTTATAAAAAATGCATATTTTTGAAAAAGGTGTGAAAATGGGCCAAAATTGATCAAAACCATGGGCTATAGTCCATGCTTTTTGTCTAAAAATGACCTTTTTTCCATCTTTATAAAAAATGCATATTTTTGAAAAAGGTGTGAAAATGGGCCAAAATTGATCAAAACCATGGGCTATAGTCCATGCTTTTTGTCTAAAAATGACCTTTTTTCGATCTTTATAAAAAATGCATATTTTTGAAAAAGGTGTGAAAATGGACCAAAATTGATCAAAACCATGGAATATAGTCCATGCTTTTTGTCTAAAAATGACCTTTTTTCGATCTTTATAAAAAATGCATATTTTTGAAAAAGGTGTGAAAATGGGCCAAAATTGATCAAAACCATGGGCTATAGTCCATGCTTTTTGTCTAAAAATGACCTTTTTTCGATCTTTATATAAAAAATGTATATTTTTGAAAAAGGTGTGAAAATGGGCCAAAATTGATCAAAACCATGGGCTATAGTCCATGCTTTTTGTCTAAAAATGACCTTTTTTCGATCTTTATATAAAAAATGTATATTTTTGTAAAAGGTGTGAAAATGGGCCAAAATTGATCAAAACCATGGGCTATAGTCCATGCTTTTTGTCTAAAAATGACCTTTTTTCGATCTTTATAAAAAATGCATATTTCTTAAAAAGGTGTGAAAATGGGCCAAAATTGATCAAAACCATGGGCTATAGTCCATGCTTTTTGTCTAAAAATGACCTTTTTTCGATCTTTATAAAAAATGCATATTTTTGAAAAAGGTGTGAAAATGGGCCAAAATTGATCAAAACCATGGGCTATTGTCCATGCTTTTTGTCTAAAAGTGACCTTTTTTCGATCTTTATAAAAAAATGCATATTTTCGAAAAAGGTGTGAAAATGGGCCAAAATTGATCAAAACCATGGGCTATAGTCCATGCTTTTTGTCTAAAAATGACCTTTTTTCCATCTTTATAAAAAATGCATATTTTTGAAAAAGGTGTGAAAATGGGCCAAAATTGATCAAAACCATGGGCTATAGTCCATGCTTTTTGTCTAAAAATGACCTTTTTTCCATGTTTTTAAAAAATGCATATTTTTGAAAAAGGTGTGAAAATGGGCCAAAATTGATCAAAACCATGGGCTATAGTCCATGCTTTTTGTCTAAAAATGACCTTTTTTCGATCTTTATAAAAAATGCATATTTTTGAAACAGGTGTGAAAATGGGCCAAAATTGATCAAAACCATGGGCTATAGTCCATGCTTTTTGTCTAAAAATGACCTTTTTTCGATCTTTATAAAAAATGCATATTTTTGAAAAAGGTGTGAAAATGGGCCAAAATTGATCAAAACCATGGGCTATAGTCCATGCTTTTTGTCTAAAAATGACCTTTTTTCCATCTTTATAAAAAATGCATATTTTTGAAAAAGGTGTGAAAATGGGCCAAAATTGATCAAAACCATGGGCTATAGTCCATGCTTTTTGTCTAAAAATGACCTTTTTTCGATCTTTATAAAAAATGCATATTTTTGAAAAAGGTGTGAAAATGGACCAAAATTGATCAAAACCATGGAATATAGTCCATGCTTTTTGTCTAAAAATGACCTTTTTTCGATCTTTATAAAAAATGCATATTTTTGAAAAAGGTGTGAAAATGGGCCAAAATTGATCAAAACCATGGGCTATAGTCCATGCTTTTTGTCTAAAAATGACCTTTTTTCGATCTTTATATAAAAAATGTATATTTTTGTAAAAGGTGTGAAAATGGGCCAAAATTGATCAAAACCATGGGCTATAGTCCATGCTTTTTGTCTAAAAATGACCTTTTTTCGATCTTTATAAAAAATGCATATTTCTTAAAAAGGTGTGAAAATGGGCCAAAATTGATCAAAACCATGGGCTATAGTCCATGCTTTTTGTCTAAAAATGACCTTTTTTCGATCTTTATAAAAAATGCATATTTTTGTAAAAGGTGTGAAAATGGGCCAAAATTGATCAAAACCATGGGCTATAGTCCATGCTTTTTGTCTAAAAATGACCTTTTTTCGATCTTTATAAAAAATGCATATTTTTGAAAAAGGTGTGAAAATGGGCCAAAATTGATCAAAACCATGGGCTATAGTCCATGCTTTTTGTCTAAAAATGACCTTTTTTCCATGTTTTTAAAAAATGCATATTTTTTAAAAAGGTGTGAAAATGGGCCAAAATTGATCAAAACCATGGGCTATAGTCCATGCTTTTTGTCTAAAAATGACCTTTTTTCCATGTTTTTAAAAAATGCATATTTTTTTAAAAAGGTGTGAAAATGGGCCAAAATTGATCAAAACCATGGGCTATAGTCCATGCTTTTTGTCTAAAAATGACCTTTTTGCGATCTTTATAAAAAATGCATATTTTTGTAAAAGGTGTGAAAATGGGCCAAAATTGATCAAAACCATGGGCTATAGTCCATGCTTTTTGTCTAAAAATGACCTTTTTTCGATCTTTATAAAAAATGCATATTTTTGAAAAAGGTGTGAAAATGGGCCAAAATTGATCAAAACCATGGGCTATAGTCCATGCTTTTTGTCTAAAAATGACCTTTTTTCCATGTTTTTAAAAAATGCATATTTTTGAAAAAGGTGTGAAAATGGGCCAAAATTGATCAAAAACCATGGGCTATAGTCCATGCTTTTTGTCTAAAAATGACCTTTTTTCGATCTTTATAAAAAATGCATATTTTTGAAAAAGGTGTGAAAATGGGCCAAAATTGATCAAAACCATGGGCTATAGTCCATGCTTTTTGTCTAAAAATGACCTTTTTTCGATCTTTATAAAAAATGCATATTTTTGAAAAAAGGTGTGAAAATGGGCCAAAATTGATCAAAAACCATGGGCTATAGTCCATGCTTTTTGTCTAAAAATGACATTTTTTCCATCTTTATAAAAAATGCATATTTTTTCAAAAGGTGTGAAAATGGGCCAAAATTGATCAAAACCATGGGCTATAGTCCATGCTTTTTTGTCTAAAAATGACCTTTTTTCGATCTTTATAAAAAATGCATATTTTTGAAAAAGGTGTGAAAATGGGCCAAAATTGATCAAAACCATGGCTATAGTCCATGCTTTTTGTCTAAAAATGACCTTTTTTCGATCTTTATAAAAAATGCATATTTTTGAAAAAGGTGTGAAAATGGGCCAAAATTGATCAAAACCATGGGCTATAGTCCATGCTTTTTTGTCTAAAAATGACCTTTTTTCGATCTTTATAAAAAATGCATATTTTTGAAAAAGGCGTGAAAATGGGCCAAAATTGATCAAAAACCATGGGCTATAGTCCATGCTTTTTTGTCTAAAAATGACCTTTTTTCCATGTTTTTAAAAAATGCATATTTTTTAAAAAGGTGTGAAAATGGGCCAAAATTGATCAAAACCATGGGCTATAGTCCATGCTTTTTTGTCTAAAAATGACCTTTTTTCGATCTTTATAAAAAATGCATATTTTTGTAAAAGGTGTGAAAATGGCCAAAATTGATCAAAACCACGGGCTATAGTCCATGCTTTTTGTCTAAAAATGACCTTTTTTTCCATGTTTTTAAAAATGCATATTTTTGAAAAAGGTGTGAAAATGGGCCAAATTTGATCAAAACCATGGGCTATAGTCCATGCTTTTTGTCTAAAAATGACCTTTTTTCCATCTTTATAAAAAATGCATATTTTTGAAAAAGGTGTGAAAATGGGCCAAAATTGATCAAAAACCATGGGCTATAGTCCATGCTTTTTGTCTAAAAATGACCTTTTTTCCATGTTTTTAAAAAATGCATATTTTTGAAAAAGGTGTGAAAATGGGCCAAAATTGATCAAAACCATGGGCTATAGTCCATGCTTTTTGTCTAAACAATAGACCTTTTTTTCGATCTTTATAAAAAAATGCATATTTTTGTACAAGGTGTGAAAATGGGCCAAAATTGATCAAAACCATGGGCTATAGTCCATGCTTTTTGTCTAAAAATGACCTTTTTTCGATCTTTATAAAAAATGCATATTTTTGTAAAAGGTGTAAATTGATCAAAACCATGGGCTATAGTCCATGCTTTTTGTCTAAAAATGACCTTTTTTCGATCTTTATAAAAAATGCATATTTTTGAAAAAGGTGTGAAAATGGGCCAAAATTGATCAAAACCATGGGCTATAGTCCATGCTTTTTGTCTAAAAATGACCTTTTTTCGATCTTTATAAAAAATGCATATTTTTGAAAAAGGTGTGAAAATGGGCCAAAATTGATCAAAACCATGGGCTATAGTCCATGCTTTTTGTCTAAAAATGACCTTTTTTCGATCTTTATAAAAAATGCATATTTTTTAAAAAGGTGTGAAAATGGGCCAAAATTGATCAAAACCATGGGCTATAGTCCATGCTTTTTGTCTAAAAATGACCTTTTTTCGATCTTTATAAAAAATGCATATTTTTGTAAAAGGTGTGAAAATGGGCCAAAATTGATCAAAACCATGGGCTATAGTCCATGCTTTTTGTCTAAAAATGACCTTTTTTCGATCTTTATAAAAAATGCATATTTTTGAAAAAGGTGTGAAAATGGGCCAAAATTGATCAAAACCATGGGCTATAGTCCATGCTTTTTGTCTAAAAATGACCTTTTTTCCATGTTTTTAAAAAATGCATATTTTTTAAAAAGGTGTGAAAATGGGCCAAAATTGATCAAAACCATGGGCTATAGTCCATGCTTTTTGTCTAAAAATGACCTTTTTTCCATGTTTTTAAAAAATGCATATTTTTTTAAAAAGGTGTGAAAATGGGCCAAAATTGATCAAAACCATGGGCTATAGTCCATGCTTTTTGTCTAAAAATGACCTTTTTGCGATCTTTATAAAAAATGCATATTTTTGTAAAAGGTGTGAAAATGGGCCAAAATTGATCAAAACCATGGGCTATAGTCCATGCTTTTTGTCTAAAAATGACCTTTTTTCGATCTTTATAAAAAATGCATATTTTTGAAAAAGGTGTGAAAATGGGCCAAAATTGATCAAAACCATGGGCTATAGTCCATGCTTTTTGTCTAAAAATGACCTTTTTTCCATGTTTTTAAAAAATGCATATTTTTGAAAAAGGTGTGAAAATGGGCCAAAATTGATCAAAACCATGGGCTATAGTCCATGCTTTTTGTCTAAAAATGACCTTTTTTCGATCTTTATAAAAAATGCATATTTTTGAAAAAGGTGTGAAAATGGGCCAAAATTGATCAAAACCATGGGCTATAGTCCATGCTTTTTGTCTAAAAATGACCTTTTTTCGATCTTTATAAAAAATGCATATTTTTGAAAAAGGTGTGAAAATGGGCCAAAATTGATCAAAACCATGGGCTATAGTCCATGCTTTTTGTCTAAAAATGACATTTTTTCCATCTTTATAAAAAATGCATATTTTTTCAAAAGGTGTGAAAATGGGCCAAAATTGATCAAAACCATGGGCTATAGTCCATGCTTTTTGTCTAAAAATGACCTTTTTTCGATCTTTATAAAAAATGCATATTTTTGAAAAAGGTGTGAAAATGGGCCAAAATTGATCAAAACCATGGGCTATAGTCCATGCTTTTTGTCTAAAAATGACCTTTTTTCGATCTTTATAAAAAATGCATATTTTTGAAAAAGGTGTGAAAATGGGCCAAAATTGATCAAAACCATGGGCTATAGTCCATGCTTTTTGTCTAAAAATGACCTTTTTTCGATCTTTATAAAAAATGCATATTTTTGAAAAAGGCGTGAAAATGGGCCAAAATTGATCAAAACCATGGGCTATAGTCCATGCTTTTTGTCTAAAAATGACCTTTTTTCCATGTTTTTAAAAAATGCATATTTTTTAAAAAGGTGTGAAAATGGGCCAAAATTGATCAAAACCATGGGCTATAGTCCATGCTTTTTGTCTAAAAATGACCTTTTTTCGATCTTTATAAAAAATGCATATTTTTGTAAAAGGTGTGAAAATGGGCCAAAATTGATCAAAACCACGGGCTATAGTCCATGCTTTTTGTCTAAAAATGACCTTTTTTCCATGTTTTTAAAAAATGCATATTTTTGAAAAAGGTGTGAAAATGGGCCAAATTTGATCAAAACCATGGGCTATAGTCCATGCTTTTTGTCTAAAAATGACCTTTTTTCCATCTTTATAAAAAATGCATATTTTTGAAAAAGGTGTGAAAATGGGCCAAAATTGATCAAAACCATGGGCTATAGTCCATGCTTTTTGTCTAAAAATGACCTTTTTTCCATGTTTTTAAAAAATGCATATTTTTGAAAAAGGTGTGAAAATAGGCCAAAATTGATCAAAACCATGGGCTATAGTCCATGCTTTTTGTCTAAAAATGACCTTTTTTCGATCTTTATAAAAAATGCATATTTTTGTACAAGGTGTGAAAATGGGCCAAAATTGATCAAAACCATGGGCTATAGTCCATGCTTTTTGTCTAAAAATGACCTTTTTTCGATCTTTATAAAAAATGCATATTTTTGTAAAAGGTGTGAAAATGGGCCAAAATTGATCAAAACCATGGGCTATAGTCCATGCTTTTTGTCTAAAAATGACCTTTTTTCGATCTTTATAAAAAATGCATATTTTTGAAAAAGGTGTGAAAATGGGCCAAAATTGATCAAAACCATGGGCTATAGTCCATGCTTTTTGTCTAAAAATGACCTTTTTTCGATCTTTATAAAAAATGCATATTTTTGAAAAAGGTGTGAAAATGGGCCAAAATTGATCAAAACCATGGGCTATAGTCCATGCTTTTTGTCTAAAAATGACCTTTTTTCGATCTTTATAAAAAATGCATATTTTTTAAAAAGGTGTGAAAATGGGCCAAAATTGATCAAAACCATGGGCTATAGTCCATGCTTTTTGTCTAAAAATGACCTTTTTTCCATCTTTATAAAAAATGCATATTTTTGAAAAAGGTGTGAAAATGGGCCAAAATTGATCAAAACCATGGGCTATAGTCCATGCTTTTTGTCTAAAAATGACCTTTTTTCGATCTTTATAAAAAATGCATATTTTTGAAAAAGGTGTGAAAATGGGCCAAAATTGATCAAAACCATGGGCTATAGTCCATGCTTTTTGTCTAAAAATGACCTTTTTTCGATCTTTATAAAAAATGCATATTTTTGAAAAAGGTGTGAAAATGGGCCAAAATTGATCAAAACCATGGGCTATAGTCCATGCTTTTTGTCTAAAAATGACCTTTTTTCGATCTTTATAAAAAATGCATATTTTTGAAAAAGGTGTGAAAATGGGCCAAAATTGATCAAAACCATGGGCTATAGTCCATGCTTTTTGTCTAAAAATGACCTTTTTTCGATCTTTATAAAAAATGCATATTTTTGAAAAAGGTGTGAAAATGGGCCAAAATTGATCAAAACCATGGGCTATAGTCCATGCTTTTTGTCTAAAAATGACCTTTTTTCGATCTTTATAAAAAATGCATATTTTTGAAAAAGGTGTGAAAATGGGCCAAAATTGATCAAAACCATGGGCTATAGTCACGCTTTTTGTCTAAAAATCTCCTTTTTTCGATCTTGATAAAAAATGCATATTTTTTCAAAAGGTGTGAAAATGGGCCAAAATTGATCAAAATCATGGGCTATAGTTCATGCAAGTTGGCCAAAAAAGGGGATGTCTCTTAGTCTCAAGAAACGCATTTGGGAATTCACCCAGTTTTCGTTGTATCTAGTCAAGTGTGCTCTCGTGCACTACGAAGTCTTGGGTGAGTTTTGGAGACGTAACTGTGAATGACCTACAGCCACGAGGCATATTAAATCACAGTTGTAAATTTTTTGCTCCTCAATAATCTTACCTCTCTTAAAGTACACATCTGACAATATTCTCAGTATAGATGTTACGTGCAGTATGGTGATGACCCAAAAAATTACAGTTTGAATGATGCGTTTCGAAGTCATAAAAGCTTATTCCTTTCATATGCTGACGTCATTGACGTCAGGAAAGTCAGTTGTGTTTAATTGTTGTTCCTTGTGATTCTAAACACTGGTTACTATGCGGAGACTAATTACCAATATTTTTGATAAAAGCCGTGGGTGAAGCACTGATCCTTTCCAAATTTAAACTCCCTGGACGTCACAGTCATTAGCATATAGCATGGAACAATACAAAACAAAACAATAGGTTCCAATTCTCAGGAGATTAAAATTCTTTTGTTTTGCTTTCCAAATTGAGCTGCTCTGACGTCACGTGCAAGGGGTGCATCACTCAAACTATGTATTTTTATGGTCATGGAACAAGTCATTACATGTAGAATATATACTGAGAATATTGTCAGATGTCACTTCAATCGCATAACTAACTAGCTTTTATAATGGTTATGGCTTTTGTGATTATATGTCCATATAATACTTTGTGTGGATTTTCAAGGCAGGATCCTAAGACCCAGTTCAGACGTCCAACTCACCCTTATGTCGCGTCGAATCTAATTGCTTTTGAAGTCGGACACTGTTTACCGTTAAAGTGCATTTAAGGGTTCGCCAGTTTGTGTTTAGTATGAAAGTTCTGACCCTAAAAATCACATCAATAATTGTTTTTTGGATTCTGTTGCGATTTCATTATTTTTTTGAAGGTCAAAGTTGGTAAAAATGCGTGTTTTGGGCATCCTTTAGAAACATTTCGGCGCAGTTAGAGGAGAATGGTACCTAGCTCGTGTGACTTCACGGGACTTGCTGACCAAGAGTTGTAGGGTTTTCCTAGAAGAATCGAGTGTAGTCGTACAAAAAAGTTATATAAAATAGTGGAAATCGAAAATTGAAATGAAGCATGTAATCCAAGTGTTTTCAATGAACGAGTCCCGTTAATGACGTCACCAACAACTAGTCCCAGGCTCCAAATGTCACTCGGCTTTTTACTTCGTTTTACCAGCTTTGACCGTCAAAAAAATAATGAAATCGCAACAGAATCAAAAACAAATTACTGATTATGTGATTTTTAGGGTCAGAACTTTCATATTAAACACAAACTGGCGAACCCTTATATGCACTTTAAAAATAGTATAGAAGTATGTAGACCAAACTTAACACACATGCTGTGTCCTGGCGCTAAGCAAAAGAGCTGAAGTCTTATATAGTAATTCTAGGTGTTTTCTTAGTCCCCCTGACCACAAAGGCACTTCATTAGATTCGGCACGCAAAAGTGGGACATCTGAGCTTGGCCTAAGACACTATTAGGTGGTGCGCTAAGAAATTCCCCGTTATCTTGTTGAAAATCTAGAGTATTTATTTATTGAGCCGTAGTTCACTCGTAGTTCCTCACCTCTGGGGTCTCGGGTTTGATTCCTGTACTCGGCATCACATGTGAGTAGAGTTTGTTAGCTCTCTTCGTTGTTTCAAGGGTTTTCTTTGGGTTATCAGTCTAGTTTTCCTCCCTCCGCAAAACCCAACACGCTAAATTGCTATTCCATCTGTGAGTAAGCCATTCCCTGACTTTGATCAGCCCAGAGATTGTTTAAATTCAAGATATCGATAAAATTGAAGATTCTATCATCGTCTTGTAAAACATGTGCTTTACAATTGCAGAGTTCCCTAGTAGCAAGGGTCACAATTGAAGCTCTAGTAAACCATTTCCCCCCTCCCCCTCCTAAAGCAGGACGGCTCCAGTTGAGGTGGGGGTATGACATCTACAGAGCTATGTATCACAAGACAAGACTTTATGCCTGAAATATTTTTAATTTTGAATCTAAATTCACATAATTTTACAATGAATTCAAACTTAAACTTAACTAAATCACATGATATTTGAACTCAGTCCAACTAAAAATTTTTGCAAAAACAAAAATTATTGGTCTTTGTACAACTGGATTCAAGGATGACGAACTGTTCCCATCTCAACTGGTAGAGCACAACCTGTAACCTGAAGACGAAAGACAAAAAGAAAACAAACATTTCGATTTTATAATTGGTTTAGTATCATAAGCGATTGTTTTTGAATAGAACGTTAATTTACTGAGGAGTTTAAAGTTTTTCACTTTAGAGATTAAATAAGTTTAAAATCAAGTTTAAAGTCTTACAAATTTTAAAGTTTTTTGTTTATACAGTTAAAAAGTGGTTCAGTATTAAGTTAAGAGTTGTGTTATTAAGTTACTAAATTTGTTCAAGTTTAGCCAAGAGCAGTGGTTACATCATGTAGTGGCCAGCATGGAAGTCTCGGACTTAAGGATAAGCTTTCGTTTCTGAAAAATAGAGAAAGAAAAAAAGAAAGAGATAGAGTTAGTACTAAACCCTGCTTTACAGAAACTCACAGTACAGTTCAAATTTGAAAGGTAAACAATGAATCTCAGGGTTGCTTTTTCTTCTTTCTCCAAACTTTCTGAACTTCACTGAGAATCCGGGCATAGGAGTCTGCAGAAATCGTAAATACATCCCAGCAATGGAGTCGGCACGTCGAATCCTCGTCTGAAACGAGTAAAAGAGATGAACTATATTTAGTGAATGTTGTTTTGTATTCCAATCTGAGTGACCTCTTGCAAGAGTCACTAGCCAAGGGAAATAAAATGATTAGAGTGCAGCCCAGGCAAAGTGGGTAGGTAGAGTCCGAGTCTGAAATGGGTAAAGAAAAAATTAGTAAATATACCTGAAACAGAACGAATTCAAAAGTTAGTAATGTCGTGAAAAGAACTGCGAGAATTGATGCCAGAACCCAACACAAATAAACGTAGGTAACCAAAAGCAAAGAGAAAACCGGATGTTTTTTATTGGAGTTCTTGAATAATTACAACATGAATGTCACTAAACTATACAAGAATCTAACTAACCAAAAAATACTTTTTTTAACAACAGTGTTTTACAAAAGAAAAAATAACAATATTTGACTGCAAGGTAAAAGATTCGCGCCAAAATATTATAATTTATGTCAGTACACGCATGCGTAAATTACGAAACAAGTTGAACATTCTGTAGCAAGAAAAGAGATAAATTAATTAGTATTGAAAACTCTAAAAGACAAGTCCACGAACGTAACCAAAAGTCGGGTAATTTTATTAAATGAATTTAATTTAATATTTTTTTACAACATGAGTCAGTCACTAAACTATACAAGAATCTAACCAAAAAATACTAAAAACGTTCACAACAACGGTGTTTTACAAATGAAAAACGCAATACATATTTTAGCGCCAAAAAGTTCTCATGCGCATGCGTAGCTTGTAGCTAAAGAAACAACTTATTCTGCAAGAGAAAGGTTAGTAGCGAAAATTCTGAAATAGGCACAGGGAATATTTCTGAAATGAGAAAAAAAACTTAGAGCTTAGTACGTAGTGCTGAAACAAAAGCAAACTGTTAGTAAACGTGTATCGAAAGTCGAATAATTAGAGAGAAAACCTGTAAAGTAAATGAGTGACCGAAAAATAGCCGAAATTGAAGCGAGAGGGGGTAGATATTCCACGAGATGTCAACAGAAGTAAGCGAGCTGGGTCACCAGCTCTTTACAGATAGGTCAGAAAACTGCCTACCGTACAGTACTTACAACCACCGGCTCGGGAATATCCAAGGACCCAAAACCCACCACCATACAACACACGATGAAACTTTATTTATAAAATTATCATTTGTAATTATTAAATAAACTATAATTAAAATATTAAGTAAATTACTAATATCCTGAAAAGTGCAAGAGTGAGTGAATGAAGAAAAGTCGAAAAATTAATTGAATCGAAAAAAGGGATGGATATTCCACGAGATGTCAACAGAAGTAAGCGAGCTGTATAACCAGCTCTTTACAGATAGGTCAGAAAACTGCCTACCGTACAGTACTTACAACCATCGGCTCGGGAATATCCGAGGACCCAAAAACCCACCACCATACAACACACGATGAAACTTTATTCATATATAATTAATTAATTATAATTAATAATTAGGCCATGAGTTTATTGATTATATAATTATTTGTTACACTATTCAAATGTTAACCTATACAAGCAGTTTGGAGTTCTAATCTACCAATAAATATTTACAAAGTTTATTGAATGAATGAAATTATTACTTATAAAGATTTTCCCTTAGAAAATGAAAAAATATATATTATCCTAGAAGTTAATTACCTACGAAAATTTAAGCTATTTTTAGATATTTATGAAATATGATGTCGAAACTTTTTAGTGTAGTTTAGCCAATTGTAAAAAAAAAATGCCTACTCGCTCACAGAATGATTACATAAACATACAACTTATATTATTTCTAATCAATCCCAAGTAATAATAAAGTAGATATATAGAAAACGAAGATAAACTATGTACTATTCCAAATATATACCTAGTGAAACCTAGTGAAATCGAAATTCGTCGAAATCCGGGCCGAAAGAAAAGAAACCTATGCAAAGTATACCTAAGTTGAAAATGCTATGTTTCGCGATTGTTATTCAAAAACAACAATCTTTTGAGCCCCGTGTTTTGAGAACAAAACATCGGGAGAGTTGAACACATTTGCTGTGAACAATTATCAATATTTGTATCAAGATTTTATATTGATTCAAACATTGAAAGACAACAACAACAACAATAATAATAATAATAATAATAATAATAATAATAATAATAATAATAATAACAATAATGACAAAAGATTCTAGAAAATTCTAGGCTAAGAAGCTACCACTGATTAAAAGCTATCGCGGGCTCACAACCAAGATTGGTTGTTCTTGGTAGACTGCAAGGCAAGTTGAATGCCACGACGTATCACAAAAAATGACTATTTAGTTTAAAAGATACTGTCGCGACATTCGGTGGACCAGGTTAGTTATAAGCTAAGATCTGGAGGACTGTTATTCGATGACACGTGTAGCCAAGGTTTGTTGTTCCAAAAAAGACCGTCTCGTATACGAAATGCCAATCTCAAATTTAGATACCGAGAGAATTCTCCATAATCCAAGACCAGGTTCCAGGCTCCCTTTTGCCTGCTCCGCTGCCCCTTTTCCGTTCGTGACTACAGAGCCGACAAAAGGGAACCCAAAAACAAGACCTTGGTCAAACCTTGACTGTGCCAAAGTAATTGATGTTGCAGGTAACCAAGCAACCAGTCACTCTCCCCCTCGCTATCATGGAGAGAAAAAGTGTCCGTTCACTCGTGTCACATAATACTGGCCGGCGCTAAACTAAGAACCGAAAGACCGACCTAGCTAACCGCAGTTTAAGTTTGTGTGTGTAGGGGAATGTAGGCAAACCGACCAGCACTGCACGAAAAACAATAACAAATCCTCCAGCTATCTAAATCAAAGAAACAGACGCATTTGAGAGAAAGGAAAGTAGATTCGTTGATCCAGGTCGTCTCCAGTGAAGTCCAACGTGGCCTATTTGAAAAGCTAGCCTAAGATTGGCCAATTGACCCTGGCAATGCCAGTCAAAAACCACTAAACCCCGCCTAAATTCACGAGTGGTAGCTTTTCCTAGACAGGGCTTCGCGTAATCAAAGCCCTGCTAATCCTAACCTAGTCCTAGTGTTATTTGACTTGCAATAGACGGAGAACCAAAATTTATAAATCAAATGTTTTTGAAATTCTTATTGCAAGTCAAACAAATGTTTTTATATATTGTTCCATATTTGATTTAGGAACGACGCAACCCATATCCCTAAGAACAAATGACACTGATATCTCGAGCAAGTCAAGCGAAACGTAAACTACAAATGACAATTAAATTTTTTTGAGAAGCAATTTTTAGAACTTGCTCAAGAATCAATCGCGTGTCAACATGAATATTATTTACAGACAAACACAGACATATAGTGAGTATAGGATACAGTCATCATGTGTTAACATGAATGACTCTTGGTTGACAAGGTGAATCTTTCATGAATCTTGAATCTTGCTCGAGGACATTCCTGGAATTTATGGAAAATAAAATGTTAATATATTGATGGTTAACCGACGGGGAAAGTGAAGTATTTACACCAATTAAGCAGTAAAAATTTGGACTTGAGATTCGTTCTCAGATATAAAAGTTCCACATTCTTCTCTTAAACAAATAATTTATTTCGTACGAACAGCAAATATATAATACAAGTTATCGAAAGTGCAGTTTTTTATTTGGTTAAATATCTTTTAAAACCACAAATTT
Organism: Anthopleura sola; assembly: GCA_023349425.1. Taxonomy (NCBI): domain Eukaryota; kingdom Metazoa; phylum Cnidaria; class Anthozoa; order Actiniaria; family Actiniidae; genus Anthopleura; species Anthopleura sola. Next base: position 741,306 of record JALHLI010000034.1, on the reverse strand, counting down.
CGACTTCGACTACGAACGAATTCTCTTGCATCGTGTTAAAATATTTAAAGCTCTTGAAACATAAGGAAACAAGAACTTTGGCGGTTTCTTTTAAAAAGTGCAATTTGACTATTCAATTTCATAGAATATTAGTTGGTTTTTTTGAAATATGTAGAGTAAAATCAAAAATATATATACTAGAATTTTACTTTTGAAGCTTAATATTGACAGGAAAGTTCATAAAAGTTCAAAAAAGAAAGAATTTTGCTTGCAATCTTACCATTTTTCATCGACAACTGTTCCATGTGAGCTCGTTCTGTGAATGAATCTGAGTGATGCAGGCGAAGGACATCAAACTCTTGATCACGTGATATTTTGATGTCAATCACACCATTTCGTCCAATCATGTATGGTGCACGTGCAATACTGTATTATGATTGGTTTACAGTGTTGCTTGCAAATATCGTGCATGCCTTATATGGTCATTATTTGTACCAAATCACACCTTTTTGCTCTATCACTATTTTCGACTTCGTGAACTAAAACAACAATAGGTGAGATCAAAGATTGTACGGAATTTGAACATCTTTAGAATTTTAACAAAAGATACTCGTATTTCATTGTTGTTGAACAATAGTTGGAGTCAGGTCATAATTTCAGCATACGTAAGTGTTGTGCATTGGTATGGCTCGACTCGTTAATCACAACAATGAAATACAAGCATCTTTTGTTCAAATTCTAAAGATGTTCAAATTCCGTACAATCTTTGATTTTACCTATTGTTTTTAGAGTGCACGAAGTCGAAAATAGTGTTAAAGAAAGGGGCTCTATTGGAATCATTTAATGGACAGCATATCGTAGCAGCCAATCAGAAGCCACGATTCTTTGAACATGATGGAGGGCTGATTTTGTCATTTATTATAATGTTCGTCCATCGATCGATGTCCACAATTTCTCGCCATAATTTTTGATTTCCAATGGATGTTGTGGTTAACCTGCGTGCAGACCGACTAAACTCGGTCTGCGAAACAGTGCACGATTCTGTGCTAGACCCCCCAGCGTGTTTGTACGAGTATATATAACAGGCCCTGATTGGCTGCTGTGGCAGTTCATTCTTACACGCGTCTAACATTCAGACGTGCTGCAAGGGGTCTATTATTTTATGATGATTCAATTAAAATATATTAATTATTATGATAATATATTAAAATATTTTATTACGATTTAAATCAAAAACAAAAACGTTTGTAGCAACTTTAAAGACAAACATGATAGCTTGTCATTTGGTTTAATGATTTTTATCCCTAACACGTATTTACAAGTCAATGTCATCAAACATTAAAAATATCTTACAACCATACTCTCCTTCTCCATGCCGAGTTCCTTTTCCCTTCGTAGGGTCATTTCAGGGGCGGATGCAGGGAGGGGTGCAGGGGTGCGCACCCCACCCGTCGGAGCAACTTTCTCTCCTATTAAGAATATACCCAATACGAAATCATGTTTTCTTTCTTTGATGCTGACGGTTGCACCCCCCCTCCCCCCCTGGGCTGACTTTGTACCCTGCACCCCTCCCTGAACAAAATCCTGGATCCGCCCCTGCATTCGGCACAATGTTGCCCCATGCTAATCACATCGGAAACACCGGGCAACCAACGGGTTTTACTTGCCGATTTTATACCCGGTCGGGTAGTACCCGGCTTAGAAATAGATAAGTTGATTACAAACATAGCTGCCGTCAAGCCCCTCTTTTTTGAAAGAATGGTCATTCCGCAGTACTACACACGTTTACACTACAGCATTCTCATTTTCAAACTTGTTTTTCATCTCGCTAACACTGAAGACTCTTGTTTGTATCAAAAGTACCTGTTCACTCCCCCCAGGGGATAATGTATGCTAACCTAGGAATCAAACTATTACTTAGAAAACCCTAGTTTGGTTTGAGCCTTCGTTTCTGTAGAGCAGCAGCAGCTGTACCAGGCCTGTAACCAGGGGATACCTCATTGACAGGTGATTTGCTGGACGGTTGAGGCGAATCTTCAGACGTTCTCCGAGTACCTGGCGTGTTGGGTAAAACTCTACAAAAAAAATAGGACTAACATGAACCCATGTGCAGCACTTTGGAATGCAGCTCAATTTGAGGACAAAATAACAGGTTTTTTCACAGTGTCCTGAGCCGTCTTGAAAGGTAGCCGTGCCTTTGCATTGAAGCGAGACGAACAGTGAGCTTGCAATGATAGAGACATGTAAATCACTGCCCAAGGCGTTAAAAGAAAGGTCTCTATCATTGCAAGGTCACCGTTCGTCTTTTGTTCATCATGTCTTATATGGTGTTGATCAAAGCTAGAGCTGGGATAGCGAACAAGGTGCATTGTGGTCTAGCTTGGGTACAAACATCTTTTGTTCATCATGTCTTATATGGTGTTGATCAAAGCTAGACCTGGGATAGGGAACAAGGTGCATTGTGGTCTAGCTTGGGTACAAACATATTTTGTTCATCATGCCTTATATGGTGTTGCTTGTACCCATTCTAGACCAGAAAGCATCCTGTTATATATTAGCTACTGTATCCGTACCTGTAACGCCTGAGAGCTCTGACAGGAGCTGACGACGACCTTGGCTCAGTCTCTACCACAGCCGAAGCAGGTAGAGGGGTCCTGGGCTCCACCGTAGATATAGGTCTATTTTCATTGACGTCCAAATCCAACTTATTCTTAAGCAACCGGTCTACTTTTTCTTCAGTGGAAGCTTGTCGATACCTTGCAAAGGAATATTAGTATATGTTACAGCACATACACAGTACGACATGCCCTAACATTGAAATGGCTTCCCATAAGAATGGTTATCGTAAGGGTGGGAAACATATCGCACCGACTTACAGCACGTATACGGTACGACATGCCCTAACATTGAAATGGCCTCCCATAAGAATGGTTATCGTATGAGTGGGAAGCATACGGTACTGACTTACAACGTGTACACGGTACGACATGCCGTAACAATAAAATGGCTTCCTATAAGGATGGTTATCGTATGAGTGGGAAACGTATGGTACTGACGTACAGCACGTACACTGTACGACATGCCATAACATTGAAATGACTTCCCTTTGTCTTCCAGTAATTCATCCAATCCCAACGCCTAGTTATGGCTATGGTAAGATATGATATGACTACCATAAAGCTATCCATTTGTAGTATCGTTATCTCATCATCAATACCTTCTTATTCTAAATTCTCCAGAAGTATGCGGTCGTTGAAGGTCCCTTCCCACCAGTGGTGCAGTAGGTAACGATCTCCCCAAAGGAGATGGTCTTTTGTGACAAAGTTCCTTGGTTGGGGGAGGGGAGGGTGAGATGTCTGGCCGAGGGATGGTTGGTGATGTGGAAGAACTGGAGTCAGCAGCTTCAGTTTTTCTTGGTGAAGAAAAAGGCGATTCCCTGAATTTGTCAACAAAATTCATTATGAGTGTTTCTTTTGATTGATAATATTTTCTTGGAATTTCATTTAACCATTCATTTATACAATCCTAGTCATCATTTCTATCATCATCATCCAGCTGCATCATCATCGTCATCAGCATCATCATCCATCATTATGGCCATCAGCATCATCATGCATCATGATCACCATCATCATAATCATCACCATGATCATAATTGCCATCATCCATCAGATCACTACCACCATCACAATCATCATCATCATTATCACCATAGTCACCATCACTGGGTACCATCATCATCATCATGTGTAGTCATTACTCACCCTTCTGATTGGCTAGATTCTGTGTCAACACTTGTTGGTAGCTTATGATCTTCCTCTAAGAATCTTAACAAACAAAGAAAAACATTAACACAATTTAGACTACCCTCGGAAACACAGGTGGCATAGCTGCCTCTCACCAAGCCAACCCAGGTTAAAGTCCCACCGGGTTTGGTGTTGTACATGAGTACAGTTTCTAGTTGGTTGATTGCATGACCCTCTCCTATTTTTACTATTTTTACAGGATTTTTAGCCGGAAAAATCTTTGCACACGACCCTCTCCCGTGCTTCGAGGGACTTTTTCTAGGTTTTCTGGTTTTCCTCCCTCCACAAAAATCAACTTCTAAATTCATATTGGAACGCAGAGGAAAAAGAGCCACTCGGTGGATTCCACTGTTAATTCGCATTTCTTTATTTGTTTATGGTCGTTGGGTTCCTGGGACCGGCACGTCTCGCCAAATATGCACATATTTGATACATATAACATACAGATTTTTAAAATTCTGACGTCAAAGTAATATTTTTGTCCCAAGAGCGTTTCATGGATTTCAATATTTTGAAACCTCTTGTCAGCAAAATAGAGAGTCTTAGGATGTTTTACACTTTGCATGTCACTCACTTTGCAAACTGCTGCCTCCATTGTCTCAGCTCTGTGAAGACGTCATGTTTTGAAGGTAAATTTGTTTCATTTTCTTCTTCATAGCTTTTCTCGGGAGTATGAATAGGTGAGTTGTCGGTGAAAGGAGGGATAACTGAATTAAAAGCCTTGATGTTCTGTTAAAAACAATAGAATGAATGAAAGAATGAATGAATGAAAGAATGAAAGAATGAAAGTCGGTCAGTCGGTCAGTCGGTCAGTCGGTCAGTCCGTCAGTCGGTCAGTCGGTCAGTCGGTCAGTCGGTCAGTCGGTCAGTCGGTCAGTCGGTCAGTCGGTCAGTCGGTCAGTCGGTCAGTCGGTCAGTCGGTCAGTCGGTCAGTCGGTCAGTCGGTCAGTCGGTCAGTCGGTCAGTCGGTCAGTCGGTCAGTCGGTCAGTCGGTCAGTCGGTCAGTCGGTCAGTCGGTCAGTCGGTCAGTCGGTCAGTCGGTCAGTCGGTCAGTCGGTCAGTCGGTCAGTCGGTCAGTCGGTCAGTCGGTCAGTCGGTCAGTCGGTCAGTCGGTCAGTCGGTCAGCTGGTTGGTCAGTCAGTCAATCAGATATATCTGACAGTTACTAACCTTCCTTCTTGACTTAAGGGCTTTTGAGATATTTCCACAGATTACCTCACCAGAGCCTAAACAAGAAAACAATCATAAAAAAGAGGTTTAATTTGTGAGATGCAAAATACCTAAAAGACATGAAGACAATAAGAAAGACTTCTGACAATCTTAATTGGAGCATCTTTCAGGACATTTTTTGACATGCATTGTCCTATACATAGAATAGCAAAATGATGTTGTTGCAGAATGATTTAAAACTTAAGAGTTTTGGTGACATTGAAAACTATATGTAAAAATATATTGTGTGGAATTTCAGTGAAAAACAGCTGAGAAAAAGATTTCCTTACATAATTTTCTCATAATTATTTGGTGCTAGATCTAACATGATTGAAACCAGTGCAAAATGAGAGAAAAGGTACGGAGAATTTTGAAGCTTTTAAAGATGCCTAACATCTCTATTTCTACAGCTCACAACAACCTTAAAATTGGCAGAAATATAGGGATTGTTGTGTTCTCTTCAAATATGAACATTTCAAAACTGAAATTTGATGACATCAGGCATAGAACAGTTGGTTAGTGTATGGCCTTCACAGCTAGAGGTCCACGTTTAGATCCTCATGATCTCCGTCCATGTCTGTTTCAACTATTCTCTGCTCAGTGCAACTTTAGCTTTAAATAAATACACTGTACCTTTAAATAAGAAGCACTGATTGTTTGAGGGGGTAAAGTGCGCACCTTTGAATGCTTTATACATGAGCTTGGGGCATTGCTCAGGAGAATTATGCAACCATTTGCCATGGTTTCAAAGTAAAATACATTGCCTTCGTCCTTTTTTTCCTTTTTTTCCCCTTTTTTTGGCAGAGCTTTCAATAATAGGCAGCAGTTTATCGCCAGATACTTCACCTTAAACTGCCGGCTATTTTGACAAAAAATTAATTCATTGCCAAATAAAGTTACGGCCCCTTGGGTAATACGGACCCCTCCTTTTTTGGATTGACCGTCTACTCCAAATATTATTGAAAGCTCTGTTTTGGTACTCTATTCAGCTACAATCACAATTTAACCATACCATGTGTAAGATCACTACTGTCGTCACCCTGAAATATACCAGACAGCTCAGAACTGCTACCAGAAGAACCCAAAGCTGAACCTGGACGCTGACCAATGGAGCTTCCTGGACGCTGACCAGTGGAGCTTCCTGGACGCTGACCAATGGAGCTTCCTGGACGCTGCCTCATGGCTGATGATGGTCTCTGTCTGGACATGGCTGTTTTGGGTCTGGTGTCATTCCTGGCTGATGTTGGCCTTGCTGCTGGTACTGATTTGGTTGATTCTGATGAGGAAGTTGAAACTTCATCATAACAGCAAAAGCAGAAGTAGCACCGTCAAAATGGTGGTGGTGATGATGGTGGTGATAATGGTGGTGATGATGGTGGTGATGATGATGATGGTGGTGATAATGGTGGTGATGATGGTGGTGATGATGATGATGGTGGTAATGATGATGGTGGTGGTGGTGATGATGGTGGTGATAATGGTGGTGATGATGATGGTGGTGATGGTGATAATGATGATAATGTTGATTGTGATGATGATGATGATAAGTTCTAATGATATTGGTGGAAAGGTTTTGTTGTTGATGATGATAATAGTGATGATGATTATAATAACAGATGATGATGATGATGGCAATGAAACAGTATGATGGCAATGACAATTGTAGCAATGATGATAATGATGCCCATGATGATGATGCCTATGATGATGACAATGATGATGTCAATGATGATAATGCCTATGTTGGTGATCGTAGCTATGATGATGATGATGCCCATGATGATGTCTATGATGGCGATGATAATGGCAATGATGATGCCAATGATAATAACGCCCATGATGATAGTAGCATTGATGATAATGACATTGCCCTTGACAAATTACCCTCCCCCCCCCCCCCCCCGACAATTACCTGTTTCATCCTGTTCATTCTCTACTGTTTTAAGAGCATTACTAATCATCTGCCACTCGTCCTTCAAGTGCTCAGGCACCTTGGCACTCTTAGCAGATTTTGGCATGTCCCTCAAAACCTCCTTACCACCAACCTTCTCCACTAAGAACAGCTCATCATCCAGTATCTTTAACCTTGGAACAGCTTGGAGGATGGCTTTGCGGTATTCATAGCCTGCCATTTCCTAACAATTATCATTATCAATCAATAATTAATATAAGATGAATGCTTTATTTAAAATCTACTTACGCAGCCAAGAGCGGAAAATTGCATAAATACAAACAATTTACCATGCTCTAAACGAGCCGGGGGTTGGGTTTAAGTTGCGACCGCAAAGCATGCATGGATTACTTGAAGGGAAGAGTGAAGCAATATGGCTGACAACGAGAGCAAGGATAAACAAGTACATATTTCATCGGTAATTTTAACAGAAGAAGATATTCCCGGCATGAAACAAATCAATAGACCTCATTGGCTTGGGTGTAATGTTGTCCCATTTCAGACCATGTGTCATTTCCTAGAGTATCATTTCATTGTTTAACGGTTGTGCATGAGAAGATACATGAATATGGATACAACTCAAACAAAGAATCTTATTCTCAAGAGAATGACACATGGTCTGAAATGGGACAACATTACACCCAAGCTGATGAGGTCTATTATACTATGAAATACAAATATATACGTATCCACAGTTGTTTACCTCTGCCGAAGAGTTAGCGTGTGGAGCAACACAAACAGGGTTTCCCTCGAGATTAAGACTTTTGAGTGTCGAACACAGAGAAAGAAACTCCACTTGTGACAAGTCGTCAATCAGGTTTCCTTCCAAGTCTAAGACTTCTAGGTTGTCTAACATACTGACAGGGCTGACATCACTGATATCGTTGAATGCTACAAATAATTCCTGTCAATCAATCACATTACAACATATCACATGGTATATCTAACTTGATTTTTATTGGCTGATATGACTGATGTCGTTGAATTGCTGTCGACATGTCACATGATAGAAATAGCATGATTTTTGTAGACCCTTTGCACTAATTCTTAACCTGGGGGTCTATTGGCTAAAATCAAAGATGATGTTCAATAGATGTCAATCATATTGCGACATATCACATGACACATCTGGCTTGATTCTCATTGGCTGAGACCTAACATCTTGATAACATGGATTTTTTGTAAATGAAACATACATACCACAAGAGATGAAAGAGAGCTAATGCCGTCCAAGTCAGTCAGCCCACACTGCGACATCCATAGAATCTTCAGATTCCCCAAAGATGTACCCAAGTCTCTGTATTATGACAATACATAAGGGTATGTATCAGAAGAGATTTGGAATAAATTTCTATACTAAAACTTGAATTTATGCTAATAAATTATAAATTTTAAAATTCATTAAAAGGATAAAAACTACAAGAAATTTTTTTGAAAAATGAATTTTTTTTTCAAATTTTTTTTTTAATTTTTTTTTTGAAATTTTTTTCAAATTTTTTTTTGAAACTTTTTTGAAAAATTTCTCACTCACATGATTGGTTGAGAGCCGTGATAAATAAGAGGACATACAGATAAATGATTAATCACTCATGCCCTGAGCCAGTGCACTTGAAAACATTATTTCTTTCAAACTTTTCTTCCTTTTGGATTTTTTATTTGACTTCATTATGGTAAAAAACAGATTTGCGATGGTTTAGCGTGGTATATCCTCTCATTTACCACAATATAACATTTTGACCAACTTTTGACGTCATGTTGTGGTAAATAATACCATGACATACCACCCTAAACCATCAAAAAATGTTAACTATTTTCCCTATGAAATGATTATTCAAAAACATCAATTTGTTTCTGAAATGTAGATATTTTTTCGTATTTTGAAAGAAGCATGTATCAAAAAATTTATGAAGTGCGTAAAATCTGGTTCATCTGTACGTGATTAAAGAGAAATATTCTAAAGTTCGTAACCAATCAGTGTTCACGATTTTTCTATAACCACATGGGTAATAATACTAAAAATAATTACTAATATGTGTAGTATACTGTGAAGCAATATCATATGATCCAACAACACCCTACCCTTACCTGACTGTGGAGAGGATACTATTTGATAATTTAAGTTGAATAAGATTCGGTAACATCCCACCTGGAATTGCCAAGAAAAATTATAATTTTGAATATCCTGAAACAACTCCCAAGCTGATCTAAGTCAGGGCATGGCTAACTCACAGATAGAACCCTCAAACAACCTCCGGGCTGATCTAAGTCAGGGCATGGCTAACTCACAGATTGAACCCTGAAACAACCTCTGGGCTGATCTAAGTCAGGGCATGGCTAACTCACAGATAGAACCCTCAAACAACCTCCGGGCTGATCTAAGTCAGGGCATGGCTAACTCACAGATTGAACCCTGAAACAACCTCTGGGCTGATCTAAGTCAGGGCATGGCTAACTCACAGATTGAACCCTGTGACAACCTCTGGGCTGAAGAAATTTTATCAGGGTGTACAGCTTGAACAATATTCTTACCAAAATTCCCCAGGCTATGTTCATTGGTGTTAACTTGCATCTCCAGGCAGGTTACATCATCCAAATTATTCACACCAGATAAAGATTTCTAAAATCCATCAAACATGTGTAAGTACACTGTGCCTTCAAAATATCATGCCCTATCATATGGTACTGACTTACAGCATGTACACGGTACAACATGCCGTAACATTAGAATGGTTTACTATAAGAACGGTTATCATATGAATGGGAAACACATGGTACTGACTTACAGCATGTACACGGAACGGCATGCCGTATCGTTGAATTGGTTTACCATAAAAATGGTTATTGTATGAGTAGGAAACATATAGTACTGGTTTAGCACACTTACACGGTACGACATGCTATAACTTTGAAATTGCTTCCCACTGTTTTCCAGTAATTCATCTTATCACAATATGGTACCAAATTTGATGTCAGTATTGTTTCCCACTCATATGAAAACAGCTGTGACTTCAACAGCTAGACCATTAGTTTGTTCATGATTCAACTTACAAGCTTGTTTGGTGAGAGAAACTCTTCCCACAAGTCTTCTGTTTCCTCATCGTCCCTTTTGACAGGATCGGGGTTAACATTTCCGTCATCAAACTCCCTTATTCTGACTCCACTATAGCCACCTCTCCTGGTTACATGGTCGCTGATCTCATCTAGGGTTAAGATGTCATCTTCCATACCTTTACTGGAAGAACAAATTAATAACAATAATTATTATTGTCATCACCCTCATCACTACCAACATTGACATCGTCATCAGCATACATTATCACTACCACCATCATCATCACCAATATCACGGTCATCATCATCATCACCAGCATCACGGTCATCCTCACCATCATCACTATCATTATCACTGTCATCCTTACCATCACCAACATCATCACCATCATTCTCACCATCATCATCCCCACCATCATCACTGTTCACCATCATCACTGTCATCCTCACTATCACCATCACCATCACCATCATCATGAATCATCATCATGGATCATCATCATCACCATCATGTACCATCCTCATCCTTATCATCATCACCATCATCATCACCATCATGTACCATCATCATCATCATCACCATCATCATGGATCATCATCAACACTATCATCATCATCACCTTCAACATCTTCAAAATCACTGCCATCTCTGTTATTTTTCCTATCATAATAGATATTTCAGTTCTTGAAAAATGCAGAGCCTGTTTGCACATTAAGATCTGGTTTGCGATCTTCCATCAGCAACATTTCAAAGATTAAACAAAATATTTCAGTGTTTCATTCTGAAACCATCATCAGGTACAGATAATTATGTGCATACATCAACATAAATACCAAGAAAACGAAAGCTATTGTTTCTATCATAATAGCTATTTAAGTTAGAATAATCTTCACAGGGGAAAACAAATACATAGTTAAGTTCAAACTAGAGAAATCTTAAATATAAAATAATTTCGTATTGACATTACTTTAAAACATATTTAATAGACTTTTTCATTGTTTTCATCTCGTATCTCAAAAGCAATGACAACATAAACATATTTTAAAAAATCGTGACGCAAAACGAAAAATTCATTGTTGAACATTGAGGAAAAAAAATAAAAAAATAACCACATTTCGTAAAATTTAAAGATTTTTCTTTATGGAATATGGTGTATATCGTGCGCTTAGCTCAGTGAAGTATCGTATGGAGTAATTTATAGCTCATTTTAAGAGTTTAAAGGATTAAAAAACTCCAGATTCTATCAAAAGTTTGGTTGCTAACGATCCTAACAACAGCACAACGGACTCACTTTTTCCCTGGATACAAGCACTTTTCATCGACGCAGGCCATTAAAAACTCCCGAGCTACAGGATAAAAGGCAGTTTGTTGTAATTGTTAGAGAATTATTTAGTTTTCTTGGCTGTTTTAGGAGAATAAGGTAGAAATTTGAAGAAAAATCAGTCGAAGAACAACCGCCATTTTGTTTTGAGGTGCGCTAGGGATTATGGATATAGACGAGCCGACAGTGTTTGGGTAAGCGGTTTATTTAAAAACAAGAAAAATGGAAAAAAAGTTAGAGGAAAAAAGGAAAAAAGAGAAAAAATGGGACCCAAGATTAAAATTAGCATTCAAATAAATTGTTTTCTTTTTTTAAAAACAGACAGACTGATCAGGAAGCTCGGCCTAAACCTTAGGGAGAGGTTAGTCGGCCCCTAGACCGTAGATGATTAACCCCTTGCTATGACCAGCAAACTCGGAATGTCACTTTTGTCGCTAATGATTTTGCCGCTATGGTTACTTCTTTCCATGTGGGAAGTGTTTTGAAAAACCCACCCGCGACGTATACACAGATCCGCTTGGAGTAAAACTCAGAACTGAAGAGTATTTGTCCTTATCCCTCAAGATACTTTGACAGGAGGTATTTTTGGGTATCAAGTGAGATATGTAAATGCGTACCAAGCTTGCGCATGCGTATATAAGAATATAAAAACAACATTTGATTTTGGCTCATTTTAGTTTACGTGAAGCTGCTTATGGAGTAGTACACTTGGATTTTTCGGCTCAACAGAATATGACCTGTTGAACCGATAGGTTATGGATAACTCTCGTAGACGTATGTTTGATCTTGATACCAATCGTATTCGTTTATTACTCATAACATCAGTAAACACAATTCGATCTAAAACCATACAATCACAAAATTAATAATCTACACTAAGCTTGAAACTCACTAACTTTCCAATAATTGAAATGATATAACATAATGTACTTACTTCTACGAGGTATCTAGTCAAACTCTCCAGGATAGCAATTTATCATTCTCAGGTTAGCAGTTGACCGGTTAGCGTTCAGGGAAACCTGAGACTTTAGCAAAGGGACGCGCACGTTTTCTAACTTGATACAAAGAACTATTGTTGCTTTAATAGTCAAAGTTAAAAACTAAAAGTCACTTATTGTTCTGTCATGAAACTAATGGGTTTAGAAAGTTAAACCACGGATTAAGTTAATTATTAATTATTAATTATTATTAGATTTTAATCGAGCGTTGATTTCAGTCCATGGTTCATATATGAATTCTTGTCATTCTTTTTTCTGTTGAGAAAAAATGAATACATTTTTATACGGGATTATTATTATTATTATTTAGAAATTCCACAACCACAGCAGCAAGACCCATGGCCAACCAGCGCATGTGCTTCAGCACCACTTAGGAATCAAGGGCAGTGTAGCGGTATACATAATACACTCGCATCTCAACTCTGGGGTCTCGGGTTCAATTCCTGGACTAAGAATCGCATGTGGGTAGCGTTTGTTAGATCTCTCCCTTGAGTCAAGGGTTTTTCTCCAGGTTCTCTGGTTTTCCTCCCTCCATAAATATCAACATGTGAGTTGAGTTTGTTTGATGTGTTATTGTTCTCTAGGTTCTCTGGTTTTCCTCCCTCCGAAAAACGTAACACGTTAAATTACCTGACTTAGATCAGCCCAGAGATTGTTTCAGGGTTGTTTCAGGTCCATGCATACAAACTACCCTTATTTGGTTCCCAATACTCCCGTTTCGAGTTCTCTTTTACGCTGTGTTAGCCTCAATTGTGCGTAAATTATGCAGAAATTTAGATAAAACTCGCGAAATTTCAAAGTATTTTTATTGTCTTCTTTACACACAGATCTCTTAAATTTCCACGGGCTGTTACTGAATAAAAGAATATATTACACGGTTTTGAGGCTAACACAGCGTAAAAGAGAACTCGAAACGGGAGTATTCCAAGGATGATATTTTTCTGCTGTTATTTACCTTTAAAGAAGGTTTGATTGCCTCTAGTCTCATCATGGCTCTACTGCAGAACCCCATTCCTTTGTTGTAAAAGTTACTTATGAAAAAACAAATCTCTCTATAAAAAGCGCACATTTTTTCAACGAATACGGTGACACATTGGGACCTGTAGCATTGACCAATGGGACTCTTCTTTGCAAGTGCAGTGCACTTCCGGGCGAATTTAGTTGTGCATTTTGAGATGTGATCTCTGGCATGTTCGATCGAAGGCTCGCATTTGTCACGTACTCTTATAAGCTTTGGTGTGCTGGAGAAATATTAGAAAGAAAGAATGACTATGATGGATGGATGGATGGATGGGATGGGATGGGATGGGATGGGATGGGATGGGATGGGATGGGATGGGATGGGATGGGATGGGATGGGATGGGATGGGATGGGATGGGATGGGATGGGATGGGATGGGATGGGATGGGATGGGATGGGATGGAGGAAGGGGGAGGGAGGAATGGATGAATGGAAGAAAGGAAGAAAACATCGCTTCACAACAAAACATCACTTTTCTCACCAGAATCTTTTGCCCATTTTCCTCCACCAGACTTTGAACACCAAAAGTATTACAACAAGAAAAAGCAAGATGCTGATCACGTTCTGGGGCGCTTTGCTTTCATAACCACGGCGTAATGACTTGATTACCGAATACAGAAACCCACTAGGAACCTGTACAGTCACATCTCTCTGAAAAGAATTTCAAATGATATGACCTCTTTACCCCGTTTACCCATTTCAGACCACGTGTCATTCTCTTGGGGATAAGATTCTTTGTTTGAGTTGTATCCATGTTTATGTGTCTTCTCATGTGCAACCGTTAAACAAAGAAATGATACTCTAGGGATTGACACGTGGTCTTGAGAATAAGATTCTTTGTTTGAGTTGTATCCATATTCATGTGTCTTCTCGTGTACAACCATTAAACAAAGAAATGATACTCTAGGGAATGACACGTGGTCTTGAGAATAAGATTCCTTGTTTGAGTTGTATCCATATTCATGTGTCTTCTCATGTACAACCATTAAACAAAGGAATGATACTCTAGGGAATAACACATGGTCTGAAATGGGAAAACATTGCACCCAAGGTGAATGTAAAGTGATGTAAGGTGTGTAGTGTTACCTCGTATATACCTGACTCCCTCAGTATCTGTTGTAGTAAGGTGACAGAGTCATTACTGACGATGAACGGTGTGTATTCTCGGACGTACTCGCGAGTCCACCAGGCTTTGGATTTTGCACTAATAAAAACAAGCTAGTATCAAATGAATATCAATAAATGGATACATGGATCAATGGATGGATGGATGAGATGGGATGAGATGGGATGAATGGATGGGATGGATGGATGGATGGGATGGGATGGGATGGGATGGGATGGGATGGGATGGGATGGGATGGGATGGATGGGATTGATGGATGGGATGGATGGATGGGTGAATGGGATGGGATGGGATGGATGGATGGAATGGGATGGGATGGGATGGGATGGATGGGATTGATGGATGGGATGGATGGATGGGTGAATGGGATGGGATGGGATGGGATGGGTGGATGGGATGAATGGATGGATGGATGGATGGATGCATAGATGCATAGATACATGGATGGATGAAAGAAAATAAAATTGTAACCTACCCAGACTTAAATATAATATTCCCCAAGCTTGTACTATTCTGTGTATAGTGATAAAGAAACAGCTGAGTTCTTATATACTTTGGCGGTGAAACAGCAAAGCCTTCATTATCACCCATTAACGCAAGCACATCCTTCTCGCTGCGTAATAACTTGTAAAGCAAATTAAGAAACCACGGATTGGAGTTATACGATTCCAGAGCTGCAAACCACATCTGCCAGTCCAGACGAGGTTGATGAGGAGCTGTGCAAAGTATGGACAAAAAACGAAAGTTAAACGATCTCCCACAAGCTGAGGTTGGTTCTAGGAAATACTAGGGAAGGTGAGAGGAAAAGAGCTTAAAGAGCATCGTCGTAGGGAGTGATTGTTCAAGTTCTTGAGCCAGAGGCATGTGTCCAAGCTTTCAAAAACCCTCATGCAGATTGAACAGAAATGTAGTGTGTTAAGGTTTTGCGTGCGGAAGGAGGAAAGCCAGAGAATCCAGAGAAATACTTTGAATCAAGGGAGAGACCTAACAAACCCTGCTCAGATGTGATGGTGAGTTAAGGAATCAAACCCGAGATCCCAGAGGTGAGGGCGAGTGGACACCACTAATACTTGGCACCATTGATGTCCAAAAATGTTTATTAATTCGACCTTATACGTATATTGTTTGAAATGAAACAGCCCGTCTAAGGTTCTTAAGTTTTTTTCTATTTTTGTTTTTACCTACGAATGGTGGTGGCTGGTAAATGTTGCCCGGCTTGTAGCGAAAGTTGTATTCCTACGATGTATAATGACACAATAAGTTTTCTCTTTCATCTATAAGCATGCAGTTCAAAGTTTAATAATCGTTATCAGTGCGCATGCGATTTTATCCCGAATTTCTCACTTTCTTTTGTTTAATTAAAAACAAAAGAAGGTGAGAAATTCGGGATAAAATCGCATGCGCACTGAAAACGATTCTTAAACTTTGAACTGGCTTATACAACTTGGATAATTATTTTATGGTTGGTGGGTTGGTTGGTCGGTTGGTCGGTCGGTCGGTCGGATAGCAGGTCATGCAGTTGATTACCTTCCATGGTCCATTAGTTGTATTACTCCCCAGTATAATAATCTCTGGCCTGCCTCCAACACCAGTCATACTGAAAATAGAAGGAATACTGTATAAGGTACTTTATTTTCGATTCGCCCGTCCCGTCCCGTCCCGTCCCGTCCCGTCCCGTCCCGTCCCGTCCCGTCCCGTCCCGTCCCGTCCCGTCCCGTCCCGTCCCGTCCCGTCCCGTCCCGTCCCGTCCCGTCCCGTCCCGTCCCGTCCCGTCCCGTCCCGTCCCGTCCCGTCCCGTCCCGTCCCGTCCCGTCCCGTCCCGTCCCGTCCCGTCCCGTCCCGTCCCGTCCCGTCCCGTCCCGTCCCGTCCCGTCCCGTCCCGTCCCGTCCCGTCCCGTCCCGTCCCGTCCCGTCCCGTCCCGTCCCGTCCCGTCCCGTCCCGTCCCGTCCCGTCCCGTCCCGTCCCGTCCCGTCCCGTCCCGTCCCGTCCCGTCCCGTCCCGTCCCGTCCCGTCCCGTCCCGTCCCGTCCCGTCCCGTCCCGTCCCGTCCCGTCCCGTCCCGTCCCGTCCCGTCCCGTCCCGTCCCGTCCCGTCCCGTCCCGTCCCGTCCCGTCCCGTCCCGTCCCGTCCCGTCCCGTCCCGTCCCGTCCCGTCCCGTCCCGTCCCGTCCCGTCCCGTCCCGTCCCGTCCCGTCCCGTCCCGTCCCGTCCCGTCCCGTCCCGTCCCGTCCCGTCCCGTCCCGTCCCGTCCCGTCCCGTCCCGTCCCGTCCCGTCCCGTCCCGTCCCGTCCCGTCCCGTCCCGTCCCGTCCCGTCCCGTCCCGTCCCGTCCTCATACCTTCTAAATAATCCATACGGGTGTGCAATCTCCAAGTACTTAGTATCTTGGTACCACTTTCTAAACACAAGTGGTAAGCTTTCCTTGGCTCGATAACTAACATCTGTTAGAGGGTCCTGAAACACAGGGAACCCAAGCTTAGTTTTAGTAAATTAGTTGTAGAAATTAAAATAGATGATGAGGATAGCTTGTGGGTCAGTGTGGATCATAATAGACCTCTTTACCTTGGCCGTAATATTTGCGCACTGAATCATTAATTTATCAATTCCTTGAGAATAAGATTCTTTGTTTGAGTTGTATCCATATTCATGTGTCTTCTCATGTACAACTGTTAAACAAAGAAATTATACTCTAGGGAATGACACGTGGTCTTGAGAATAAGATTCTTTGTTTGAGTTGTATCCATATTCATGTGTCTTCTCATGTGCAACCATTAAACAAAGAAATGATACTCAAGGGAATGACACGTGGTCTGCAATAGGAAAACATTACAAGGTAACTGAAGAGGCGTAGGCATTACTTACCAGACTGATAAAAAAGAGCCACAATGAGAGCAAAGAGAAAACTGTACATTGAAGTAGAGACCAAACTTTATGGATTTTCACTGACTTTGATTGTAACAAAATCCTGGGAATTTTAAAAAAGGAATCTAATTAAAATTCTTGATATCAGACAGATCGAACCTTGAAATACCCTCTGGGCTGATCTAAGACAAGCTACGGCTAACTCACAGATAGAATTGGAATTTAGCATGATATTTTTTTTCAGAGGGAGGAAAACCAGATAACGTAAAGACAAAGTCTCGAATCAAGGCAGAGACCTTACAAACTCTACTCACATGTGATGCCGAGTCAAGGAATCGAACCTGAAACCCCAGAGTTGAGAGGCGAGTGTAACTTTACAGTTAGTTAGTGTATTACTGCTTTAATTACCGTGTATAAGCGCCTGCGATTTCGATCAGCAGCGAAAACCCTCCAATCCAGATTGAAGATATGGTTGCCTTGGTTACAGCATTGCGAAAATCAGCTGGTGAAAAGGCTGCGAAAAAATAGTTTTAATGTTAGAGAGAATCTAGGACTTTTCAAGAAAGAGTTCTTGAGCTAACACTTGATACTATTATATGAAATAGAGTGTGATATTGAGTGACATCAAAATGATAAAATTAATATCCCCACTCCCACCAGTGGTCAGTGGGGATACGATTTATATCAACACTGGTGGTGTCAAATTTCGACTTTTTGCTCAGCAAGTCTCAAATTCTCCATTATTTTTCACTGAAGATTTCATATAATAAACAGAACCACTCTATTTATCCTATCATACCTATGTCATAATAATTATTTGCCGACCCACCTACCACATACTATCTACCGGGGGAGGCCCCCCCCCCCCCGGGACTATCTACAAACCTACCGACCTACATATCAATCTGTTGGATACTAATAAACTTACCAATCCAACTCATCAGCTTGGCATCATGAATATCAAAATAAAACCATTTCGAAACCAAGACACAAATTACAGCAAAAACACTTGCACAAGTGATGAAGATAGCAAGACTTCGAACAATTCTCGCATTCCGGCTAGCCAAATAATCCCGCAATTTTGCTAACTGGTTTCCATAGTAACGATTAGTTGCCATGTCAACCACACGATCCAGTAGTTTTCCAGTTGTCGAAGGAAAGGTTTCCTCTGCAATAATATTATATGAAAAGTTAGTGTGAACAAAAATAAATTACAGTGTGTATTTTTGTCTTTTTTGGACCGTGTGTTGCTAATATATTATAACGATATTTCACCTAGAAATGTTACAACATTATATAACAATGTCACAAACATCTGCCATTCATTCCTGTCACGTAATCTTCCTCATGTTGGGATATTGTCACGCAATCTTCGTAGGCCAAAGACAGCTTGTCGCAAAAAAATAATAATAACGATATGTCACCTAGAAAAGTCACACCATGAAAAACCAATGTCACGAACATCTGTCATTCATGTGTCACGTAATCATCCCGATGTTGGGCTTTTGTCACGCAATCAAGTCTAACTATTCGTATCAATATAACGTACTTTGTGTTTACTAACATTGTAATGATACTTACCACGGATGGAATCTTCCTTCTTTTCTGCTTTTGTACCAAATTCTTCAACTTTATCCTCACTTACATCAGGCTGTTCCTCGATATTATTTTTCACTGAAATGCATTGAAATTACAGAAGAGCTTAAGAGCTTTTCATTTTAAATTTAACTGAAGAAACTTGCGTGACATATTATAGTAACGCGCACAACAACTTATAGTAACGAAATCTTACCATTCTTTTTCCTATACGACTTCTTGCAGGGAGACAAAGAGCATGTATTGCGTGACATTATAACTTTGTCGTCCAGTAACGCAACGCACAGTACAAGGGTCAAGAGGTTAAAGAAATTGTAATTTCCTGTCACGAGAATAAGGAGCTGAAGAAGAACCTGAAATAGAAATGTCTTCTATTATAAAACACAACCACTAACTCACTGATACAACCCTGAAACAACCTCTGGGCTGATCTAAGTCAAGGCATGACCACAGGTAGCCCAAGCGTAAAATTAGTGGGTTGTGACGTCATTAGCTTCAGTGAGTGAACTATATATTCAAATTTCATATGGTTTGAAAATATGCTTTCAGAAAGACTTTAATCATTAAATGCTTTTGAATAAAGTCGCTATAAATGTTGTTTGGTAGTTGAGGAACACTTTTGTGTTGAAATATTGGCATGAAATTGTGTTTTTGAGGGGTTTTGAGCGGTTTGAAAATTTGCTTCGCTCTCCCTATGTATATATTATGGGACTTCCCATAATAATCATTTGTAAACTTACTTGTCCAAAATATGCAAAGAATCTCAAGGCTCTGATGGGAGCAAAGAACAGAAGTGGCAGCCCAATTTCTATAACATATCTACAACAGAATTATCAATTTCAAATATTCAGGAAAACAGTTGCGTGCCTTCAATAAGCCAGTTCAAAGTTTAAGAATCGTTATCAGTGCGCATGCGATTTTATCCCGAATTTCTCACATTCTTTTGTTTAATTAAAAACAAAAGAAGGTTTAAACAAAAGAAGGTGAGAAATTCGGGATAAGATAGCATGCTCACTGAAAACGATTCTTAAACTTTGAACTGGCTTATAGGTGTGTCGTTACCTTTACTACGCGTTTCTACAGCATAAATGGTTAATTGTTCAAGAAATTTTGATTGACGTGAGACAAAACCCAAACGTCTTCGGAGTGTTGGTTGCATAATCCAACATTGTTCTTTTTTTCGACTCTAGATTCGAAGGGCGCCGCGCATTAACCAACAGAGATACGCTTGGTCTTTTTTACTTACGTTATAACAACACTAAGTCTGTGAAACCATTTCGGTAACTTCTGGAAATACCAGGCGACTGGAGTAGGAATACACTAAACGAGAACAATAGAAATGTCAGTCACCGTGAGCAAAATCGAAATGCTTTATGGGTCGTAAGAAAGCAGCGTTCACCAACATGGCGCTTATGGGATTTCATGGGATCCCTGTGTCACGTACGAACTCTCACTCCTCTCTCATTGGGCTTCCTGTGTAATACCTGAGATTCATAGTGCCAGTACATAGCTTTCATATTCCACCATGTGGGATCCATGAAAGACAGCTTTACTACACCAGAAGCGAACATCAGCCTGAATAGCAACCACTTGATTAACCACAGGGTGACCATGTCATGTTGACGAGATACATTCCTGGAATTCAAAGAGGGGATGATGTCACACACTACTTGACCAATCACAGGGCGTCATTTTCTCATGTTTTCGTATTTGCCAATCAAATTTACACTGATCTCTTTGACCAATCACAGCGCGTCAATTTCTCGTCTTTTCATATCGGACAATCAAATTTACACCGGTCTGTTAGACCAATCACAGGGCGTCATTTTTTGTGATTTAATTTTCGATTTCTTTTCTGAATCGTGGAATAAAATGCACCGACTAACCTTATTCGCTTACATTTATAAAGCTTCCATCTCCATGGTGACAGCTTTATATTCCAAGGTGCGATCACAACTGCCAAGAACCCTGTTTCCAATAGCAACCCGTCCCTGGAAGGAGCAGTAAGAATTGTAGAGTTGAATTAACGTTTAGAAATCGTTGTAACTGGGAAAAAAAGATACGTACCACTGGTACCACAGGAAAATTTGCCCAACCTATGAAAGAGAGAAAATGCATAAGTGGATAGATGGATGGGAAAGAGATGGAAGAGAAATAGGGAGAGAGAAGGAATAAATAATAAATTAATTAATAAATGAGAATTAACAGTGGAATCCACCGAGTGGCTCTTCCTCCACTGCATTCCAATTGGAATTTAGAAGTTGATTTTTGAGGAGGGAGGAAAACCGGAGAACCTGGAGAAAAACCCTTGAAGCACAGGAGAGAACCAACAAACAACTCTACTCACATACGACACCGAGCCCAGCGGGGCCCGAACTCGGGTCGCCTTGGTGAGAGGGAAGTGCTCTCACCGCTACGCCACCCGTGCTTCCCTATAAGGAGGGAGGAAGGGGTATGCGGGTGGGTACCTAATGGCTGAATGAAAACCGTGCCCCTATAGACTCAGCCCTTAAATTCCTCACGTAAGGGGACGCCTCTCTTGAAATAGTTTTATAATGTATATCTCACCTGAAATAGTGAATAATACAGTAACCATAATACAAAGAAACCAATGCAATCCCTGCACCTCTGGGAGACAAGAAGAACCATGGATAGCGTTATTCCTGTCAGGCAGAGGAACTCCATAGCAGTGGTGCTGTCAAGGCCTAGTGATGGAGTGAGCCAGAGAAGAGAAGGTTTTTGCTTAAACAAGCCGATCAAAGACGTGTCTAATGCTATAATCAAAGACATACTGTTAATGCACAGCACAGCACAGCACAGCACAGCACAGCACAGCACAGCACAGCACAGCACAGCACAGCACAGCACAGCACAGCACAGCACAGCACAGCACAGCACAGCACAGCACAGCACAGCACAGCACAGCACAGCACAGCACAGCACAGCACAGCACAGCACAGCACAGCACAGCACAGCACAGCACAGCACAGCACAGTCGGTAGGTTGGTCGGTCTGTTTGTTAGGCTTTACCTTGACAGTTATTACATGCCTTCATACAGTGCACAGCCATCCATTTCGAGTTTCTCTGGCACTCTCCACCAGATGCCCATTTGAAACACGACGAATGTTTATCTCGACAAGTTGATACTAAAAACAACAGAAAAATATATGAAATAGGAATCCAAGATGTGCAATCTGGAATCTAAAATCCACTATGATTTACTTTCACACTTAAAAAATCGTATGGAAAAACAACTTCTTGGAACAAAAAAATGCAGCTGATACGTAAAACAAGAGGAAAAATATGGAATAGGAATCCAAGTTGTGCAATCCGGAATCCAAAACGCACTACGATTTACGCTCACTCTTAAAAAAGCTTTCAAGGTGACGTCCAATCGTATGGAAAAAAGACTTTCGGGTCCAAAACGAAAAGTAGTTATATAAAGATTTTTCTTTTTCTTCATGACAGAATTTGCTGTCCAAAGTCAGTCTAATTATTTCAGGTGGATGTTAAATCACAAAGAACAATTTTCGCTTTATTTTAGCCGTTGGGCCCGGAAATACGTCACAACTTCAAATGGCTGGATACTTACAGTCCTGTAAGATGTAACTGACAGGTAGCAGTCCATTGTCTCCATAAAGACCTGTTAACAACATCACACAAACATACAAGAAATAATCCTTCGTAAGTCAACAAAAATAGAGAACTGAGTTAAAGCCAAAAAAATAAAACGATATCAAATAAAATTTGTAACTTTATTTATTACAAAAAATATTATTTTATCTAATCTTGGAATCCTTTTGAAATGGACTGAATGCCCGAAAATCCAAATAATTAGACAAAACAACCCAATTCAATGCCATACCATTAAACTACTCTATCTTTGTTGAGAAATATCAAGACTTTCGTGAGCTTTCTAGATTTTTATTTGAGGCCTTTTTCTTTCCTCGGCATAGAATACGAAAGACTCTCTTCGGTGACACAGGAAAATTGCTTTAAAATTATAGGCACAAAAGATGAGAATTATAAGACTGTATTCGACTTATCAGGCTCCTAGATTTATGGATAATAGTATTGACTTGGGCAAGAAAAACCTTAAAATTTTAATTCATTCTTATAATTATACGTTTATGAAAGTAATAACAATAAAAAAGATAGGAATTCACCTGGAATTTGTAGATATATTGAAGTGAAGGCGAAAAGATAAACTGCAGATAATCCCCACAGAAAACCTTGTCTAACGATCACCTGAGGGATCATTGATGATCTTTTCTTCACCACAAAACCGCCATATTAAAAAGAAAACTGACCTGTGATTGTTTTTAAAGCTTTAGGAATAATTTTGGCTAGTAAGATGAAGGATTTCGATTCGTAGCTTCATTTTTTTGAAGCGACTATGGTAACTCGATTATAGCTAGCGCCATTCAAAACTATTTGCCACCCGTTCGACCAGTGTAAACACCGTTGCAAACTAGAACACTGGATAGTTTGAAATAAAAAAATATGAATTAACAGAAATAAATAAAAAAAGAAAAGAGAAAATATGCCGTATACAAAAAACAAGAGAAAAAGAAAGAAAGAAAGAAAGAAAGAAATAGTTTCATTCCAGCTTTAACGAAAAAAAATAAATAAAAAGCGTTCAAACATTCCTCACTTGTACGTCCATCCAACCATCTCGAGTAATTCTTATTCTCATACACCCATCCAATCCATCTCGTGTACATTCTTATTCTGATACACCCATCCAATCCATCTGGTGTACATTCTTATTCTGATACGCCCATCCAATCCATCTCGTGTACATTCTTATTCTGATACACCCATCCAATCCATCTGATGTACATTCTTATTCTTATACACCCATTCAATCCATCTCATGTACATTCTTATTCTGATACACCCATCCAATCCATCTGGTGTACATTCTTATTCTGATACACCCATCCAATCCATCTCATGTATATTCTTATTCTGATACACCCATCCAATCCATCTCGTGTACATTCTTATTCTTATACACCTATCCAATCCATCTCGTGTACATTCTTATTCTTATACACCTATCCAATCCATCTCGTGTACATTCTTACTCTTATACACCCATCCAATCCATCTCGTGTATATTCTTATTCTGATACACCCATCCAATCCATCTCCTGTACATTCTTATTCTGATACACCCATCTAATCCATCTCGTGTACATTGTTATTCTGATACACCCATCCAATCCATCTCGTGTACATTCTTAGTCGGATACACCCATCCAATCCATCTCGTGTACATTCTTATTCTGATACACCCATCCAATCCATGTCGTGTACATTCTTAGTCGGATACACCCATCCAATCCATCTCGTGTACATTCTTATTCTGATACACCCATCCAATCCATCTCGTGTACATTCTTCGTCGGATACACCCATCCAATCCATCTCGTGTACATTCTTATTCTGATACACCCATCCAATCCATCTCGTGTACATTCTTATTCTGATACACCCATCCAATCCATCTCGTGTACATTCTCATTCTGATACGCCCGTCCAATCCATCTCGTGTACATTCTTATTCTGATACACCCATCCAATCCATCTCGTGTACATTCTTATTCTTATATACCCATCCAATCCATCTCCTGTACATTCTTACTCTTATACACTTATGCATTCCCGAGAGAGAGCTCAAAATATTCAAATTGGATACTCAGATTATGACGAACAGCGCTACTAAGCTCTTAAAGAATAGGGCAGTTTGATGGATGGAAATGTGACACCATCCTTCACATTCACCTCATATAATATACAAATAAACAAAGACCGGCACCTTGAACGATGTGTTCCTTTTTTCGCATCTCTTTTTACACCATCTTTCGCTCCTGTTTCTGTGGCCATTGTGTTTTGCAACTCTTTTGAACAGCTCTTTGTTTCGCTCATTGTTCCCCTTATCGAAAGGGCACAACTCGTTCAAATTCAACTAGAAAGACTAGAAATTTTCCCTAAAGAGGTAAAAGGCAGTAAGTTAGAATTAAAATGTGATTTAGAGTCGTTTTCGTATGAGTGGGAAACGATACGGAAAATTAGTAGTCGTACAGTAACTGGGCAGTAACTGTACCGTATCTTGCTGTGGCCGTAACTACGCGTTGTGATTGGATGAATTACTGGAAGACAATGGGAAACTATTTCAATATTACGGCATGTGGTACCGTGTACGTGTTGTAAGTCAGAGCCGTAGGTTTCCCACTCATACGAAAACCGCTCTATTACATTTTAAGTATTCTTCCAAGACTCATACTCATACTCATACTCATACTCATACTCATACATTTCTTGGGCTACCTGTGTTATTATTTTTCGTGTAAACAGGTCAGCGGAGAGTACGAATGACATGCGTATTGACTGACCCAAAAAAGGCGGGAAGATCGAACAACAAGAAAAAAACCGCAAGAAAAAATGTCTTGAAAAATCTTAAAAAATACGACTAAAAAACATCACCAACATGCCTACACAGACCTTTAACACCCTAGGGAACGACATGATGTCGAAATACAACTTCTTACTGCAGCCTATAAGAGATTTAACGAAAAATTGGGACATCGATGTGGCGACTCAACTGGAAGAATATTTGAATGAGGTAAAAAATGACGATAAAAATGTGTTTTATTTTGAACTTGATTGTTATAAAAATAACTCGATCTCTGTCTAATGAAAGTGTATATACTAATTAACCCTTGGAGTCCTAACTAGCTTTATTTGCTGCCCAAAAATTAGTGCAAACTTGACTTTTATGAAGTGATTTGTGAGGCGTTATGTGAAAAGGTTTGAGCAGTTTTTGTTTATTTTTTGGTCGAACAGATCGAGAAGATTCAAATATCCTTTGATGGAGGTAAAACTACTATGAATTTTGCTGAAGCAGCCCTTTTGATTCAAGGATCAGCTTGTATTTACAGCAAAAAGGTAGAGAATTATATACAATTATATTAGATTACAAGTAATACCAACTAAATTATGCTTACATACTACATTATTACAGATAATGATTTCTGTTTTGTGTGACAGCCTTCTTATTATAGAGCTGTGAAGTGACATATTTCCAGGTCCGGTTATGAAAATGCTGTATTGTTTCCCACTCATACAAGAACCACTCTGAGTAATTAACTCAAAGGCATAGCCAAGTGGTTTTAGACCTGATGAAACACAATCCACAACTTTATTGAACTACTTCAAAAACTCTTGGATGATTCACAAATGTAATTCATAAACCTTTGGTCGAATTAGAGCAACCATACACTTCATGAACATGAACTGTTATGCATCAATAGAAGTTTGTACGTAATGGTCTATGGCATTCAAGGTTTATACGCCACTGTCATTTGCAGTCAGTCCAATAAGGGCTCCCACATTTTGAAGATAGCATGCCAGTCTCAAGACAGGATTGCTAGTCGACTAAATTCCATGCGTCGTCAGTGATCCTACACAAGATAGACCTTGATGAGGCTCTAAGGCCCAGTTCAAACGTCGATCTTTTCATGAGCCGAACGCATTTGAAACAATGGATAATAAGGCGGTCTTCTTTGATGTCATTAGGTTCGGTTCATGAAAAGATTGACGTTTGAACTGGGTCTAAGTCAGATAAAGTTGACCTTATTAGTATTCTTTATATGAAGACACATGTGTCTTTATATAAAGATCACTTGAATACTAATGAAGATGGCTTTATCGGGTATAAAGGTCAATGCAAGTAACGTGTATGGGCGCTCCATTTGGAGGAAAGGCTTATGAATTATTCACGAATATTTGAAATTCAATTGTGAATTCCAGATTGCTTAATGCATTTACAATAATGAGAGGTGGAACATGAATGGGGAACAGATAAATGATTATTATATTATTTTCTCGTCATCCAGGTTGAATATCTATATACGTTAGTGTACCAAACGTTGGATTTAATAGCCAGTAAAAAGTAAGTATTATGTACCTCAAAGATTCAAGGTTCCCATGGTCAGGGAAAAGTCAATTCTGAATTTTTATCAAAGTCAGGGTATTGTCAGGGAATTTTGATTTTGGGCAGTGAATTTTTGTGATTAACCCAGAAGTCTTCAAAAATCATTTTCAATTTGGAATTTTTAGTTGGGCTTCCTGTGGTTGAACTAGCATTTTTCATGAAATAAGTGCACAGTGTGGTCAGTGGAAAATGTTTTTTTGGTCAGGGAAATGTCAGGAAATTTTATATTTCCAGATGAGTGGTATCCCTGTTATTACTACAAGCACACAATATGATAACTTTTTTTTTTTTTTCTTCGATACAATACAATACAATACATACAATAACTTTATCCATTATTATAGGCGACTTCAGCAAGCTGTGTCGGTAGACGATAAGGGTCCAGATAATGATGTATCTCTTGGTCAAGAAGAAGAGGTATTGATACTAATACTAATAATATATAAATTATATATTACTCACTAAAGGGGGTTCTTCCTTGAGGTTCGCTCCACACACACTACCTTTACATTCTATATTTACGACATACAACACTCAACTCACATGTTAATTTTTACGGAGAGAGGAAAACTAGAGAAAAGATACAGAATAAAAGGGAAGTGTTAGGAGAAGCACGGCATGTAGCAGAGTGCTTCTCAACATGTCCACACAGCACAGCAAGCATTTTTTTTAAATTTCTTTTATAAAATATAAATGAGTGTGTGTGCTGTGTACTCTCATAATGGATGCATTATCAACCAATCAGAAAGCGAGGTTTATGATTTCTTTACTGACTCCATTGTTATTTTTTCAGTTTTTATCTTTAGATGATATTCAAGAATCAAAAAATATTGATTTAAAAGATGACGATAACAACATCAAGAATGAGGTAACCAATATTTCCTTTCATCCATTTTGATTATTGTACAACCTCTGTTGTGTTCAATAATATTTGGAGTAGACGGTCGATCCAAAAAAGTACATGTAGGGGTCAGTATCCCCCAAGGGGCCGTAACTTTTTTTGGCAATGAATTAATTTTTTGTCAAAATAGCCGGCAGTTTAAGGTGAAGTATCTGGCGATAAACCACTGGTAGCCGCCTTTTATTGAAAGCTCTAGTTCAACTGAATGCAGTTTTCATGTTGTAAAAATCTTAAAATTGCATTAGCAAGGCTACAAATCGGCACCAGTTATCAAGAAAATGTCCAGCAAAAATGACGACTAGTAAAGTTAATGATTCTCCTTCTCTAGACATTTGGCCAGCCACACTTGCGTTTGACAGGTCAAATATCCCTAGCCTGACAAATGAACTGCCGATCAAAAAAGTACTTGCAGTCTTGCGTTAGGGTCAATATTTATGATATTTGCTGCAAAGATAAGTCTAAGATGATTTCATGTCATCTGGTCATCAGCGCACGCTACCCACACTATAGTCTACTCTTCTAATTTTCTCAGCCTTTTACTGCGACAAAGGACTAACGTCTGAAACAGTGTTTAAGTTTCCTTCTTATTCAAAAACTTGTACTCTTATCTTTGATGTTTCAGGCATCTCAAATCATTCCAAGAACACCTCTTGCTTTGATTCCCCTGGGGGAAAGGGACAGAAAAGATATGTTGCTTAGGTAGGATATAAGTCACATCTAAAACAAAGAAATCTATGGAATTACTTATCAATGACATTGAAAAAGACATTGAGTGATATGGTATTTTTATTGGATTTTCAGCCATACAGGTGAAGTGCTGGGCAGCAGAAACGACTTCAAGGTTAGTGGTCTGTGTACATTATACTAGCAAGAACAGTGTGATGATAATTATGATAGTAGTGATGATGATGATGACTGATGATGGTCGTAATTATAATGATGGTGATGATTATGATTGAATGGATCGTGATGATGATGATAATGATGGTGATGATCATGATGATTATGGTGATGATGATAATAATGATAGTGACAATGATGATAATGGTGATCATGATGGTTGTGATGGTGATGATGATAATAGTGATGATGGTGATGATATTGATGTTTTGATTATATTGATAATGATAGTGACGATGATAATGATGATGTTAATGATGATGATGATGGAGTTGGTGATAAGGGTGATGATGAAGATAATGATGGTGATGATGCTGATGATGGGGACCTGATTGAAATGAAACACATGATAAGCAGTTAAGCATACTGTATCTATTAATGTTTATTGTGTTCTCAACAGATGAACACATGCACAGTACATGCTTCTGGAGCATTGTTACTTGATCTCGGCAATCTAACACTAGCTGACAGCTCATTTAGAAGACTTCCTACCTCAACGCCGCAGCCTACTTCACTAGAAAAAGGTATAGTTATGATAATCAGAGGTGAAGTAACAGTAGTGGTAGTCCACTCACCAGCTCTCACATCTGCCCACCTAACATGCTAGATAACAATTCAATCTGTGAGATTACCTTTGTCCTGTTTAGATCTGCCTAAAGGTTGTCTTGATTCATCATAATTATTCATTAAATTTCTTTCATCAGAGACCAGCGAGAATCAACAGGATCACCAACCACCAGATGAACCAGGTATCAAGATTAAATGATAGTTATTAGTATTATTTAAGCCGCAGTAGTAGTAGCAGTAGTAGCAGCAGCAGTAGTAGTAGTAGTAGAAGTTATAGTAGTAGTAGCAGTAACAGTAGCAGTAGCAGTAGTAGCAGCAGCAGCAGCAGTAGCAGTAGTAGAAGCAGTAGCAGTAGTAGTAGCAGCAGCAGCAGCAGTATTAGTAGTAGCAGTAGCAGAAGTAGTAGCAGCAGTAGCAATAGTAACAGCAACAGCAGCAGCAACCAATCAAAATGCAGTTGAATAACAGTCCAATCATTGCATAGCTTCTAATAAAGTTTTCTTAAAGCTGATAATCAATTTGCTGTTCCTGATACTAACATGTACAATAATGGCGATGATGGCTATGATGATGATGCTGCTGATGATGTTGTCGGTGATGCCGAAGAAATGTATCATCAAGATGCATGTGAAGCAATTGACCAGGTAAATATTAGAAATCCTGATTTTGTATCCTTTCAATATTCATTTAATTGTGTCGTTTTTAATAAAGTATATGTCCTTTTTGTTTTTTAGGAAGAAGAAGAACCTGAAAGAATGGAACTGAGAAGAAGAGACAAACAACAGCAGCAACAATACCAACGACAGAAATTACAGGTTTGTTGTGCTTCATATTATGAGGTTTTGGATGTCAAATTGGCAGTTCTTGAATGGAACGTAGGGGATAATGGGTGGCAAAGTATAAATACACTCCACTCTCACCTCTGAGGTCGCAGGTTCATTTTCTAGAGTCGGCATCACATGTGAGTAGAGTATGTTAGGTCTCTCACTTAATTTGAGAGATTTCTCTGTTTTTTTCTCCGTCAACCATGCCATGCCCTGACTTAGATCAGCCCAGATGTTGTTTCAGGGTTCAATCTGTGAGTTAGCCTGTGAAAAGGGACCTCCACCCCCCCCCCCCCCCCCCCCTCAATAATTGTCTTCTGGAGGCCATAGATTTTTAACAAAAATTGTTAATTTTTAAGGTTCAGGATTCATGGGAGCTGTTAGATCCTCACAACCCTGGAAAACATGATGAAAAACCATTCAGAAAGGGTAAGAAATCACCAGCCTACAATGACAGACAAACACTGCCCGTCACGTGCTATCAACCAGAGAGTATTCTATTGCTTGGTATCAATCAGCTGAATGAATCTCATGAATCTCATTACCAGCCTACAATGACAGGCAAACACTGCCCGTCATGTGCTATCAACCAGAGAGTATTCTATTGCTTGGTATCAATCAGCTGAATGAATCTCATGAATCTCATTACCAGCCTACAATGATAGGCAAACACTGCCCGTCATGTGCTGTCAACCAGAGAGTATTCTATTGCTGGGTATCAATCAGCTGAATGAATCTGATTCAATTACAGGGAGACCATTCAAGCTGCCAGCATCGTTAATAGAAATGAGCAAAAAAGATAACAAGAAAAAGAGGAAAAGAAATGAAACAATAGAAAAGAAGCCAGTTCTGATGCCGCTACAAGAATTCTGTACCATGGCATGTGAGTGATTCGAATATCCCATCAGCCAAAGTACCCCTCCACCTGAGAACCCTGGCAAATATTTATGTTTTAAGTAATATACACAATATGAGTAGCCATGTCAGATATACAACCATGAGCTGAAATCAAGTGATTGTATATCTGATACAACACGGACACGAATATTGTATATTACTTATGAAACGTCTAGGTGTATACATTCATGTTCTACTAAAATTTTAAAGATAAAATTGAATTTGGCTGAGAAAATTGGAGTTAAAGTTTATGCAAATCAGGACGATTTTGTATCAGATATACAACCTCCTCCACGGACAATGATTTCTATTGTGTTTTCCTCATTAATAATTCATGAGTTTTATAAAGGCCAATTTACATGTACCTACATGGTATAGCTTTTGGTTACATCTGTTGCACGCAATCTACTTGTGACATGCCTACAACATGAATTGCTTTGTGAAAATCAACCCTACAACTTGTTCACAACTGTTGCGTACGACAAGAAGAAAGTTGTAGCAAGTTGTAGGGTTGATTGACACAATGCAATATGTGTTGTAAGCATGGCATAAGCAGATTGCATGCGACAGTTGTAAGCAAAAGTTGTACTCTGTAAACTGGTCTTAACCTTCCCTTATAATCACATTTAACCAAATCTAAGATATTTCATTTATTTATTATTTCATTTGCAGTTCATTCACATGCATCTAAATTTCCAAAAAATCCTCTCAAAGCTCCGGTTTATAAAGGTATTATAAGCTTATTAATTGACAGCCCTTTTTATAATATATTGCGTGACCTACAGGTATTGACTCCAGAAGTCTGGCATTTGGATTCCATTAATCGAATTTACAACAGGCCGAGTTCATTCCTATCATGAACCATAAAGAAATTCCTGTGTGAAATAGCTGTCTTGTCACAAGAATTTTTTTTAATCGCTCGATTGATATGAACTTGGTCCATTGCAAATTTGCTTGAGGTACGCTAAAACACCAGATGTCAGGAGTTGGTTAGGCTGCAGAATTATGAAAAGCACTGTAACGATGAAAAAAAATCAAAGCACAAACTATTTTACTTTTCCCTTGATTGCTACATGCTCATCATTTATTCTGGTTATATTTTTTTAAATGGGCTCCTTCAGTCCTAACATATTCTGTTTTTACATTGATTCGTGTTGTACTGTTGCAGAATTTGAATATCTTTACTGGGTTGAATTCAGAAGACGACAAGAACTGGAAAAGAAACAGAAGAAGATGCTGGTAGGTTTGAAGAATAAATGTTGTGGATGATGATGATGATAATGGTAATGAAGAGGCTTATTGATGATGATGATGATGATGATGATGATGATGATGATGATGATGATGATGATGATGATGATGATGATGATGATGATGATGATGGTGGTGGTGGTGGTGGTGGTGGTGGTGGTGGTGGTGGTGGTGATGATGATGATGATGATGATGATGTCACATGGTGTCTTCAGGAATCAGACCTGCAACCCAACTCATAGGACTCACAGTGGTGACAGAACATTGTTTCCACCACCTTACCACCTTACCACCCTCAGATATTATAACATACAGTATATTGCAATTTAATGGTTATTTATTTATAGGCAGAGTATTTGACTCAAGAACAGATAGAGGATTTGGATGCTGTTGTACCAGAATATAAGCCAGAGAATGAAGAACAAGAAGGGGATGGTCCTATGTATGGTACGCACCATGATAGCTGACTGTTTGTTTTCATTCAGAACCATCTTCATCCTAAGCTTATTTATTCATTCTTTTCATCAGTGGCTCCAGAGGGCAATGACGACTATGGTGACGATGATGACAATTTTGGTGTCCCTGACGACATGCCTGATAATGAAGAACTAACAGGTACATCAATATATGACTGTGTCTGCCAGTATTATCTCATTATTTTATAGATTTATCTTTTACATTAAATATTTATACATGTACGGTATGTCACTTTGATAGACTTGGGCACAATATATTTCCATTTCAGACCATGTGTCATTCCCTAGAGTATCATTTCTTTGTTTAACGGTTGTACATGAGAAGACACATGAATATGGATACAACTCAAACAAAGAATCTTATTCTCAAGACCATGTGTCATTCCCTAGAGTATAATTCCTTTTTTTAACGGTTGCCCATGAGAAGACACATGAATATGGATACAACTTGAACAAGGAATTATATTCTCAAGGGAATGACACATAGTCTGAAATGGAAATACAAAATCAGTCAGTCTAAGGGAATGAAAAGCTTTTTTGTACGCCCAAGGTAAAGAGTCCTACAATAGTTTATTCATGATTATATTTTCTTCATCAGAACCACAAGAAGAGCTGGTAGTATCAGGCTATGAAGATCTTGTCCGCAGATATGTGGTATGTTTGTGCTCTCGTTTAATACAATCTCCTTGCAACTATGCTCATAAGCAAACCAGCTCTAGTTATGACCATGATTTGAAAAGTCTGTTGATGGTGATGATGATGGAGATGGTGATGATGATGATGATGATGGTGATGGTGATGATGATGGGGATGATGGTGATGGTGGTGATGATGATAATGAGTGGTGGTGGTGGTGATGATGATGATGAGTGGTGATGATGGTGGTGATGATGATGAATGGTGATGAGGATGATGATGATGAGTGGGGATGATGGTAATGATGTTGAAGATGGATGACGACAACAATGATGAGGGGTGATGTGATGATGATATTAACTCACCATTCCCCATCACTATTCCCATATCAGGAGGGTTATCTCCTAGAAGCACAACACTATGCCAAAGAAACAGATCTTAGCCGTAGAGTGAAGGAATGGGAGAACAGAATTGTACCAACCCTTGAGATAGAGGAAACGCATCGGCAGTTTGATATTCACCAATATGGTTCAGAGGTCTTGGGGTCATTCCAAGGTCAGTCCAAACTATTTAATTTAACTCTTCTATACTGGGAATACTTTGTCGTCTTGAAACACAAATCTGATCAGGGTTCAGTACAGGTTTTGAAAAGTCTTGGAAAGTTTTGGAAATTGATAATGGATTTTTCCAGTATCTTGAAAGTTTTGTGAGTTGATTCTTTCATGCGTAAATATTTTAAGAAAAGAACATTTCTCAAGGGAATGACATGTGGTCTGAAATGAGCGATTTGCATATGAAGCTAAAGAGGTGTACTAGAGCAGTTTTTATTCTTAAAAAGTCATCTGCTTTTTAATTTTGTTTTGTACAGAAAAAGAAACAATGCCATTTGCTGAGATGATGAAAAACAAGGTAAATAATTCTTTAATCGTGACAGTGCATCATTATCATCATCACCCATTATCATCACCATCATTGTCATCATCATCACCACAACCATATATCATTATCAGTATTGACATAATACTTTGGCAATCTTCCAGGAACCATATGAAATATGTCGGTACTTTCTGGCAACACTACAGCTGGTATGTACTGCTGTTTTATGCTTATATAATATAATTGTCTATACATTAGTAGCATAACTATGAGATTGTCAAGACGCAGCGCATGGGTCTGGGTGACAGTTTAGGAGTCAAGGGTCAATAGTGTAGTAGCAGTTGTTGTTGTTGTTGTTGTTGTTGTTGTTGTTGTTGTAGCAGTAATCCACCTAAGCTGTAATCTTTGACTGAAAGTATCACAATATCTTTTTTCAGGCCAACAATTACAACGTTGAAGTGAGTCCAGGGGATGCAATAGAGAGAGTAGATACGATGAAGCTTAAACTACTTCACAAAACACCAGTGCATGATGCGATCCGATCATACAGGGCACCGTCCATCATGACATAAGATAACCCACACCAATCTAGTTACCAAAATTCAAGCATTTTTCTCTTCCCATACACCCAATTGAAATATGACGACCAATTTGAATAACTATTGTTCAGGACTGACTAGCCTCTCATGCTTTTAAAAACACTTATGTAAAAATGCTTATGTAAAAATGCATTTATGTTTCCACATGAACATGAGGCTAGTCAGTCCAGAACAATAGTTATTCAAATTGGTTGTCATATTTCAATTTGGTGTAAGACCTCTACTCCTGGGGGGGGGGGGGGGGACTCCCTATAATTGACTATACAGGGATGCTCCACCCAAAAGGGGTACTTTTTTCAAGCCGCACACATAGAAAAGGGGTGGAAATTTGTGAGTTTTGGCATAAGAAGGGGTAGATTTTCTTCAATAGTACATGAAAAGGGTACCTTTTCGGGCAAAAAGGTATATAAAAGGGGTAACGTTTTGCTGAAATTTGGTATAGAAAAGGGTAAGGGGTTGAGAGTCTGGGCGGAGCATCCCTGTATGAAATGACCCAAAGTATCCCCCCCCCCCCCCCCGGCCTCTACTATACTCCATCATTTATGTTATTGACTGTCACTATGTACAATTACATTTATTTTCATAATAACATGACCAATGCAGCTGAAAATTGCTAGATTTCTGGCTGCAGTCAATCAAAGAAATACTAACTCAGAAAACTGGGCTTTGAAAATGTAGTTAACTAAAACCAAAAATCCAGAAAATAAGTCTCTTTTACTAGTAATGCAAGCATAATAACATATATAGTTTCCTTAGGAGCTGTATTACAGGTTTCAGTCAAGATCCTCATGGGTCTTCTCCTCTCCTCTTTTTATGGACCTGTGAGGATCTGTGACTAAATCTATTGACAGCTGTGAAGGAGACTAAACAAGATATACAATCACTGATAATATACTTTATTGTTAACAAAATGTTCTACCCAAATATTATAATGGGGTTAGCTAACTGTAAAAGAATATAAGAAGATATAGAACCCTTTCACGTGACGTCAAAACAGCTCAATTTGGAGGACAAGACAAAAGAATTTCAATCTCCTGAGAATTGGAAACCCATTGTTTTTTCTTCCAAATTGAGGTACATTCAGATGTGCTGCAAGGGGACTGTATTGTTATGCTCGCATTGCTAGTGAAAACTTGGTTTTTAAGTTTTTGATATTTGTCTGGGCTGCATAGTTATGAAAATGGGTGTAAAGAGCAGTAATACCTTGTGTTCTTGTTGTATTTTTTGTTCAATGAAAAAAAAGAAAGATGTATAATGTCTAAAGTGGAAATAGGTAAAATAGACTCAATAGCAGATAACAGAGGTACACTCCATTGCCTTCAAACAATTGCGGTTATTACAGATGCATGCAAATGAGATGCAAATGAGACAACAAGCATTGTATGGACCCGATAGCCTCACTTGTATGATTCTTAAAACAAAAGAATATCTCATTTGCACATGCATCCGTAATAACAGCTATTGCTTAAGTTGTGGTATTTGTTTCTCTGGATTTACCATATTTTCTGTTTAGAATTTGTAGCATTACCAAATGGTGGAGAGAGAGAGAGAGAATGAATGTGTTAGTTTCAAATTCCCAGGGTTAGCCTCCATTTTGTGTAGAATATTCACAAGTTCATGTGAAGGTCAGTGGAATTTCAAAGTGTTTGTATTGTTGAAGTTGTGTATTCTTTACTTTACTGTTGGTATTTGTGAATATTTTGATGTTGAAATGAGGCTAAACCTGAGTAAATGAGTCTGTAATCAAGGAATAGTATTTTACTAATTCGAAAATGGTCTCAATTGGGTTTTAATTTTTTATGTACTCTCATCTAATCATGTATTTATATCTCTTGTACAAACAATAAAAAATATTAAATTTTTTTTTAATCATTTCAAGAACTTACAGTTAAGATTAAAAAAAAAAAAATTCCTGGACTCGGCATTGCATGTGAGTTGAGTTGATTGTTGGTTCTCTCCTGTGCTTCGAGGGTTTTTCTCCAGGTTCTCTGGTTTTTCCTCCCTCTGCAAAAATCAACTTCTAAATTCCAATCGGAACCTAGTGGAAGAAGAGCCACTCTGTGGAATCCACTGTTAATTCTCATCTAATTTTTAATTCATTTTCTATTATTTTTGAAATAGAATCGAATAACTAACCTATGATACTGTAGTTAAAAGGAAGGGGGAGAGAATAAAATTAGTCTGTCTATCAGACAAGAATTCCAAGAAAAATTTACATAAAAAAGATGAGAAAAAACCACCAAATTTCTATAATTCTGTAGAATATTTTAATTTTTTTAAATTTCATTAATGATTTTTCACAGTAAAATATTTCAGCTTATTTATGCTATTTCTCATTCAAAAACTAGTTAATATAGATCTTAAAAGTTGATCAACAACAAGCCAAAGCTAGCTCAGGTATAATTCAAACGAAAAATAAACTAAATTAGATATTTTTAATGAAATATTTTTTTTGTTTTGTTTCAGAAAAGACACACAATATATATAATTTTTTAATGTAACAAATATTTTTTTACAATCTATATTAATTTTTTTTGGAAAAATTATCATCTGTGTTTGCATTTTTTCCCCCTGTATAAACCCAGTTGTTCAAATTATTTAGCACAAGCATGTTCACTTCTATATTCTATCAGAAATATCATTTTTTAAAGAAAAACTACTTTAATAAATCTTATTCGAGGTGTAATCATATTTTTAGTAATGTTAGCTAAACAAAACAAAGCAGTTTTGTTGTCCAAAAGACGCAATCGAGTCAAATTACCTAAAAACAATTAATCTATCTGAGGCATATCACAGAAAATTTCCAAGTCTTTCACAGCCATAATTTATAGAAGCTCACAGTAAAATCTCTAATTACTAATATTTTCAGTCAGCTAAAGTTATACAATGTTATAATAGCAGTTTAGTAACGATATACAAGAAATGGTGCGAAAAAATGACATTTTTCATGGAGTTTCATCCTACGTGGCACAAAATGATGAAATATCGGAATACTGTACTGTCAAACACAACTATGTTTATAAATAAGGTTTTTTTAGAGTCGTAATTAATTGTATTTTTCATATTTTTTTGCGATTTTTTGTGTGGAAATATTGGAAGCCTTTGTAGTGTTTACTCATGGAACAGCGAAAGGGTTTCTTTCAAAGAGTTCAAAGTACAAAGCTTCATGAAAAACTTCATGAGTGACTCCATCGATCAATCTGATTTGTGCTTCGGTTCTTTTTTAAACGGTGTAATAGCATACCCTCCGACTGTAGTTACAGCAGAACAAGTTGTCGATATAGCTGATCCAGCAATCCATCCAACTCCACCAGCAACCGTCGCTGCTTTATTATAAACACCACCAGAAATTCGCCATAAAAGACTACTTTGAGGCTCCACTGTTTTCACTTCGTTCTCATTAGCGTTTTTCTCTTCTTCAGATTGCTTGAATTTCCAACGAAAGACACAAAATATTAAAGAGATTTTAGTACTAAAAGCAAGGTTAGAGTCCATGAAAATATAAATGAGCAGTTGTTAAGTAAAAAAACTAAAATTGAAACCATTTTCTTACCTCTTTCATTGTGTTGCGTTTGCAAATAAATATTTTTTTCCTCAATTGAAGTTTTGCGAAGTTTTTCCTCTTTCTTTATAACCAGAGTCACGATGAAT
Organism: Anthopleura sola; assembly: GCA_023349425.1. Classification (NCBI taxonomy): domain Eukaryota; kingdom Metazoa; phylum Cnidaria; class Anthozoa; order Actiniaria; family Actiniidae; genus Anthopleura; species Anthopleura sola. The sequence continues at coordinate 702,806 of JALHLI010000034.1, read as the reverse complement.
ACTTTCGTGTTTAGAATGATCAATATTACGTTTTCTTTTGCTAACTACGTATTTGAATGTCGCGTAAAGATGATAAAATACTGAAAAAAGATGTCATAAATTGTTAACGAATCCTTGCTTGCAGCCCAGGTAACGAGACCTGTACATCTAAACCGGAAATGACCTGTTTGAGATACGTCGAGAATATAATAAACTCTATTGTTTTCAACTGAGTAATATTGTTACAATGGCGTATTATTTTACGGTAAGTATGTCTGGGACTCTCGTTTCTGATCTTGTGTGACTGTCACGAGATAAAATAAAGATTTAGAGAAAAGTAGCCTAAAAAAGGCCAGGGGAAAAAAGGAAGAAAACTAGTTGATGGGCGAGAATGGGAGAAAAAAACGAATGCAACCAAAAATGAGATTCGATTTTTTGATATTTTTAAAAAAATTTTTTAACGCTAATGAATGTGTGAATGAAGTGACATTGGGATGGAAAATGAAAAAAATGGAATTAATTGGGGAAAAAAAAGATTATTGGAAAGAGAAAGAAATGAAACCAAAAATGGGTTGAAAGACGAAATTCGATATTTCTTGCAATTTTGATATTTAATAATTTTTTTGCAATTTTTGAGTATTTTATCTTTTCTTATCTTACTGAAAATTTGTGAGGTGGCATTGGGATGGGAAATGGAAGTAATGGAAATAAAAGAAAGAATTATGATTTGAATGCAAAAGAAATGAAAGAGAATAGGAATATTTGCAAGTGAACGAGGAGCGCAAAGAACACTGGTCGTTATTCAAAATGGCGGATATCGATGGGTCACGTTGTTTCTTTGTTTTTCTCTAACTTTGAAAACTTGAATAATTTCTTAATGTTACCATGGATCAAGAACCAAAGGATGAAAAAGAGACAAATATTTGTTCTAATGAGGATATAAGTGAAAATATCGCTGGTAAAGTGGCTGGGGAAAGTTCAAATTCTTCACCAGTTCAAGCAAGTGGTTGTAGTTCGAGAAGAACATCTATTGGATCAACTGAAGGAGATAAAACAGAAAAACTACTTAAAATACTTCAATTCAGAAACCCAGGACCACAGTTGGCTAGTTTTGATCCTGATAAAAGCAGACGAGAACAGAGAAAAGTTAGACAATTTGTTAGAACGACAGAAAATCACCTGAATGATGATTTGAATCAGGAGGATGTAAGCTTAAATGGAATTCGAAGAAGACCTAGAAAACCTCCAAGAAGACGCAACTATCACGATCGATCTGGAATTCGTTTATCAGATAATAAAGATGTATGTGATTGTCAAGATCTTAACTGTCCTGGCTGCCATTTCCCTTGTGATTCATGTGGATCTGAGAAATGTGGAGTTGAATGTCGTTGTAGTAGAAGATGGACCTATGAACCTATCGTTCACATAGAAAACCCTTTTGCACAGGGAAAGGCTCATGCTGTTTGAAGGAATACTAGCTCACTTATACTAAAATATTTATTATGCTTTTGATAATTAGATAATTGTTTTTAATATGGTAAACAGTGGCGGATCCAGAAGGATTTCAAGGGGGTGACTGCTACCTAGCAAGGCATTACATAGTGTATTTTCAACTACAAGGGGGGTGACTAGTCACCCAATTCACCCCCCTGGATCCGCCCTTGGTAAAACCAGAGAGCCCACGCCACGGTTGGCTGGTTTGTATGGATGCATTTTTAAAAAACCATCACTAAGCCAAACTTGCATTTGGCTTGTCTTGTTTTAAAACTATATTGCCGTTTACCATACAAACACTAAATTATCAAACGTTAAAACAAACCTCTGGGTTGATCAAACATCAGGGCATGGCTAACTCACAGATAGAACCCTGAAACAACCTCTGGGATGATCTAAGTCAGGGCATGGCTAACTCACAGATAGAACCCTGAAACAACCTCTTGGCTGATCTAAGTCAGGGCATGGCTAACTCACAGATAGAACCCTGAAACAACCTCTGGGCTGATCTAAGTCAGGACATGGCTTACTCACAGATAAAACCCTGAAACAACCTCTGGGCTGATCTAAGTCAGGGCATGGCTAACTCACAGATTGAACCCTGAAACAACCTTTCCTCTTCTTTATTTGTGTTCATTACCGCTAACCAATTAGATGTTGAAGCTTCACTTAGATGTCTCGATATCATAACATCGCTGTACAAATTCTGCCTATTGAAACATCACAGTGAAGCACCAATGCCTATAATTAGTTAACAGTAAAGAACACAATTAAAAGATGTCAAAAAGTTTTCAAAAAACAAATCAAAAAGTTGTGGAAGAGTTCACGGTGTGGCGCAGAGCACTTACTAAGGAATAATTATTATTCCTTACAGGATCCAAAAAATTAATGTAATTTTTTAGAAAAGAAACGTAATTTATGAATTTGGTTTAACCAGGTACAAATGTTAAGTATTTGTGACAACATTTAATGAGTGGTGATTTTTTTATTCTTATACTAGTTTATTATGTTAAAATTATGATCAAGTATTAACTCAAAAACCAAGATGTAAAATGAATATATTTTTTGATACACCGTTTTCAAAATAATCAAATTTTGCTGTGTTCCTTGATTACAGACTCATTTAATCAGGGTTAGCCTGATTTCACATCAGAATATTCACAAATACCAACAGCATCTATTATCCACTACAAATAGAAACTTATTTCCATGGTTGAGCATTCCCACTCATCTGGAAATATAAAATTCCCTGACATTTCCCTGACCAAAAACCATTTTCCACTGACCACACTGTGCACTTATTTCATAAAAAATGCTAGTTCAACCACAGGAAGCCCAACTAAAAATTCCAAATTTAAAACGACTTTTTGAAGGCTGACATAATTTCCTTGACTTTTTGCTGACTTTTGGGTGAATTGCAAAAACCTTCATAACTTGAAGACCCAACACTCGAATACAGAAATATTTCACCAATCAAATATTCACTTCATGTAGAATCGATGCTGAAAGTATTGTATCAGAGGTTAGGTGCACTTTAATTATTCACTATCAGCACATTCAATGGCTCCCAAAAAATATCCATACTCCACCGTACTGTACCATGGAGGAAAATATTAAATATTAATCAAGTAAGAGGCTTACCTTAGCCCACCAACCAATCAAATGGCAAAACACGAAAAAGTCACATTTTTTCTGCATAAAACAAACAGTTAAATATCAATCAATAAATGAGACAAGCTTTGTTATAAACAAACTGCAGTTACTCTACACATAAAAAGTACAGAAAATCACTGATTTTTTAAACTTTTTCTTCATCACAAATGGTTGTTACAGACTGACTTGCAAAAGTATGACTGGCAATAATGTATTTGCATACTTTTATACAAGGGCTCTTGGATGTTAATCAACACATTCCGATGCAAAGCTACTGGTTTTACCAAATAGGGCATGTTAAAGTTTGTTTGGCAGCAAAAAGCCTGTGCATACAAGTATGTGAATACATTAAATGTGATCATACTTTCACATATCACGCAGTAAAAGTACATGGTGAGTGTATGAATGATAGAATGACCAGTTTATTAATGTTGTTTATATAATTCTAATAATAATTGATTACCATGAAGTTATGGAATGGGCCATCAGGGTGACCAGGAGTATAAAATGAACAATCTTCGCAGTACAGGGTCTCTGGTAATGGCTCCCCAAGACTTTTGTCAACATACTTTAACAACTGCCTGGCATCATCTAAAGTCTTTAAACAAAATACCATATAAGAGACCAGTCATTAATTACAGGGACGGGGGTGGGCTGGTGCAAATGAAGAAGGCCAAAAATTTTTATGCTCCACAAAGGATGGGGCTAAGATAAGAGAGACAAAGGGCACTTTAGGGGGGGGGGGGGGGGGGTCACAAACATTTGTGCAAGTGAAAATCAAAATTTATTGGGTATTTTTGAAGTTAACATGCATGCCCAATATCTCCATTTCTACGCCTCACAGCAGCGTTAAAGTTGGCAGAAATGTAGTCAATGTTGTGTTCTCTTCAAATATGAACATTTCAAAACCGAACTACAAAATTTGGAATTTGATGACGTCACATGTTGGTACTCTATTACTCTCTTGTTTGATGGAGAAAGTTTGGTGGAATAGTGAATAAGAGCATGAAATGTAGTCTATAGTGTTCAAACTCATGCAGTATTATTCAACAGTAATTGTTATGATTAATGAAGGAACGATACCTGAAACAAGATGAAGATCAAAGCCAATTCATACAGCACACTTAGGCACAGCATCAGTCTCCAAAACGCTACACATCAAAACACAAAAATATGTTACTATTAATAGATCCTTATCACACTAGCGTCACATTATAAGATATTTGATTGATCAGAAAAAGGAGTTGACTATCAAATTTGTCACATTGATATTTAGTAAAATATCATAAAGTTTTGCAAAGATTTCTTTATATTTGCAAAGAAAAGTATTGTAATGATAAATGATAAGATGATAAGAGATAAACATCATATTCATTATCAGCCTCATTATCAGGGCTGGACACATACATTTCTTTGCAAAAATTCCACGAGAACTCTTAGTCATACTATAAAACAGGTTAGAGGTTGGAATTAAAGTTCAATTCGCAGAGTTTTACTCTGAAATATACATACAACTGACTAAACACAGCTATATCATTGTCCATGTCTTCGTCCTTCTCGTCTTCTTCCTCGTTTGCATCATCAGTACAAACACTAGTAACATATGCTCATTTCATGATCACTCGCCCCATATCACTGTCTGGTGTGATTCTGGTGCGCACTCGACGTCTTGTTCTTGGTGCCTAGGACCCTTATTCCCCCTTTCATATATGTGGACTATTATATTGCCCTTCTAATTATATATTGGCTTCTTCCCTCTCTTATAAAGAAAGAAAGAAGCCCCCCCCCCCCCCCCACCCTCACCAAACAAATGAAAAGACCCTGCAATATCATAAAAGCCATTGGATATAATAACTGTGTAGTGACAGCTTTGGACTATCTTTATTTTTAAGAATTCATGTAAAAACTTACATCCCAGGGCCCGTGGAGCAAGCTTAACAGTGGGGGGAGGGGGGGTAAACAACCGGAGTTTTTTCAGTCCCCCAAGCCCCTCCCTCTCCGAGTGCCCTGCATCCCCCCTTCTTGATCTTAAAAAATAAAACCATCCCCACCATATCATGGCTGAAAAATTTTCATCCGCCCCATTTCGCACCAGCCCCCCTTCAATGTTAACTAGACGCTCAACCAATAGAATTCTTCTATCAAACGATGACGTAATCATCAGCTAATCAAAGCTGGCCACAACTGTGCTCTTTCTTGTTTTTCCGGTTTTGTGACCGAAAGGAAAACCATTCGAAATGAAGACAAGCAGCTTGCAGTCAAAACGTCATGGTCCTTTCCATAAATGACCCTCAATCGTGAGACAAACGGATAAAGTATCGTTGATTACATTTCCACGATGAATAATATTTTTCATTCTATGATAATTGATGTTCTCTGATTGGTTCAAGTTACATGACATGAACCAATCAGCGTCGATGATTATTTTCCCGCTCTTTTCATCACGTGACTTGTTGGTTTGCAGTTTTTCAAAGTTGGTTTTGTTTTTTGTTCTTCATCAACCAAGAATTTCTACTGGATTATTGCTCTCTTCCCAACAGTTTACTGACTTACACAACCATCCACATTGAAAGAAAATACCTCAACTACTGAATGTATTGACATTTGTTTGCAAAAGTCCAGAAAAATTGGGGAAAATATCGCTTTTTTTCGAGAATCTCAAACTGGAAAATGTCCGCAGTCAAGACTTTCGTTTAGTCAGTATTTTGTCCTCTTTGATCTGATGTAAAAAGACCCAGGAAAAGAAAAACCAAAACCACAAGGAAAGTTTGTTTTGTAGACGTCTTGTTTTTGAGTAAAGAATTTGTTCTAAATATCCACGTTATTTATTTTCTTTCAGAGTCGAGGTGAGCTGAACAAAGACAAGTTAATAAACTGAGGTGAGCTGAATTATTGCTGATGTTCACATTGAAAATAAAACTAGATAACTATGATTATTGAACCACATTAGAAATATTTCTTGATTTATTCGGATTATTCCAGCTTGTATTAGTCGTGTAGTGTTTTCTTCGTTCATGTTCAACTAAAGTCTTGTACAAGACAAACCATCATTTGCCGCCATTTTTCACCACAAGTTTTTGTTGACTTCAAAACAAAACAAAACCAACTCAAAATACTATTTTATCAATCAAATGCTCTAAAATAAGGATAAATATTGATGGTTTCTTTCATTTGGATGGCAAATATTTTGATTTGACAAAGAAAACAAGTCATTTTTCTGTTGTTCGTGTTTCAAGTCCAACTCACTTGTTCATAATATGAAGAAAAATAACTTTATTTGTTGAAAAAAGTCTCTTTTAACTTGGTTGAATAAAAATATTGATGAAAACAAACTTGTACTTGTATTGATATCAAACTACTGGACATTTGTCAAGAAATATTTTTGATTTTCATTGGATTTGTTTGAATATTTGTTGAGTAAAACAAGAATCATTTCAATCAACTACAAAAATAAAACTACAAGAATTTCTTTATTATTCAATAAAATATGTTATTATTTACAAAAACAGATTATTGTCTACTTGTTTATTATCGGTTCATTGTCTTTTTTTACATAAATAAGCTTAAGTTAGATTCGTCTAAATATCCACTCAACATCAGGGATCTGTTGTTTTACCCATTGTTTACATTCAACAGTTATTTTATAATTACCCAGTAAGTCTAACACTTTTACACGACAATCACCAGTTTTTAACACTGAATACAAACACTGAAGTCCAACATTTGTTATATTATTATACTTTAGGATTAGGTCAGTTATATTAGTACTACACAACATGTTAGATATTATTACAACACATTCATCGTCTAATTCACAACCCTCCAGCACCAGTTCAGTAACAGTAGAAATACTAACAAGAGAATTACACAACATTCTGATCCCTGATGCTGATAAAGATGACCACCTAATCCACAATGTATTAACAATAAATGACTGTGTAGATGTTAGATGTTGTTTAGTTTGTTCTGCGTTGATTAAATTCACTATATCTAATAAATAACTTATGTACAAACAATCGATATCAGTTATTCCACCAAATCCAATCCTTCCATCCTCATCACAGTATATGTGTTTAAGGTTATTTATTACTCTGGTAGAAAATCCATCGTCTTTGTACTCGTACAGACAGGATAAAGTTAGCAGTTTATTCCTAACATCATCTTCATACTCTGGTTTGATATTTTTCAGCAATTTTTTCATCAGTTTTTCATTTTTTGTATTTGACAAAATCCCCGCCGTGAATGTGTAGATTGCATCCCTCGTTTTCTTTTTCTTCGGTATTTCTTTTTTCTTTACAAACGAAAAAGCACAAAGATACTCTTGAATCGTTAGGTGTGTGAACGTATATTCAAGTGGTGGTTTCTCGGATGGAGATTTTTTAACGCCAGGACAACAGTCAAGTAATCCACTCGCTTTCAGGTTTGTAATTTCTTCTTCTTTAAAATTGAATTTCCTCATATCGCTTTCGTTGAAAATATATTGTCCCTTCTTTGTTAAATTCGCTGCTAGCTTACATAGTTTATGTAATATTTCTTGAACTTTAGTTTCTTCCATTTCTTCGTATTTAGAAGAGGAATGTTTCTTGATAAATAGTTTAATAACTTGATGATAAAGTTCTGTTCTTGTGACGGGTAGTTTATCTGTGGTTTTTGATTCAGTCATGTACCATTTAATACAATAGCACATTAAATAACACATCACGGGGATGTGGCCAAAACTTAAAAGAATTTCATTGGCTTTGATATGCTCAATTACTTTTTTCTTCATGCTTTCGTTCTCTTTAAAATATTTTTTAATGTACTCCACAACTTGAGCCGAAGAAAATCCTTGAATCTCACATCTCACATCAAAGACAATTTCTTTTAATTCCTCGGCTTCGCCAGGCCTTGAAGTTACAACAACCACTGACTCTTTTAACATCTTGCCTTTCGTGATTTTGGCTAACAGAGCAGGAACAGGGATTTTTTTATGAGGGTTGTTTGGGTATCTTGTTTCAAAGTCCCCTGTGATTTTCTCTCGATGTTCATACTCATCAAATCCGTCAAGGATTATGAGCAGTTTCTCAGGATTTTCAATGATGTAGTGAAGTAAGTCCTCATCTATCATTGATTTTTCATCTAACAGTGGGGATCGATTTAGAATATCACATAAATCCATAAGCTCTTCTTTTTGATCTCCTTGATCTTGTTGAGGGCGGGAAAGCTGACGGAATGTCAACAGGAATACAATCTGAAAATCAGGTACTTTGGCTTTTTCTTGATCTTCCTCAAAAATTTGGTCATGCATCCAATCCCTTACCAACTTTCGACAAAAAAGAGATTTTCCAATCCCTCCTTTGCCAATCAACAAGATAGATTTAGGATTGGTCGTGCCAGAAGCTGTGGATTTCTGATCATTTTCTGGGTAAACAAACATCTCTGAACATGATTTCAGTGCTGTTCTACTTTCTGGAACTTCATCCATTTTCCTCCTGCCATATCTCCTTTCTTCAGGCCCGGGTTCCTTGAATTGTTTCTGGCCGCGTTGGATAGTCACACTCGTGAAGATGTCATCGGTTCTAATTTCCTTGTCCTCTTCCTTTGCCAACAGAAAATCGGTTTGTTTTTTAATGGATGACTTCAGTTTTTCTGTATATTCTGAAAATAAAAACACGACAATTTAACAATCAAAAGACAGGAAGACAAGGTAAGGATTAAATATGTGAGGTTTTTCTCATTGGACTGTTAAAAACTATGGGTTTTGTATTTCACATTTATCTATCCATCTATTGATCTATCTATTCAATTATCTATCTATTCATCCTATCATTGTTTACCTATTGATCTATCGATGTAATAATTTTTTGTAAGTTAGAAAGTGAGTTTAATTGTTTATAGGGTTTTCTTGTTCTTCTGTTTCTGTTTTCTGCTCAGTGTATTAATGTATATATTCATTTATTCATTTACTCATTCATTTATTTATGCATCTATCCCTTTATTTTAATGCATTCATTCATTTACTCTGTATTCATTCATCTATTCATTCATTTATTTATGCATTCATTATTTTTGCTTTCATTCATTTATGTATTCATCCATCCATTTATCCATCCATCCATCCATCGGCCATAATCCTACTATCCATCCATTCTTCCATAATCCATCCCATTCATCCATCCATTCATCCATAATCCATCCATCCCATCCATCCATTCAAAAAAGCACTACGAAATATTTACAATGCTGACTATAGACCTTTTGCAATATCGGTCACTCCTTATTTGCATAAAGGAAAAGGTTAAAAAATATTTTTGAAATATTTTGAATTGAGAAGATATTTTGTCTTCACATGAAATACCATCAGTGAATTAGTAACTGTGCACAGTTTCAAAGAATAATGATAATTGTTTGCAGAATTATTAGCATTTAAAGCTGCCAAAACATGAAAACAAGGCTGGTCGGTCCATGGCTGGGTTTCACATACAAATTCTCTTAAATTGCTATAACTTCCCTAGTATTTATGCTAGAGCACTCAAATTCTGCTTAAATACTAATCTAAGCATATGATTTGGAATGCTGGCTGTTATGACTTTAGGAGCTGACCAGCTCCTGAGTGGAAAACAATACTAGTAAAGTAATCCTCATTTCCCGTCATTTATGGGTTTTGCATAAGGTCTATAGCCAGGCAAGATTTTCGTTATATTTACAAACTTTACACTTTGTAGAGGTCCACATTTATCACTGTTCGGGACCATTCATATTTATTGAAGGGAGGGGGGACGGGTGAAAAATGGGAGGGCCTAAATTTTAGTGACCCTGAAAAGAGGGGTCTTGAAATGATGGATGAGTTATATATAGGAGAGCCTTTTTTCTCTTTTCTAACCGATACCCCCTCTCAGATGAATAATGAACAGTCACTTAATTATTTGTTATTGACTATTTGACTTTTACTAGAATTTGATCTCCATTCATTTTCTAAATTGTTTAGTATATATTTTTGTACATTTCATAATATTGAAACAAAATCAATTTTGTCAATCAATCAATTGTGATTGCATTTGAGCTTGAAGTGAAAGGAGAATGAACAATTGTTACAAACACAAGATTTGGCCTTTACCTAGTGCTCTTGATGAAAGATCTTTCTCTGCAGGTTGATAACTTGTCCTCTCAACACTATGATAAAATAAGATGAAATTGATATTCACAATGTCATCAAACTTGAGGCTTTCATTGTAGGTTTCCTAACATCTGTTCTGTCTGGTTTCTTTTGCATTCAAATTTCTAACTATAATTGTCACCTAAGTTTTCTGGTCCTTAACCAAACATCATCTTTTTGCATCCCGGCTGATAATGGGTCAAAGACCTGAAAGCTTGGGTAACAATTATTGTAAGAAATATCAACATAGAAGAAACCAGATGGAGGGAGGAAAAACCAGAAAACCCTCATGGCAAGGAAGACAACAACTTCAAACAAACTCAACTCACATGTTGATTTTTATGGAGGAAGGAAAACTGGAGAAACTGGAGAAAACCCTTGTGGCAAGGGAGAGAACAACGAGCCTGGATCACTGTGGTGAGAGGTGAGTGGTAAACTACTACAACACCCATGCCACCCCAGAGAAATATACATGCTTCATTACAACTCCCTATTAGGGCTCTTGCAGACACTTACTTTTTAAGTGATGATAATTCTTCCAGCATTTTCTCTTGTCCTTGTATCAGTCTAGAATGGCCCTCTGCAATGGTCTCTTGACCTTGCTGCAGTCTAGAATGGCCCTCTGCAATGGTCTCTTGTCCTTGTTGCAGTCTAGACTGACCCTCTACAATGGTCTCTTGTCCTAGTTGTAGTTGTTCTAATTTGCCATTAACTATATAAATTTCAAAATAAATATTTTACAAGACATTAGAATAGATATGCCTTACTGGTTCCAAGCATTTAATGTTAAATATACATGCATCAACTTGGTTTGCAAACAAACAACTTCCTTACAATACAACTTACTTAAATCCAGTCCATCTATAATGGCTTTGTCTTGGTCTGCACAGTGCTTCATCATTGGAAGTAGTTCACTCCATGGCTTTTGAACATCTTGGGAAAAGAGATGTGTATCAGAGAACCACATGTTTATACATAACCAGTAACCAACGAAATAATTAATAATGGTAATAGAACTGAGTTGAGTGCAATTTGGGCTGAAATCGCAAGAGTGATTACAAAATTGCACGACCGCACAGCGGGAGTGCAATTTGTTAATCACAAGTGTGATTTCTGCCCAAAATTGCAAGACACTCAGTTCTATTACCTATTAATCATTTCCATTTTGAAACTTAATTTATTCAAATACTCAACAGTTATATGTAGCTTCAAAAGTGATTGTTTGACAAAATGATGCAATTAATGATTCAAAATAGTGCAATTAATGCTTAAATCGCACACTTTGTAGCCTATCAGATTGCAGGATTTGCTAATAATTTCAAAATGGATATGATTAATGAGTAAATATTCTATTTCATTCCTATTCTATTTCCTACCCTTCTATTCCATTCTATTCATAAGGCAAAACTCAGGCAAAAATAAGGCTCCCATATCCCAACTTTAATCCCTGCCAAAAATAAGAGTCCCCTAAACTTGAAGCCCAAAACACTTTCTTCATAGATTACAACAATAAATATATTGTATTTTGCATTCTATTCTTGTTCGTTTCTGTTTTGTTCCATTCCATTCTATTCCATTCTGTTCCACTCTATTCTTTTTTCCTACTCTATTCCATTCTAATTCATTTTCTATTCTGTTCTATTCCCTTTTTTTCTATTCTATTCTATTCTAAATTAAATTAATGAATGACTAAATGAATGTCAGTAATACTGATTGATATACATTGTTATTATTGGATGATGGGTGTGATTCGTCTGCAATATCCCTCTCACCTTGTTTCACTTTATCAAAGTCCACAACGGTAGCTCCAAATAAGCTCAGTGCATTACATCCATCAGTCCATGACTTTTGGAAATCAGCAGCTTTAACACTTGGAATTGGAGAGTGACACAACTTGTTCCGCATTTCTTTTAACGTTTCAAGGGCTGTTACCAGATTAGGTGCTACAACAAATGGTGGCCGTGATTTAAGAAGAGCTTTGACAAAAAGAGACAAGTCCCATTGTGATGTATCACCAGATTTTACTGTACTCTTTTCATATGGAAGAGGCTTAAACATCCGCAGCAGGTCAGCTCCATTCTGGGCACAGTCAGTCCAAGGTCTGTATTTTCCGGCAGCATTCCACTGAGTTTTGAAGTAAAGACGCAGACATGGATTCCCTACTCTTAACAGAAGTAAGGCCAGGCAACAGTGGTTCCTGTTGAATATAAAGCCACTTAATTAGTATATAGTCTGGTAATTGTAATATAGGAATTTTGATTTGTGAACAGGGAGGAAGTCTGGAGAATTAACCTGGAGAAAAACCCTCAAAGCACAAGAGAAAACCAACAAACAACTAGGTAGACACCTGCATGTATGATGCCAAGTCTGAGCACTGATTAACTAGCTGTACAATGGCAGTGCATGTACATGACCTCACAGACCCAAAATTAATGGAGAATGTAAAATTACATCTTAGCAATATATAAAATAAAATATTGATGGTTTATGTTATTTACTCTGTTGGAAACATTTTAAAATGATATTACCCACTTATTATAATTATTATAATAAGTGGGTAATATCATTTTGAAATGTTTCCAACAGAGTAAATAACATAAACCATCAATATCTTACCTTTCTTCTTCATCCATGTTTATTCAATGTATCAAACATTCAACATATATATGGATAGGTCTTGCTCATCACCTCTGTGTTTTTCCTTTCTTCAGGTCTTCTTTTATAAAGTTAACTTGTTTATTTCAGTGAATATTTGAAAGCAGATTAGCAACAACTTGAGATGTCAGTCTATAAGCAAAAGAACAAACATTAGATCAGCAAAGATGATTCTTTGCTCACCTGTTTTCACATATCTCTGCACTGTACAACAAGAAGAACTGACTAGAACTGGGCCCCAACATATTCTATAGATTAGGTCTCGGGTTTGGTGGTTCAGATGCTCGTTTTCTCAATTTCAAGTGTTATTTTGTATTCAATATTTTATAATACAGTTAGGTTCCACAAATATAGATATTCCAGAATGTTGTATATTGTCGAAATATTCCTTCCAGTGGCGTAACATAGACATCAACACGACGGGTGGGCACATCAAAACAAAATACTTTAAATTCTTTTAGCTGTTATGCAGTGAAACGATGGGTGCGCCTTTATCTTTCTCTATCCACAAACGTCCTTTACTTCATTATTTGAGCACATTACTAACACGGGTACATCAAGATAATATTCAATAAAGATAATTATTATCCATCTTTCTAAATAGTTTGTATCACTGTTGATAGTTTGAATAAACAGTCTTCTTCTTCTTGGTCGATCAAGCATTTGTCTCATCACTTATGGGTCTACTGCAGATTGACATTCATTATTGTTTGTGAAATATCAATATCCTATCAATACGACTTCAATCTTGCAATAATTTGACGATAAAAAAAGACCAAAAAGTAGAATACGAAATTCTTTTTCACAATTTCCCTTCTCTCCTCCCATGAACACTACAGGTCTTTGATTTCCTTATTGATGTTGTTAACATGTCAACCTCGTTTCAATTAGACCGTTTGAAAAACCTAAATTTGATTTTCAACCTCGTCCCCAGGGCCTTCTCACGCGTGATTTTATCAAAGTTTTAATTATGACTGAACCTTTTAAATTACAGTCTGTACGTTTTAAAAGATATCAACGTCAGGATTGATCAGATACATCAGAGTAGATTGACTCAATCAGTCTGGAGTAAGGGTAGTGTCTTATATACAGTAATTATTTTACGCTTTGCTTCATTCGTCGCTTACCCAACAGCGCAGAACTTTCTTGGTTCTTGCAAATCTTTCAAAGATCAGCTTATTTTCTGTATCAAAGGAACAAAAATGTATCAGCCATTTAGAAAAGGAACTGTTAAAAATCCCGAAGAAACTTTTAGACTCGATTTGATTTACTCCAAGTCCGATACCACTGCATGAACGATTCATTTCTTTACTGATTCCAAATCAAAGCTAAGTCAGTCAGCTATCTCTACAACATGGAATCTTGCAATCGCTACTAACAAACTTGGTTCTCAATACACCATATCTTCTTCATGTACAGACTTGGTTAGTTTATTGAAAGTTGAACATATGCTTATTTGATGTACAAAAAGGAAACTTGATTTTATCCAACAAAACGAAAGTCATGTACAGTGATGCCAAAACTACACAAACAAAAATATAGTCTATCGCTATAAAACTAGAAAAACTTTGAGAAGCCTCTAAACCCTTACCTTGATTCAGTGCGCCTTAAATTGTACTCGTGCAGTAAAACCAATTTCTTTCGAAAGTTGTCTGTAAGTTCTTCCTCGTCTTTATCTCTTCGTAGCTAGCTTCAGTCTGTTTGGTTTTGGGTGTGTCTATGCATTTAGCTTACGCCCAGTTCATTATGTTCAGCCAATAGAATTGTTTCATTGAAATATGACGTAATCCTTAGTCAATCAAAGCTGGTCATTACTGTGCTGTTTCTTGTTTTTCCTGTTTGTTGACCGCAAAACCGGTTATATGCATATTGTGAAACTACTCTCAACAGGAAGATTACACCCATCACTTATGATACGACCCTGGGTTCAAATCCTTCACTTCGTTAAGAATATAGAGTCAAATATGCTGAAGCCAGTTGATTGTTACTGCATGCTGTGCACGTGCTGTAAGATCATGTGACATCTGCTCTAGTAGATTCATAGATTGTCCTATGATTACATGATTACACGGTATAGATGTCATTTACCGGTCGAGGTCTTGCATATACTGAGGCTGTTAGGCCGAGGTCCGTTTTCAAGGCCGAACGCAGTTTTTCGCTATCCTGACCGACTTTAGGACGGTAAATAACTCATTCATTTGTTCCCCGTTTACTTTTCCACTTGTTTTTTCAATTAATTTTGTTGCTTAGCAATCTGTTATCCCAGGATACCAGACAGCGGTCAGATAGAAAATACCACCCACTACTATACAACAGCCAATCAGAACGCACGAGTTTTAGGATACCGAACTGGAAAAAATATATAGCGATATTTCATGTTTACTAACAATAGCATTGTGATGTTAATATGACAACCATTTTCACAAAAGCTCTTCATAAGTTGCTTTGTTTTACCAGCCAATCCATCTCAAGTTGGCACATGAATGACAAAGCCTTACGTCACATGAAGTATCTCAAAAAAGGATGGTGAAGGTTTTGTTGCTTGCTGCACACCAAGCCCGAAATGCAGTATGGGTGATGTGAATTCAAGCAACGAAAGGTCATAAAAATATTTTAAAAAATTCCCAAACTGTCTGCAGGTTTTCCAGCATATATTCTTCTGTGCTGACATTATTTACATGGGAATATAATACATTTCAAGCTTAGTAAGCAACATGCAACAAAACCTTCAGCAACATTTTTTGAAATAGCTGTATCACAGTTTTGGGTTCCACGGCGCACTTTGGCTTACGGTGGCGTTACACGTGGCATACCGAACGAATTTTTAACCGTTCAAAATGTTGACCAGTACATACCATTTACGCGGAACCTTCTCTTTAATTTGCACGGCTAGGCGTTTGAATTCTTGTCCCGATAGCACAGTTCCGGTTACTCTTTAACAACAATGCAACCAACAAAGAACATGGGAGATATAATACCCTAAACCTGATAAAAGTCTTGAAACTCTAACAGTCACGCAAGGTACTGTCACGCAAGTATGGCGGTCACGAGATTCAACAAAGAACATGGGAGATATAATACCCTAAACCTGATAAAAGTCTTGAAACTCTAACAGTCACGCAAGGTACTGTCACGCAAGTTTGGTGGTCACGAAATTAAGTGACATTTGTTGAGATTCAATCAATCAAGTCAAGTATTGGAGTTAATCATTGCTCAAAAGATTTCTTTATTACAAAACGTTACGACATGACAGCAATGACTAAGAATTCATTATCAAGTACAGAAGAAACGAGTAATAACCTTGTACTGCTGGTATTTATCAACATCTTGACACTTAACTTAGGACTGAATCACGTGACAAGGATCACCAATCATGTGTCAGCGTTCACTTCAATGATGGTCATTTAATCGCGTCTTGCTTGAACCGTGTGGATTGGTAACTAAAGTGAAATCTGACCAATCAGATCAAAGACAAATAATTCCCTTCACGGGAGGGGTCAGGTTGTTTATTGGTGTTTGCATTCTTTTGGTTGGTCTTCCTGAAAAACAGTGAAAAAATTAGATGAGAAGAAATATGAAGTGGAAAAATCCTTACTGCGATTCTTAATACTCTGTAAACTCAGACATTTCAATGGCTTGTTGTGAAATTGGTTTTTTGCTGCTGCCAGTCAAAAATATAAAAGGTACCGACTGATTAAATTCGATTGACTGCAGAAAAAAAAAAAAAAAAAAAAAAAAAAAAATTCACAACAAGCCGTTGAAGTGTCTGGGTTCGCAGAATATTGAGAATCGCAGTGAAAGAGTAGGAAAAGAAATGAAATGAACTATACTCGTGGTGCCTGTAACAGGAAGACTTACTTTGGGACTGTAGTCAGGGTCGTCATCATCATCATCATCATCACCCAAATCACCCTCCTAAAAAACAGCAACAAAATGATAAATAGACTGTTGTCATGGTGATAAACAGTTGTCAAGGAAACCAGGCTCGACTTACTCCATCCATATCTTCATCTTCTTCATCATCAAACTACAAAAACAAACACAAAAAAGGTTAAAAAACACGAGTAAAAATTGGAACAAATGACTTGAAAATGATCTAAACATTTATTGAACTTACCTCGTCTTCCACTGCTTCGCCCGTGAAATACAGAACAGCCTGAGAAAGACATCATCATTACAATCATCTTCATTCTAATTCACCTTCATTTGTTACTATTTTGATCACTGTCATTGACCCATTCAGCTTGGGTAATGGTTTCCTATTTTTACCCAACCCTCTAAACTGTTCATACATGCCATGTCAAAACTACGTATGGATGTAAGGGGGTAAACATACAGTTGATTCTATACATATATTGGAAGGGTCTAAAACACAACAAAACTTTTATAGGTCTACCCATGTGAGTGAGTGAGAGTGTGTGTGTATGTGTGAGTGAGAGAGAGAGAGAGAGAGAGAGAGAGAGAGAGAGAGAGAGAGAGAGAGAGAGAGAGAGAGAGAGAGAGAGAGAGAGAGAGAGAGAGAGAGAGAGAGAGCAGGAGGGATGAAGACCAACCAACCTTAGGAATAAGTCGTTCTCTAAAGAAATGACCAATCTCAAAATCTGCAGCTAAAAGTGCTTCAGTGTCTTCATCCTACACAACAAATACAAAAACATCACTTATATTATACTACACTTTGACAACTGCCATGTTACACATGCCGCTAGCAAAGCTACACAAAAGCTCTTGCGGCAGATAGTATGGTAGGTTAGTAGGTGTTTGATACATTGTATTCTTATTAGTTACCATTTCGTCGTCATCTTCTTGAACTGCAAAAACAATTAGTTTTTACATTAGATATTTGAAAAACCATTTACTATGCAATGATAAAACGGTGAACGCAAGGCTCAAAATAACAGTCAGTCATATTCTAGTCAAGATGTTTGATGTATGATATATATATATATATTTAAATATGACCCGTCAACATGTCCATTCAAAACCATATTTGACAAGTCAAGTACCAAATTTGGGCAGACATTGACCATTGACCAGCTGTTATTTTGAGCCCTGTGAAGGGGACTATTGATGATAAATCATTGTTCACAGCTAACAGCTTACATCATACCTTCTGGTGGAGCAAAGAAGTTGAAGAACGAATCATTTTTGACTGTTTTGTTGACAAACCTAGTTTGACCACGCCCTGATACAAATCAAGATGAAAAGTTATTATAGTGGAGACACTAGTTGAATGAAGTTCAAATTATATTGATACTCCTAAACAACCTCTGGGCTGATCTAAGTCAAGGCATGGCTAACTCACAGATTGAACCCTGAAAGAACCTCTGGGCTGATCTAAGTCAGGGCATGGCTAACTCACAGATTGAACCCTGAAACAACCTCTGGGCTGATCTAAGTCAGGGCATGGCTAACTCACAGATTGAACACTGAAACAACCTCTGGGCTGATCTAAGTCAGGGCACGGCTAACTCACAGATAGAACCCTGAAACAACCTCTGGGCTGATCTAAGTCAGGGTATGGCTAACTCACAGATTGAACCCTGAAACAACCTCTGGGCTGATCTAAGTCAGGGCATGGCTAACTCACAGATCAAACCCTGAAACAACCCCTTGGCCAATCTAAGTCAGGGCATGGCTAACTCACAGATAGAACCCTGAAACAACCTCTGGGCTGATTTAAGTCAGGGCATGGCTAACTCACAGATCCAACCCTGAAACAACCTATGGGCTGATTTAAGTCAGGGCATGGCTAACTCACAGATAGAATAACCTCTAACAATATCATCACTGCACATGTTGTTTAACAAATGTCATAATGTTCTTAACATGTTGCATTATGTTGGTGTATTGTTGACAATACCTTTATGTCGTTGTTTCTTCTTTATCACTTTCTGGGTGATATTTTTTCCTTTTTTCCATTCAATTTTACAGCTGAAGTTAAAATACAAAATAATGAATAAATGATTTGATGGATGAAAGGATGGAAGAATGGATGGAAGGAAGGAAGGAAGGAAGGAAGGAAGGAAGGAAGGAAGGAAGGATAGATAAATGTAAATGAATGGGTGGAGTGAGAGAGGGAGTGAGAGAGGGAGGGAGAGAACAAAGAACACGACTCACCCTGAAGTGCTAACTATTTCAGGTCCTTCAAAAGAGAAGGGATCATCTTCATCTGGTTCACACTTCATCTTATAGCTCTTGGTCAGCACCTGTTATCATACATGATGATGTTATACTACAGATACAGCACATATGATATATGTACAATGTTAAGTACGCCCAGTATACCTACAGTATACTTACTATGATGATGTTATACTACAGATACAGCACATATGATATATGTACAATGTTAAGTACGCCCAGTATACCTACAGTATACTTACTATGATGATGTTATACTACAGATACAGCACATATGATATATGTACAATGTTAAGTACGCCCAGTATACCTACAGTATACTTACTATGATGATGTTATACTACAGATACAGCACATATGATATATGTACAATGTTAAGTACGCCCAGTATACCTACAGTATACTTACTATGATGATGTTATACTACAGATACAGCACATATGATATATGTACAATGTTAAGTACGCCCAGTATACCTACAGTATACTTACTATGATGTTATACTACAGATACAGCACATATGATATATGTACAATGTTAAGTACGCCCAGTATACCTACAGTATACTTACTATGATGTTATACTACAGATACAGCACATATGATATATGTACAATGTTAAGAATGCCCAGTATACTTACAGTATACTTACTATGATGTTATACTACAGATACAGCACATATGATATATGTACAATGTTAAGTATGCCCAGTATACTTACAGTATACTTACTATGATGTTATACTACAGATACAGCACATATGATATATGTACAATGTTAAGTACGCCCAGTATACCTACAGTATACTTACTATGATGTTATACTACAGATACAGCACATATGATATATGTACAATGTTAAGAATGCCCAGTATACTTACAGTATACTTACTATGATGTTATACTACAGATACAGCACATATGATATATGTACAATGTTAAGTATGCCCAGTATACTTACAGTATACTTACTATGATGTTATACTACAGATACAGCACATATGATATATGTACAATGTTAAGTATGCCCAGTATACTTACAGTATACTTACTATGATGTTATACTACAGATACAGCACATATGATATATGTACAATGTTAAGAACGCCCAGTATACTTACAGTATACTTACTATGATGATGTTATACTACAGATACAGCACATATGATATATGTACAATGTTAAGTACGCCCAGTATACTTACAGTATACTTACTATGATGATGTTATACTACAGATACAGCACATATGATATATGTACAATGTTAAGTACGCCCAGTATACTTACAGTATACTTACTATGATGATGTTATGTAGTATATAAAAAACGAGTAGCAGTGTTTTATCAAGGATAAAAACTCGAGCGCAGCGAGGGTTTTTGATCCTTGATAAAACACGTGCTACGAGTTTTTTATATGGCTTAAAAAGGCTCATTAATGTTCAATAGCCATTTTGTTCAATATCGATAGAAAACAATGATTAAAAAATGCTTTTGAAATAAAAAGAGATGCGTGGTTTTCACTTGGGAATTTGCTTTATTGAGCAATAACAATGAAATGGCAATCGTGATGTATTCAGTACTTCAGTATATTCAGTATTGCAATCAGTCGCGCAGAAAGCAATTCATTGCACATTGGCAAGATCGACGAACATGGCACCAAAACGGAAATTTCGACTACCAAAAACATCTGAGGAAGAAAAGAAGGTGATTTTCAGTCCTTATTTGATTTAGATTTAGATATTGCCGATGATATACTTGCAAATATATCAGAACCGTCTAGCTCTGCTAATCCTGAAAGCACATTGTCAGCACCCGGTGGAATATTTAATAATTGCGTATTTCATTTCACTCGCTAATAGAACTTGAACTGACATAGTCAAGCATAGTTATAAATAAGATAAGAAATTAGGTTACCAACAAATACAGTTATGTTCAAAGATAAATAGCATGATTTGCAATTCGTATGATATAAATACTGTGGAACTATAATATAAGAACGTTGTATTTCTTTATCTATCTCCACACGTACCTTTATATAAAGACACATGTAACTTTAGATATAGATTAAAGCTCATTAAAAACCATTGTCTGTGTATTATACCCCGTTATTCCCCTGGGCTGAATTCAAATCCCTCCCCGCGCTTTAAATTTGTATAGTACTTTATAGAGTATAAAGTGCTCTCCACGTGACTACTGATGAGTATCGGATTGGACAAAATGGCTATTGAATATTAATGAGTTTTTTAAACTACAGATACAGCACATATGATATATGTACAATGTTAAGTACGCCCAGTATACTTACAGTATACTTACTATGATGATGTTATACTACAGATACGGCACATATGATATATGTACAATGTTAAGTACTACCAGTATACTTACAGTATACTTACTATGATGATGTTATACTACAGATACAGCACATATGATATATGTACAATGTTAAGTACTACCAGTATACTTACAGTGTACTTACTATGATGATGTTATACTACAGATACAGCACATATGATATATGTACAATGTTAAGAACGCCCAGTATACTTACAGTATACTTACTATGATGATGTTATACTACAGATACAGCACATATGATATGTATACAATGTTAAGTACGCCCAGTATACTTACAGTATACTTACTATGATGTTATGCTACAGATACAGCACATATGATATATGTACAATGTTAAGTACGCCCAGTATACTTACAGTGTTTGTAAAGAAAGGGTTGGGTGTAAAGTGAAACTCCAGCACAAAACCCTATAAAACAAATTACAAGATGTAAATTAACTGCCGATGACATGATGGTATGTATTATTACAAAGTCTGGCTTAGCAAGCAAAGAGGCATGTAAGGAGGTGACCATGGCAACAAGGTCAGCCCCAGGTAAGAACAAGATGAATTGGAGTGAAGGCTAAGCAAAGATATGCCATGCCGTTATGACCTTTTAGAATAACTGCAAACCTCAATCCTTCTCCCCATTGTAAATACTATGACTTTGAGTATAAATTTTTGAAAAACAATTGAGTGAAAAATAAATATGTTAACTTCACCCTTAAGGCTTACCATAGGTATCGGCAGGGGGTACTGGGAAGAATCAACATTACTTTCGGGTCCAATAAATATAACTTTTAAGTCCTGTAAGTGCTTCAGGATTGGCTCATCGTGCTCCTTTTGTCAAGACAACAATCAGAAATTAGCTTACATCATTAATTTTAGACATTTAGACATTCGCAATGTATATATATATAATATATATCACTATTTTATTGAATTGTAAGAGCATTGAGATTTTTATATGGAATGCGCTCAAGAAATAAATTATTATTATTATTACATGTCTAAAGAACCATTACGATTTTTTATATTTCAGATCATAAGTCATTCCCTTGAGTATCATTTCTTTCTTCATCAGTAATGTTTTCCATCTCAGACCACATATCATTCCCTTGAGTATCATTTCTTTCTTCATCAGTAATGTTTTCTTATCTCAGACCACATGTCATTCCCTTGAGTATTATTTCTTTCTTCATCAGAAATGTTTTCCCATCTCAGACCACATGTCATTCCCTTGAGTATTATTTCTTTCCTTCATCAGAAATTTTTTTCCCATCTCAGACCACATGTCATTCCCTTGAGTATTATTTCTTTCCTTCATCAGTAATGTTTTCCCATCTCAGACCACATGTCATTCCCTTGAGTATTATTTCTTTCCTTCATCAGTAATGTTTTCCCATCTCAGACCACATGTCATTCCCTTGAGTATTATTTCTTTCCTTCATCAGAAATTTTTTCCCATCTCAGACCACATGTCATTCCCTTGAGTATTATTTCTTTCCTTCATCAATAATGTTTTCCCATCTCAGACCACATGTCATTCCCTTGAGTATTATTTCTTTCTTCATCAGTAATGTTTTCCCATCTCAGACCACATGTCATTCCCTTGAGTATTATTTCTTTCTTCATCAGTAATGTTTTCCCATCTCAGACCACATGTCATTCCCTTGAGTATTATTTCTTTCTTCATCAGTAATATTTTCTCATCAGATCCTAAGTCTAAATTTTTTGTCAACCTTGGAACAGCTTCTAGAAATAGAATTTAGACAGACTTACGTACCTGAATCATTTCAGATATCATATCAACATTCTTCATTGCTGTTAACCAGAATTCTGGGATGCCTTTTGTGTCTTCTACAAAACAGTGCAAAAAAGAAATAATAAAGAGTTTCATGTTTGAGTGAACTAAAATTGCTGGAAAATCTTGTATGGTTAACTAAATTGAGTAAATTTGAAGATGGCAAGAATGACTGTATGTCAGTGTTGGGATGGATGCTAGAGAGTTGTAGGGCAAGAAGGAGACCCAAAATGACTTGCAGGATGGTTGAGAAAGAACAAAACAAGGGGGGGTGAATGAACTGGAATGTGGCTAAACTGATGGCAAAGAGCAGAACCGGTCGGACAAATATTGTAATAAATACTCATGTTCTTTACCTCAGCTACATGGTCTGTTTTGCCATCTCTGTTGTTTTTGCTTGTGTTTCTCACTTTGGCCCCTCCCTCCCTTCCCTGGGGATTAGATAAGTGACAGGTGCCAAGGTTGCCATGGTTATCTCTTGCTAGTTACTAGCCTTGCTTGTCTCCTAGTTTGCTGTTATGCACCTACTGTACCCTCCATCCTCTGAAGTAACAAGTTAACTGGGATTATAAACTATTTACCTGATAACTCCTCTGTGTCAACTTTCTCTTCATCGTCTACTTTCACTTTATCTTTCACTTCAGTCTACAATAATAAATATAATAAAAGGTAAATACAACAACCAAAGAAGAGGTGTAAATTAGAAGGGAGGGAGGGGTGGGTGGGGAGGGTGAGACATACTAAGACTGCAATGCATTATGGATATCAAAATTATTATCTTCTTGGGACCAGACAAGGTGTCCATAATTCTACAATAGCAAGAGTCAGTAGTAGTGTGTGTTATTTCTTTGTATTATTTAGACACTAGTGTTCTACTGAGAAATATGCCATACATATTTTTTACACAAACTACATCCTGGACGTCAGTGACATATTTTCAATATCCTCACATGTGAAGATATTGATGACGTCACTTTCTATCTCTTCTCATTCAGGACCATTGACTTGAAGATATGAAGTTTATCTTCTCGTGTTGAAAAATATTTCACCACTCAAAGACAAACTTCATATCTTCTTGCCATCATGATATATCCTCTATGTATTTTTTGCTGATGATTTTGTTCCTGTTTGTAATATTTGGGTGTTTGTAATATTTGGATGTTTGTAATATTTGGGTGTTTGTAATATTTGGGTGTTTGTAATATTTGGGTGTCTGTAATATTTGGGTGTCTGTAATATTTGGGTGTCTGTAATATTTGGGTGTCTGTAATATTTGGGTGTCTGTAATATTTGGGTGTCTGTAATATTTGGGTTTCTGTAATATTTGGGTGTCTGTAATATTTGGGTGTCTTAATGGCGATAGTTCACTGTAGTGACAAAGGTGATTGCCGTGCAGGGCTTGAAATAACAGCCAGTCAAGGGACAATATCCAACCAGTATTGGAACTTGTCTGGTCAAATCTTTGCCTTGCTGTTTATTTTGACCAGTAACATTCAACCAGAAATGAGATATGACTGAGCTAAAACTAATTTGTTTGGTCATCATGACCCGTGATTGACTGGCCATTTTTCCTAGACCTGACATGGAACAGTAATAATGCATTAACTTACTGATAATTGATCTACCTCCATCTTGTCATTTTCTTCCTTTTCTTCTTTAACCTTCCATTCTTCATCTTGTTCTTTGGTCTCATTGTCACTAGGAAAGTTACACTCCTCGTCTGTTGGTTCTATCTGTCCACTTGCAATAATTTTACGCTAAGGAATTATATGATAAATACAAACATTTTAACTTAGAATTCCATAACGGCCCTATTTTATAACATAACATGAATACAATCATATGTTTAAATGATAAAAATCATGCCAAGTCATGGGAGGGGGAGAAAACTGCAAAATATTAGATTTTTTTAGAAATTAAAAAAGCAATGTTACCCACAAAAAAATGTATATATATTAATATTGTAGCCAAGGATAAACACAGGTTAATTTATAAAATGTTTGAAAACCAGACTTATCAGAACTATCAATTCAGCTGCAGAGTAAAATGAGTCCAAATTCTTATTGTTCTTTGCCATTCTGTTCCCCTTATAAACAAGCTGTGACATTTTTTTAATTTATTCGCCTATTTTTCTAAAAAAACAAAACTTTCTCTTCACATTAAAATAAAACTGCACATACAATAAAATAGTGTGGTTCTAAGAATCCTAGAGTGAAGAGTGGTGTGAGTAGGCATGCCAAGATCAAACCCTGAAACAACCTCTGGGCTGATCTAAGTCAGGGCATTGCTAACTCACAGATAGAACCCTGAAACAACCTCTGGGCTGATCTATGTCAGGGCATGGCTAACTCACAGATAGAACCCTGAAACAACCTCTGGGCTGATCTAAGTCAGGGCATGGCTAACTCACAGATTGAACCCTGAAACAACCTCTGGGCTGATCTAAGTCAGGGCATGGCTAACTCACAGATAGAACCCCGAAACAACCTCTGGGCTGATCTAAGTCAGGGCATGGCTAACTCACAGATAGAAACCTGAAACAACCTCTGGGCTGATCTAAGTCAAGGCATTAGAATTCTAGCATTCGTTCTTGGATTGTATAACAATGATTATATTTTTATGCATTTCTAAATACATTTTCAAAAAGACAGTCATGTAAGTTTGATTAAAACATTAACTATTTCGTAAAACTCTATATGTACTTACAACAATGTAAGCTGTCCTTCTAGCAGCAGCCTAGACATGATCCTAACCTGAATTATGACTGCAAAGTGACAGTAGAAATTCATTTCATGAGAAGATTTTTGACAATATTCTGGTGAATACATGCTGACCAAAATATCGCGGACGCAGGAAAGAACAGGTATCCCAAGCTATGTATGAGTATAATAAGAAGAGCTGATTGCGTTTAAATTGCACCTACCTGTTCTCTGTGTTTTATTTGATCGTTGGGGATAGTTTGAAGTGTTTCTTGCCAGATTTGAGCGAGTTATGGCCTTTTGAATTTCACTTCAGTAATGCGATTTCCAGTGTTTTGAAAGGCATTTGCAACATACTGACCGTAAATCCTCTGTAGGCCCCCCCCCCTCCCCGGGGGGCTTATTTATTTCAGGCACGTTTGAGGTGGGGGGGGGGGGGGGGCTTATTGGAGAGTGGGGGCTTAATAGAGAGGGGGGGGGGGGGGCTTATTGATTTTTAGCCGAAACGCTCTAAGTTCTACGCTATCAGAATATAATATGATATGATAACTTTATTTCAAAAAGTTAAACTCAGGATTAAATGGAAGTATTACTATGGACTTTCTTGCATAATCTATAGGGGCATGGTATATGCATTCTTCGAATTACAAGCTATTTTCAACATTTGATTTACCTTGATTGTGAATTTAGTTGTGAAGGGGGAGAGGACGGGAGGGGGTGAAGGGGCTTAAAAGAGAGGGGGGCTTAATAAATTTTATTCTTCAAAAAGGGGAAACTTATTAGAGAGGGGGCTTATTTGAAAAGGTGGCTTATTAGAGAGGGGGGCTTATTTGAAAGGGGGGCTTATTTGACAGGGGGGCTTAAGAGAGGATTTACGGTATTTATTGTATTACTGTAAAGTTATGACAACTGGAAAACGAATTTTAATTTTCGATGACTGTATCCCCCACCCCACCCTCCCACAGGATCATGGTGATGTTCTCTGATTGGTTCAAGTTACCTGACATGAACCAATCAGCGTCGATGATTATTTTCCCGCTCTTCTCATCACGTGACTTGTTGGTTTGCAGTTTTTCAAAGTTGGTTTTGTTTTTTGTTCTTCATCAACCAAGAATTTCTACTGGATTATTGCTCTCTTCCCAACAGTTTACTGACTTACACAACCATCCACATTGAAAGAAAATACCTTAACTACTGAACATATTGACATCTGTTTGGAAAAATCAAGAAAAGTTGGGGGAAAATTCGCTTTTTTTCGAGAATCTCAAACTGGAAAATGTCCGCAGTCAAGACCTTCGTTTAGTCAGTATTTTGTCCTCTTTGATCTGATGTGAAAAGACCCAGGAAAAGAAAAACCAAAACCACAAGGAAAGTTTGTTTTGTAGACGTCTTGTTTTTGAGTAAAGAATTTGTTCTAAATATCCACGTTATTTATTTTCTTTCAGAGTCGAGGTGAGCTGAACAAAGACAAGTGAATAAACTGAGGTGAGCTGAATTATTGCTGATCTTCACATTGAAAATAAAACTAGATAACTATGATTATTGAACCACATTAGAATTATTTCTTGATTTATTCGGATTATTCCAGCTTGTATTAGTCGTGTAGTGTTTTCTTCGTTAATGTTCAACTAAAGTCTTGTACAAAACAAACCATCATTTGCCGCCATTTTTCACCACAACTTTTTGTTGACTTCAAAACAAAACAAAACCAACTCAAAATACTATTTTATCAATCAAATGCTCTAAAATAAGGATAAATATTGATGGTTTCTTTCATTTGGATAACAAATAATTTGATTTGACAAAGAAAACAAGTATTTTTTCTGTTGTTCGTGTTTCAAGTCCAACTCACTTGTTCATAATATGAAGAAAAATGACTTTATTTGTTGAAAAAAGTCTCTTTTAACTTGGTTGAATAAAAATATTGATGAAAACAAACTTGTACTTGTATTGATATCAAACTATTGGACATTTGTCAAGAAATATTTTGATTTTCAATGGATTTGTTTGAATATTTGTTGAGTAAAACAAGAATCATTTCAATCAACTACAAAAATAAAACTACAAGAATTTCTTTATTATTCAATAAAATATGTTATTATTTACAAAAACAGATTATTGTCTACTTGTTACAACACATTCATCGTCTAATTCACAATCCACCAGCCACAGTCCAGTAACAGTAGAAATACTAACAAGAGAATTACACAACATTCTGATCACTGATGCTGATAAAGATGACCCACCAATGTACAATGTATTAACAATAAATGACTGTGTAGATGTTAGATGTTGTTTAGTTTGTTCTGCGTTGATTAAATTCACTATATCTAATAAATAACTTATGTACAAACAATCGATATCAGTTATATAACTAAATCCAATCCACCCACCCTCAAGACAGTATCTGTGTTTAAGGTTATTTATTACTCTGGTAGAAAACCCATCGTCTTTGTACTCGTACAGACAGGATAAAGTTAGCAGTTGATTGCTCTCATCACCTACATGCTCTGGTTTGATATTTTTCAGCAATTTTTTCATCAGTTTTTCATCTTTTGTATTTGACAAAATCCCCGCCGTGAATGTGTAGATTGCATCACTCGTTTTCGTTTTCTTCGGTATTTCTTTTTTCTTTACAAACGAAAAAGCACAAAGATACTCTTGAATCGTTAGGTGTGTGAACGTATATTCAAGTGGTGGTTTCTCGGATGGAGATTTTTTAACGCCAGGACAACAGTCAAGTAATCCACTCGCTTTCAGGTTTGTAATTTCTTCTTCTTTAAAATTGAGTTTCCTCATATCGCTTTCGTTGAAAATATATTGTCCCTTCTTTGTTAAATTCACTGCTAGCTTACATAGTTTATGTAATATTTTTTGTACTTTAGTTTCTTCCATTTCTTCATATTTAGAAGAGGAATGTTTCTTGATAAATAGTTTAATAACTTGATGATAAAGTTCTGTTCTTGTGACGGGTAGTTTATCTGTGGTTTTTGATTCAGTCATGTACCATTTAATACAATAGCACATTAAATAACACATCACGGGGATGTGGACAAAACTTAAAAGAATTTCATTGGCTTTGATATGATCAATTACTTTTTTCTTCATGCTTTCGTTCTCTTTAAAATATTTTTTAATGTACTCCAGAACTTGAGGCGAAGAAAATCCTTGAATGTCACATCTCACATCAAAGACAATTTCTTTTAATTCCTCGGCTTCGCCAGGCCTTGAAGTTACAACAACCACTGATTCTTTTAACATTTTTCCTTTCATGATTTTGGCTAACAGAGCAGGAACAGGGATTTTTTCATGAGGGTTGTTTGGGTATCTTGTTTCAAAGTCCCCTGTGATTTTCTCTCGATGTTTATACTCATCAAATCCGTCAAGGATTATGAGCAGTTTCTCAGGATTTTCAATGATGTAGTGAAGTAAGTCCTCATCCATCATTGATTTTTCATCTAACAGTGGGGATCGATTTAGAATATCACATAAATCCATAAGCTCTTCTTTTTGATCTCCTTGATCTTGTTGAGGGCGGGAAAGCTGACGGAATGTCAACAGGAATACAAACTGAAAATCAGGTACTTTGGCTTTTTCTTGATCTTCCTCAAAAATTTGGTCATGCGACCAATCCCTTACCAACTTTTGACAAAAAAGAGATTTTCCAATCCCTCCTTTGCCAATCATCAAGATAGATTTAGGATTGGTCGTGCCAGAAGCTGTGGATTTCTGATCATTTTCTGGGCAAACAAACATCTCTGAACATGATTTCAGTGCTGTTCTACTTTCTGGAACTTCATCCATTTGCCTCCTGCCATATCTCGTTTCTTCAGGCCCGGGTTCCTTGAATTGTTTCTGGCCGCGTTGGATAGTCACACTCGTGAAGATGTCATCGGTTCTAATTTCCTTGTCCTCTTCCTTTGCCAACAGAAAATCGGTTTGTTTTTTAATGGATGACTTCAGTTTTTCTGTATATTCTGAAAATAAAAACACGACAATTTAACAATCAAAAGACAGGAAGACAAGGTAAGGATTAAATATGTGAGGTTTTTTTCATTGGACTGTTAAAAACTATGGGTTTTGTATTTCACATTTATCTATCCATCTATTGATCTATCTATTCAATTATCTATCTATTCATCCTATCATTGTTTACCTATTGATCTATCGATATAATAATTTTTTGTAAGTTAGAAAGTGAGTTTAATTGTTTATAGGGTTTTCTTGTTCTTTTGTTTCTGTTTGCTGCCCAGTGTATTAATGTATATATTCATTTATGCATTTACTCATTCATTCATTTATTCTGTATTCATTCATCCCATTCATCCATCCATCCATAATCCATCCATAATCCATCTAACCATCCATCCATCTAACCATCCATCCCATCCATCCATCCCATGCATCTATCCATCCATAATCCATCCATTCCATCCATCCATCCATCCCATTCATCCATCCATCCATAATGCATCCATTCCATTCCATATTTTGTCTTCACATGAAATACCATCAGTGAATTAGTAACTGTGCACAGTTACATACAAATCCTTCTAATCTTAAATTGCTGTAACTTCCCTAGTATTTATGCTAGAGCACTCAAATTTCACTTAAATACTAATCTAAGCATATGATTTTGACTGCTGGCTGTTATGACTTTAGGAGCTGACCAGCTCCTGAGTGGAAAACAATACTAGTAAAGTAATCCTCATTTCCCGTCATTTATGGGTTTTGCATAAGGTCTATAGCCAGGCAAGATTTTCGTTATATTTACAAACTTTACACTTTGTAGAGATCCGCATTTATCACTGTTAGGTACAGTTCATATTTATTGAAGGGAGGGGGGACGGGTGAAAAATGGGAGGGCCTAAATTTTAGTGACCCTGAAAAAAGGAGTCTTGAAATAATGGATGAGTTATATATAGGAGAGCCTTTTTTCTCTTTTCTAACCCATACTCCCTCTCAGATTATTGTTATTGACTATTTGACTTTTGCTAGAATACGATCTCCATTCATTTTCTAAATTGTTTAGTATATATTTTTGTACATGCATTTCATAATATTGAAACAAAATCAATTTTGTCAATCAATCAATTGTGATTGCATTTGAGCATGAAGTGAAAGGAGAATGAACAATTGTTACAAACACAAGATTTGGCCTTTACCTAGTGCTCTTGATGAAAGATCTTTCGTTGCAGGTTGATAACTTGTCCTCTCAACACTATGATAAAATAAGATGAAATTGATATTTACCAATGTCATCAAACTTGAGGCTTTCATTGTAAGTTTCCTAACATCTGTTCTGTCTGGTTTCTTTTGCTTTCAAATTTCTAACGATAATTGTCACCTAAGTTTTCTGGTCCTTGACCAATCATCATCTTTTTACATCCCAGCTGATAATGGGTCGAAGACCTGAAAGCTTGGGTAAAAATTATTGTAAGAAATATCAACATAAAATAAACCAGATGGAGGGAGGAAAAACCAGAAAACCCTCATGGCAAGGAAGACTACAACTTCAAACAAACTCAAATCACATGTTGATTTTTATGGAGGGAGGAAAACCAGAGAACCTGGAGAAAACCCTTGTGGTAAGGGAGAGAACAACGCGCCTAGGCTCGAACCTGGATCACTGTGGTGAGAGGTGAGTGGTAAACTACTGCGACAGCCATGCCACCCCAGAGAAAACATACATACTTCATTACAGCTCCCTATAAGGACTCTTCTGCAGACACTTACTTTTTAAGTGATGATAATTCTTCCAGCATTTTCTCTTGCAGTCTAGACTGACCCTCTACAATGGTCTCTTGTCCTTGTATCAGTCTAGAATGGCCCTCTACAATGTTCTCTTGTCCTAGTTGTAGTCGTTCTAATTTGCCATTAACTATATAAATTTCAAAATAAATATTTTACAAGACATTAGAATAGATATGCCTTACTGGTTCCAAGCATTTAATGTTAAATATACATGCATCAACTTTGTTTGCAAACAAACAGCTTCCTTACAATACAGCTTACTTAAATCCAGTCCATATAGAATGGCTTTGTCTTGGTCTGCACAGTGCTTCATCATTGGAAGTAGTTCACTCCATGGCTTTTGAACATCTTGGGAAAAGAGATATGTGTATCAGAGAACCACACATTTATACATAACCAGCAACCAATAAAATAATTAATCAGTAAATATTCCATTCCATTCCTATTCTATTTCCTCCCCTTCTATTCCATTCTATTCATAAGGTAAAACTCTCTAAAATAAGGCCCCCATACCCCAACTTTAATCCCTACCAAAAATAAGAGTCCCCTAAACTTGAAGCCCAAAACACTTTCTTCATAGATCATAACAATAAATATATTGTATTTTGCATTCTATTCTTGTTCGTTTCTGTTTTGTTCCATTCTATTCCATTCTGTTCTACTCAATTCTATTTTCCTACTCTATTCCATAATATTCTTGTTCTTTTCTTTTTTGTTCCATTCCATTCCATTCTGTTCTACTCAATTCTATTTTCCTACTCTATTCCATTCTATTCTTGTTCGTTTCTGTTTTGTTCCATTCTATTCCATTCTGTTCTACTCAATTCTATTTTCCTACTCTTTTCCATTCTATTCTTGTTCTTTTCTGTTTTGTTCCATTCCATTCCATTCTGTTCTACTCAATTCTATTTTCCTACTCTATTCCATTTTATTCTTGTTCGTTTCTGTTTTGTTCCACTCTATTCCATTCTGTTCTACTCAATTCTATTTTCCTACTCTATTCCATTCTATTCTTGTTCGTTTCTGTTTTGTTCCATTCTATTCCATTCTGTTCTACTCAATTCTATTTTCCTACTCTTTTCCATTCTATTCTTGTTCTTTTCTGTTTTGTTCCATTCCATTCCATTCTGTTCTACTCAATTCTATTTTCCTACTCTTTTCCATTCTATTCTTGTTCTTTTCTGTTTTGTTCCATTCTATTCCATTCTATTCTACTCAATTCTATTTTCCTACTCTATTCCATAATATTCTTGTTCTTTTCTGTTTTGTTCTACTCAATTCTATTTTCCTACTCTATTCCATTCTATTCTTGTTCGTTTCTGTTTTGTTCCATTCTATTCCATTCTGTTCTACTCAATTCTATTTTCCTACTCTTTTCCATTCTATTCTTGTTCTTTTCTGTTTTGTTCCATTCTATTCCATTCTGTTCTACTCAATTCTTTTTTCCTACTCTATTCCATTCTATTCCATTCTATTCTTGTTCGTTTCTGTTTTGTTCCATTCCATTCCATTCTGTTCTACTCAATTCTATTTTCCTACTCTTTTCCATTCTATTCTTGTTCTTTTCTGTTTTGTTCCATTCCATTCCATTCTGTTCTACTCAATTCTATTTTCCTACTCTTTTCCATTCTATTCTTGTTCTTTTCTGTTTTGTTCCATTCTATTCCATTCTGTTCTACTCAATTCTTTTTTCCTACTCTATTCAATTCTATTCTTGTTCTTTTCTGTTTTGTTCCATTCTATTCCATTCTGTTCTACTCTATTCTTTTTTCCTACTCTATTCCATTCTATTCTTGTTCGTTTCTGTTTTGTTCCATTCTATTCCATTCTGTTCTACTCAATTCTATTTTCCTACTCTATTCCATTCTATTCTTGTTCGTTTCTGTTTTGTTCCATTCTATTCCATTCTGTTCTACTCAATTCTATTTTCCTACTCTTTTCCATTCTATTCTTGTTCTTTTCTGTTTTGTTCCATTCCATTCCATTCTGTTCTACTCAATTCTATTTTCCTACTCTTTTCCATTCTATTCTTGTTCTTTTCTGTTTTGTTCCATTCTATTCCATTCTATTCTACTCAATTCTATTTTCCTACTCTATTCCATAATATTCTTGTTCTTTTCTGTTTTGTTCTACTCAATTCTATTTTCCTACTCTTTTCCATTCTATTCTTGTTCGTTTCTGTTTTGTTCCATTCCATTCCATTCTGTTCTACTCAATTCTATTTTCCTACTCTTTTCCATTCTATTCTTGTTCTTTTCTGTTTTGTTCCATTCTATTCCATTCTGTTCTACTCAATTCTTTTTTCCTACTCTATTCCATTCTATTCTTGTTCGTTTCTGTTTTGTTCCATTCCATTCCATTCTGTTCTACTCAATTCTATTTTCCTACTCTTTTCCATTCTATTCTTGTTCTTTTCTGTTTTGTTCCATTCTATTCCATTCTGTTCTACTCAATTCTTTTTTCCTACTCTATTCAATTCTATTCTTGTTCTTTTCTGTTTTGTTCCATTCTATTCCATTCTGTTCTACTCTATTCTTTTTTCCTACTCTATTCCATTCTATTCTTGTTCGTTTCTGTTTTGTTCCATTCTATTCCATTCTGTTCTACTCAATTCTATTTTCCTACTCTATTCAATTCTATTCTTGTTCTTTTCTTTTTTGTTCCATTCTATTCCATTCTGTTCCACTCTATTCTTTTTTCCTACTCTATTCCATTCTAATTCATTTTCTATTCTGTTCTATTCCCTTCTATTCTATTCTATTCTAAATTAAAGGAATGAATGACTAAATGAATGTCAGTAATACTGATTGATGTACATTGTTATTATTGGATGATGGGTGTGATTCGTCTGTAATATCACTCTCACCTTCTTTCACTTTATCAAAATCCACAACGGTAGCTCCAAATAAGCTCAGTGCATTACATCCATCAGTCCATGACTTTTGGAAATCAGCAGCTTTAACCCTTGGAATTGGAGAGTGACACAACTTGTTTCGCTTTTCTTTTAACGTTTGAAGGGCTGTTACCAGATTAGGTGCTACAACAAATGGTGGCCTTGATTGAAGAAGAGCTTTGACAAAAAGAGACAAGTCCCATTGTGATGTATCACCAGATTTTACTGTATTCTTTTCATATGGAAGAGGCTTAAACATCCGCAGCAGGTCAGCTCCATTCTGGGCACAGTCAGTCCAAGGTCTGTATTTTCCTGCAGCATTCCACTGAGTTTTGAAGTAATGACGCAGACATGGATTCCCTATCCTTAACAGAAGTAAAGCCAGACTACAATAGTTTCTGTTGAAGATACAACCACTTAATTAGTATATAGTCTGGTAATTTTATTTTTTTTATTTTTTTTTAATTTTATTTAACTTCGCCTTTTAAAAACAAAATCAGTGATCAGTTTGGTAGATTGGTAACTTGGAGGGGAAAAATGAAAACAAGAAATAGTGAATTGAATGGCGGGGACACCACAACAGCTTTCGCCAATTACTGTGGGCCCTTAAACAATTACTATTAGTTACATATGATATTATGTTATAAGTTTTCGAAAAAGAAAAAAAAAATAGAACATCAAAACGATCATGTCAAGTGTCTATGAATGGAACATCTAAATGGACAATGTAACAGACAACATGAGTGGTGTTTTCATGCAGTCAGTAGATGGTTTCCCAGATGTCGAGGTTTTCGAGCAATTATATGTTTCGGCTTTGACTTTGAATTCTTCAGTGTCGGGTCTTCATGTGGAAGGTTTGGTGAATTCTGGTACGGTTAGTAGGTGCAGACTGATGAAAATGAGCGTTGACAGTTTTTTTTTTGATAAGGAAGTTGAATAGTTCTGAAGAGTTAAGTCTGTAAAAGGATCTAGTCGGCCAATACGGTGGAGGAGAAGAATGAAAGTGCAGCGAGAAGTATTTTACTGACAAGTATTTTCCAATAAGTTGTATGTAGCAAGTTGTGCACACCATGCACGCGCTATATCTGTTGGTAGATCGAGTTCTTAGCGCGCGCAGTGGCAGTTGAATGAGAAAGTCGTTATATGATGCAATCCACTTGATGGCGTATCCAAACAACTCCAAACCGTTTTTTTACCAAGTTTGAGTAAAATGTTTGAAGATTTGGAAATAATCCTCAAATTTTGGCATCTTGTTTGAATATTTTCTCAGACTTCCTCACACAAACAAACCTTGGATGCTTAGCCACGATGTGGAGTTACGGAGCAGACCAAAGGTGATTTAAAAAATCAAAAAAACATGGGCATTAGCGGGAGCAAAAGGTGCCCCCGCCGACCAGCGCGAACAGCGCGCGCACTTATTGTAATATAGGAATTTTGATTTGTGAACAGGGAGGAATTCTGGAGAATTAACCTGGAGAAAAACCCTCAAAGCACAAGAGAAAACCAACAAACAACTAGGTAGACACCTGCATGTATGATGGCAAGTCTGAGCACTGATTAACTAGCTGTACAATGCCAGTGCATGTACATTACCTCACAGACCCAAAATTAATGGAGAATGTAAAATTACAACTTAGCAATTATAATAAGTGGGTAATATCATTTTAAAATGTTTCCAACAGAGTAAATAACATAAACCATACAATATCTTACCTTTCTTCTTCATCCATGTTTATTCAATGTATCAAACATTCAACATATGTATATGGATAGGTCTTGCTCATCACCTCTGTGTTTTTCCTTTCTTCAGGTCTTCTTTTATAAAGTTAACTTGTTTATTTCAGTGAATATTTGAAAACAGATTAGCAACAACTTGAGATGTCAGTCTATAAGCAAAAGAACAAACATTAGATCAGCAAAGATGATTCTTTGCTCACCTGTTTTCACATATCTCTGCACTGTACAACAACAAGAACTGACTAGAACTGGGCCCCCAACATATTCTATAGATTAGGTCTCCGGTTTGGTGGTTCAGATGCTCGTTTTCTCAATTTCAAGTGTTATTTTGTATTCAATATTTTATAATACAGTTAGGTTCCACAAATATAGATATTCCAGAATGTTGTATATTGTCGAAATATGGCTTCCAGTGGCGTAACATAGACATCAACACGACGGGTGGGCACATCAAAACCAAATACTTTAAATTCTTTTAGCTGTTATGCAGTGAAACGATGGGTGCGCCTTTATCTTTATCTATCCACAAACGTCCTTTACTTCATTATTTGAGCACATTACTAACACGGGTGCATCAGGATAATATTCAATAAAGATAATTATTATCCATCTTTCTAAATAGTTTGTATCACGGTTGATAGTTTGAATAAACAGTATTCTTCTTCTTGATCGATCAAGCATTTGTCTCATCACTTATGGGTCTACTGCAGATTGACATTCATTATTGTTTGTGAAATATCAATATCCTATCAATACGACTTCAATCTTGCAAGAATTTGACGATAAAAAAGACCAAAAAGTAGAATACGAAATTCTTTTTCACAATTTCCCTTCTTTTCTCCCATGAACACTACGGGTCTTTGATTTCCTTATTGATGTTGTTAACATGTCAACCTCGTTTCAATTAGACCGTTTGAAAAACCTAAATTTGATTTTATTGAAAGTTTTAATTATGACGGAATCTTTTAAATTACAGTCCGTACGTTTTAAAAGATATCAACGTCAGGATTGATCAGATACATCAGAGTAGATTGACTCAATCAGTCTGGAGTAAGGGTAGTGTCTTATATACAGTAATTATTTTACGCTTTGCTTCATTCGTCGCTTACCCAACAGCGCAGAACTTTCTTGGTTCTTGCAAATCTTTCAAAGATCAGCTTATTTTCTGTATCAAAGCAACAAAAATGTATCAGCCATTTAGAAATGGAAGTGTTAAAAATCCCGATGAAACTTTTAGACTAGATTTGATTTACTCCAAGTCCGATACCACTGCATGAACGATTCATTTCTTTACTGATTCAAAATCAAAGCTAAGTCAGTCAGCTATCTCTACAACATGGAATCTTGCAATCGCTACAAACAAACTTGGTTCTCAATACACCATACCTTCTTTATGTACGGACTTGGTTAGTTTATTGAAAGTTGAATATATGCTTATTTGATGTACAAAAAGGAAACTTGATTTTATCCCAGAAAACGAAAGTCATGTACAATGATGCCAAAACTACACAAACAAAAATATAGTCTATCGCTATAAAACTAGAAAAACTTTGAGAAGCCTCTAAACCCTTACCTTGATTCAGTGCGCCTTAAATTGTACGCGAACAGTAAAACCAATTTCTTTCGAAAGTTGTCTGTAAATTCTTCCTCGTCTTTATCTCTTCGTAGCTAGCTTCAGTCTGTTTGGTTTTGGGTGTGCCTATGCATTTAGCTTACGCCCAGTTCATTATGTTCAGCCAATAGAATTGTTTTATTGAAATATGACGTAATCCTTAGTCAATCAAAGCTGGTCATCACTGTGCTGTTTCTTGTTTTTCCTGTTGGGTGACTGCAAAACCGGTTATATGCATATTGTGAAACTACTCTCAACAGGAAGATTACACCCATCACTTATGATACGACCCTGGGTTCAAATCCTTCACTTCGTTAAGAATATAGAGTCAAATATGCTGAGGCCAGTTGATTGTTACTGCATGCTGTGCACGTGCTGTAAGATAATGTGACATCTGCTCTAGTAGATTCATAGATTGTCCTATGATTACATGATTACACGGTATAGATGTCATTTACCGGCCGAGGTCTTGTATATACTGAAGCTGTTAGGCCGAGGTCCGTTTTCAAGGCCGAACGCAGTTTTTCGCTATCCTGACCGACTTTAGGACGGTAAATAACTCATTTATTTGTTCCCCGTTTACTTTTCCACTTGTTTTTCAATTAATTTTGTTTCTTAGCAATCTGTTATCCCAGGATACCGGACAGCGGTCAGATAGAAAATACCACCCACTACTATACAACAGCCAATCAGAACGCACGAGTTTTAGGATACCGAACTGGAAAAAATATATAGCGATATTTCATGTTTACTAACAATAACATTGTGATGTTAATATGCCAACCATTTTCACAAAAGCTCTTCACAAGTTGCCTTGTTTTACCAGCCAATCCATCTTTTGGTTGGCACATGAATGACAAAGCCTTACGTCACATGAAGTATCTCAAAAAAGGTTGGTGAAGGTTTTGTTGCTTGTTGCATACCAAGCCCGAAATGCAGTATGGGTGATTTGAATTCGAGCAACGAAAGGTCATAAAAATATTTTTAAAAATTCCCAAACTGTCTGCAGGTTTTCCAGTACATATTCTTCTGTGCTGACATTATTTACATGGGAATATAATACATTTCAAGCTTAGTAAGCAACATGCAACAAACCCTTCAGCAACATTTTTTGAAATAGCTGTATCACAGTTTTGGGTTCCACGGCGCACTTTGGCTTACGGTGGCGTTACACGTGGCGTACCGAACGAATTTTTAACCGTTCAAAATGTTGACCAGTACATACCATTTACACGGAACCTTCCCTTTAATTTGCACAGCTAGGCTTTTGAATTCTTGTCCCGATAGAACAGTTCCGGCTACTCTTTAACAACACTAACAGCTACTCGAAAACACTGGCGTCTTCCATTGCTGAAATCACCAATACGTTGAGTGATCATCGATTTCTACACATGCCTAGGCCTTCTGGTAGGGGCGGTGGAGTTGGTGTACTTCTGCGCAAAGGCCTGATAGTCAAGCAGAATGAAATAAGGGCGTTTCAAGCATTGGAGTATATAGACCTGTCTATCTCTTGTTCTTATGGCAACACTACCTCGATCCGCCTTATTACCATTTACCGTCCTCCTCCTTCGAAGAAAAATAAGCTGAATATGGCGATGTTCTTGCAAGAATTTTCTTCTCTGCTTGAGCATCTATCTACGGAACCTGGTCACTTGATCTTTATTGGGGATTTTAATATCCATATGGATAACACTAATGACTCTGATACTTCTAAGTTCATGGATCTATTGAGCTCTGTGGGCTTATCGCAACGTGTTCGTGGGGCGACTCACAAGGGTGGCCACACCATTGACTTAGTCATTCATCGCGAGGATGATAAGATACTATCTGGTCCTATCGACATTATTACTGGTTTACCATCTGACCATTATGCCGTGATTTGCTCCCTCAACATGAAAAAACCGAGACCATCTACGATTGTAGTCCGACGTCGCAACACTCGTCGTCTCGACATAGAGTCATTTAAACGTGATGTGCTTAGCTCACCTCTGCATCAGTTTGACAGAAGAGGCAAAGACGCTGATTTTTTTGCATCGCAGTACAATCTTGTCATGCGTGAGCTGATTGAAAAACATGCCCCGGAAAAGGAAGTATCTATCACACTACGTTCATATGCTCCATGGTTCACGGACGAGCTTCGGACTCTTAAGAGACGTAAACGTAAGGCTGAGCGTCTGTTGAACGCTACGGGTTTAGAAGTCCACCGTCAGCTCTACAGAGAGGTGTGCAACATCTACAATGAAGCTCTCAAATCGGCAAAACAGGATTACTATCGCTCTCAGATCTCTGGCTCTGATCAGAATCAGCTGTTCAGATTAATCGACGGTCTTTTCAAGGTCAAGGTCGCCCCACCCTTACCATCCCATGAGTCTATACAGGAATTAGTTGATAGCTTCATAGGCTTTTTTACCAACAAGATTCATAACTTGAAAGACGGTTTGAGTTCATCAGGTTTAGCCCACAAGGATCTCTCTATCTCGCTTGATGCCCGTGTATGTCAAACATCTTTCTCGGAGTTCTGTGAAGTGTCGGTGGACAACGTGCGCGAACTGGTACTGAAATCTAAGCCAAAGTTTTGCAAGCTTGATCCTGTTCCAACCCACCTCTTGAAGCAAGTTATTGATGTTTTGTCTTCTCCTCTGACTGCTATCATCAATACTTCATTGTCTTCGGGTGTTTTTCCATCATCCTTGAAGAAAGGTCTTATCACCCCTGCCATCAAGAAACACGGGCTTGACTGTGATCAGTATCCAAACTATAGACCTATTACCAACGTCGCCTTTCTGTCTAAGACACTAGAAAGAGTTGCTGCTTCGCAAACTTTAAATTATCTTGTTCCAAACGGTCTCCTAGCAAGCTTTCAATCTGCTTATAGAAGTTGCCACAGTACTGAGACGGCACTCTTACGCGTGTTCAACGACATACTTACGGCTATTGATCAGCAACAGGAGGTAGTTCTGGTACTTTTGGACCTTTCTTCCGCATTCGACACTATAGATCACGAAGTGCTAATATCTCGTCTAAATACCCGCTATGGAATTTGTGGAACTGCATTACAATGGTTTCGCTCCTACCTCACCGACAGGTCTCAACAGGTTGCAATAAAGGACTGTCTTTCTCATGAGGAAGATCTCCAATTTGGTGTACCCCAGGGTTCTGTACTTGGGCCGCTTTTGTTCTCTTTGTTCTTTGCCCCGCTTGAGGATGTTATCTTGGCCTACGCACTCAGTGTGATGACGTATGCTGACGACACACAGTTGTATCTATCCATCAGTTCAGTCGATAAGCGTCCTGCTGCTCTTTCAAGACTCGAGTTATGCGTGAATGACATCCTGATTTGGTGCACCGCTAATGGCCTTTCTTGTAATTCTGACAAGACGGAGATTGTTCACCTGTCATCACGTTTCAACAAGAACGTACCCATTGCGGGGGTTAATATGAATGGCCTAAATATTGCCCCTACACCATCAGCTCGCAACCTTGGTGTTACCGTAGACTCTAACCTACGAATGACTGAGCACGTGAACAATCTGTGCAAGGCGGCCATGTGCTCTGTTAGAAATATAGGTCGCATTAGGAAATATTTAGATAATGAAAACACTGAGCGCCTTGTTCATGCTTTCATTACTTCTAAGCTGGACTCTTGCAATAGTTTACTATTCGGTTTACCAGACACTGAGATTGACAAGCTACAAAGAATTCAAAATATCGCCGCTAGGCTAGTCACTCGTGCTAGAAAGTACGATCATATCACTGAAGTTTTATATCAACTCCACTGGCTGCCTGTAAGAACTAGAATAACGTACAAAATGCTTACTCTTGTTTATAAAGCTCTCAATAATCAGGCTCCTAAGTATATTACTGACCTGCTAACACCGTATAAGTCATCTAGATCTCTCCGCTCTGCTGATAAGCGCTTACTTGTTATTCCTAAATCGCGCACGGAAACATATGGTGATAGATCTTTTGTTGTCGCGTCGCCACGTCTCTGGAATGCGCTACCTTTACACATTCTCTGGCAGCTTTTAAACCACAATTGAAAACCCACCTGTTCATTGAACACTTTGACTAGCGGCGCAATCAATTAATTATTTGTACATTTATAATACATACATATCTATACATTATACTATATATTATACTTATATATATATACGATATATATTGTTATTGTGTCCTATACTATATATTATACTTATATATATATATGATATATATTGTTACT
The DNA here is from genome assembly GCA_023349425.1 of Anthopleura sola. Classification (NCBI taxonomy): domain Eukaryota; kingdom Metazoa; phylum Cnidaria; class Anthozoa; order Actiniaria; family Actiniidae; genus Anthopleura; species Anthopleura sola. The sequence goes on along the minus strand of JALHLI010000034.1, from coordinate 660,687 downwards.
GTGTCCTATACTATATATTATACTTATATATATATATGATATATATTGTTACTGTGTCCTATACTATATATTATACTTATATATATATACGATATATATTGTTACTGCGTCCTATACTATATATTATACTATATATATATATACGATATATATTGTTACTGTGTCCTATACTATATATTATACTATATATATATATACGATATATATTGTTACTGCGTCCTATACTATATATTATACTATATATATATATACGATATATATTGTTACTGTGTCCTATACTATATATTAGTAAAATTCTACTACTATACTATTGCAAATCCTGCATTCTGATTGGCTAACGTACTCACGATCTATCAGCCGATAGATAGTGGGTAGAGAAAGCCGGACTTGTTTTGAAAAAATGGCGGCTTTTCCTTCGCGCTTTTGTGAAGTTTAGTTTAGTTTAGTTTAGTATAGTATAGTTTAGTTGAGATTTTTACTAAAACAATTAGAAGACTCACTCTCGATTTCTATCGGCTTTGATAGTTGACTCGGGGCCGGAGCCCCTCGTCAACTATCAGCCGATAGAAATCTCGAGTTCGTCTTCTAATTGTTAATTATACTTACATCATATTTATATTATTTAATACATATTATTATACCATATATACATCATATATATATTTTCTTATTATTATTGTAAATACTGTTAATTTAGTAGTCTATAGTTCACATTAGTTAGTTTAGTTAAATTGTAATTAGTATTGTAAAGCATAGAGACGTTGTATTATGCTTAATAAATTATTATTATTATTAATGCAACCAACAAAGAACATGGGAGATATAATACCCTAAACCTGATAAAAGTCTTGAAACTCTAACGGTCACGCAAGGTACTGTCACGCAAGTATGGCGGTCACGAGATTCAACAAAGAACATGGGAGATATAATACCCCAAACCTGATAAAAGTCTTGAAACTCTAACAGTCACGCAAGGTACTGTCACGCAAGTATGGCGGTCACGAGATTCAACAAAGAACATGGGAGATATAATACCCTAAACCTGATAAAAGTCTTGAAACTCTAACAGTCACGCAAGGTACTGTCACGCAAGTTTGGTGGTCACGAAATCAAGTGACATTTGTTGAGATTCAATCAATCAAGTCAAGTATTGGAGTTAATCATTGCTCAAAAGATTTCTTTATTACAAAACGTTACGACATGACAGCAATGACTAAGAATTCATTATCAAGTACAGAAGAAACGAGTAATAACCTTGTACTGCTGGTATTTATCAACATCTTGACACTTAACTTAGGACTGAATCACGTGACAAGGATCACCAATCATGTGTCAGCGTTCACTTCAATGATGGTCATTTAATCGCGTCTTGCTTGAACCGTGTGGATTGGTAACTAAAGTGAAATCTGACCAATCAGATCAAAGACAAATAATTCCCTTCACGGGAGGGGTCAGGTTGTTTATTGGTGTTTGCATTCTTTTGGTTGGTCTTCCTGAAAAACAGTGAAAAAAATTAGATGAGAAGAAATATGAAGTGGAAAAATTCTTACTGCGATTCTTAATACTCTGTAAACTCAGACATTTCAATGGCTTGTTGTGAAATTGGTTTTTCGCTGCTAAAAAGGTACCGACTGATTAGTTTCCATTGACGGCAGCAAAAAAAAAAATAATAATAATTTCACAACAAGCCGTTGAAGTGTCTGGGTTCGCAGAACATTGAGAATCGCAGTGAAAGAGTAGGAAAAGAAATGAAACAAACTGTACTCGTGGTGCCTGTAACAGGAAGACTTACTTTGGGACTGTAGTCAGGGTCGTCATCGTCATCATCATCATCACCCAAATCACCCTCCTAAGAAACAGCAACAAAATGATAAATACACTGTTGTCATGGTGATTAACAGTTGTCAAGGAAACCAGGCTCGACTTACTCCATCCATATCTTCATCTTCTTCATCATCAAACTACAAAAACAAACACAAAAAAGGTTGAAAAACACGAGTAAAAATTGGAACAAATGACTTGAAAATGATCTAAACATTTAATGAACTTACCTCGTCTTCCACTGCTTCGCCCGTAAAATACAGAACAGCCTGAGAAAGACATCATCATTACAATCACCTTCATTCTAATTCACCTTCATTTGTTACTATTTTGATCACTGTCATTGACCCATTCAGCTTGGGTAATGGTTTCCTATTTTTAACTCTACCCTCTAAACCGTTCATGCATGCCATGTCAAAACTACGTATGGATGTAAGGGGGTAAACATACAGTTGATTCTATACATATATTGGAAGGGTCTAAAACACAACAAAGGTCTACCCCTGTGAGTGAGTGTGTGTGTGTGTATGTGAGAGAGAGAGAGAGAGAGAGAGAGAGAGAGAGAGAGAGAGAGAGAGGGAGAGGGAGAGGGAGAGGGAGAGGGAGAGGGAGAGGGAGAGGGAGAGGGAGAGGGAGAGGGAGAGGGAGAGGGAGAGGGAGAGGGAGAGGGAGAGGAAGCAGGAGGGATGAAGACCAACCAACCTTAAGGCTAAGCAAAGATATGCCATGCTGTTATGACCTTTAAGAATAACTGGTAACCTCAATCCTTCTCCCCATACTAAATACTTGCCATCGCTGTTGTTTTTGCTTGTGTTTCTCACTTTGGCCCCTCCCTCACTTCCCTGGGGATTAGATAAGTGACAGATGCCAAGGTTGCCATGGTTAACTCTTGCTAGTTACTAGCCTTGCTTGTCTCCTAGTTTGCTGTTATCCACCTACTGTACCCTCCATCCTCTGAAGTAACAAGTTAACTGGGATTATAAACTATTTACCCGATAACTCCTCTGTGTCAACTTTCTCTTCCTCGTCTACTTTCACTTTATCTTTCACTTCAGTCTACAATAATAAATATAATAAAAGGTAAATACAACAACCAAAGAAGAGGTGTAAATTAGAAGGGAGGGAGGGGTGGGTGGGGGGGGGGGGGGGGAGAGGGCGAGACATACTAAGACTGCAATGCATTATGGATATCAAAATTATTATCTTCTTGGGACCAGACAACCCACAAGGTGTCCATAATTCTACAATAGCAAGAGTCAGTAGTAGTGTGTGTTATTTCTTTGTATTATTTAGACACTAATGTTCTACTGAGAAATACACCATACATATTTTTTACACCAACTACATCCTGGACGTCAGTGACATATTTTCCACATGTGAAGATATTGATGACATCACATCGTATCTCTTCTCACTCAGGATCATTGGCTGGAGAATATGAAGTTTATCTTCTCACGTTGAAAAATATTTCACCACTCAAAGACAAACTTCATATCTTCTTGCCATCATGATATATCCTCTATGTATTTTTTGCTGAGGATTTTGTTCCTTTTTGTAATATTTGGGTGTCTGTAATATTTGGGTGTCTGTAATATTTGGGTGTCTGTAATATTTGGGTGTGTTCACTGTAGTGACAAAGGTGATTGCCGTGCAGGGCTTGAAATAACAGCCAGTCAAGGGACAATATCCAACCAGTATTGGAACTTGTCTGGTCAAATCTTTGCCTTGCTGTTTATTTTGACCAGTAACATTCAACCAGAAATGAGATATGACTGAGCTAAAACTAATTTGCTTGGTCATCATGACCCATGATTGACTGGCCATTTTTCCTAGACCTGACATGGAACAGTAATAATGCATTAACTTACCGATAATTGATCTACCTCCATCTTGTCATTTTCTTCCTTCTCCTCTTTAACCTTCCATTCTTCATCTTGTTCTTCAGTCTCGTCACTGGGAAAGTTACACTCCTTGTCTGTTGGTTCTATCTGTCCACTTGCAATAATTTTACGCTGAGGAATCACATGATAAATACAAACATTTTAACTTTGAATTCCATAATGGTCCTATTTTATAACATAACATGAATACAATCATAATGTTTAAATGCTAAAATCATGCCAAGTCATGGGAGGGGGAGAAAACTGCAAAATATTAGATTTTTTTAGAAATTAAAAAAGCAATGTTACCCACAAAAAAATGTATGTATATTAATATTGTAGCCAAGGATAAACACAGGTTAATTTATAAAATGTTTGAAAACCAGACTTATCAGAACTATCAATTCAGCTGCAGAGTAAAATGAGTCCAAATTCTTATTGTTCTTTGCCATTCTGTCCCCCTTATAAACAAGCTGTGACATTTTTTATTTATTCGCTTATTTTTCTAAAAAAGCAAAACTTTCTCTTCACATTAAGATAAAATTGCACATACAATAAAATAGTGTAGTTCTAAGAATTCTAGAGTGAAGAGTGGTGTGAGTAAGCCATGCCAAGATCAAACCCTACTTTGACCACGCCCTGATACAAATCAAGATGAAAAGTTATTATAGTGGAGACACTAGTTGAATGAAGTTCAAATTTTATCGATACTCTGAAACAACCTCTGGGCTGATCATGAGAAGATTTTTGACAATATTCTGGTGAATACATGCTGACCAAAATATCACGGGCGCAGGAAAGAACAGGTATCCCAAGCTATGTATGAGTATAATAAGAAGAGCTGATTGCGTTTAAATTGCACCTACCTGTTCTCTGTGTTTTATTTGATCGTTGGGGATAGTTTGAAGTGTTTCTTGCCAGATTTGAGCGAGTTATGGCCTTTTGAATTTCACTTCAGTAATGCGATTTCCAGTGTTTTGAAAGGCATTTGCAACATACTGACCGTAAATCCTCTATTAAGCCCCCCCCCCCCCCTCCCCGGGGGGCTTATTTATTTCAGGCACGTTTAAGGGTGGGGGGGGGGGGCTTTTTGGGGAGTGGGGGCTTAATAGAGAGAGAGGGGGGGGGGGGGCTTATTGATTTTTAGCCGAAACGCTCTAAGTTCTACGCTATCAGAATATAATATGATATGATAACTTTATTCCAAAAAGGTAAACTCAGGATTAAATGGAAGTATTACTATGGACTTTCTCGCATAATCTATAGGGGCATGGTATATGCATTGTTCGAATTACAAGCTATTTTCAACATTTGATTCACTTGTGTTACCTTGATTGTGAATTTAGTTGTGAAGGGGGAGGGGGAAGGAGCTTAAAAGAGATGGGGGCTTAATAAATTTTATTCTTCAAAAAGGGGGAACTTATTAGAGAGGGGGGCTTATTCGAGAGGGGGGGCTTAAGAGAGGATTTACGGTATTTATTGTATTACCGTAAAGTTATGACAACTGGAAAGCGAATTTTAATTTTCGATGACTGTATCCCCCACCCCACCCTCACACAGGATCATGGTGATGTTCTCTGATTGGTTCAAGTTACCTGACATGAACCAATCGATGATTATTTTCCCGCTCTTTTCATCACGTGACTTGTTGGTTTGCAGTTTTTTCAAAGTTGGTTTTGTTTTTTGTTCTTCATCAACCAAGAATTTCTACTGGATTATTGCTCTCTTCCCAACAGTTTACTGACTTACACAACCAACCACATTGAAAGAAAATACCACAACTACTGAATAGATTGACATCTGTTTGGAAAAATCAAGAAAAGTTGGGGGAAAATTCGCTTTTTTTCGAGAATCTCAAACTGGAAAATGTCCGCAGTCAAGACCTTCGTTTAGTCAGTATTTTGTCCTCTTTGATCTGATGTGAAAAGACCCAGGAAAAGAAAAACCAAAACCACAAGGAAAGTTTGTTTTGTAGACGTCTTGTTTTTGAGTAAAGAATTTGTTCTAAATATCCACGTTATTTATTTTCTTTCAGAGTCGAGGTGAGCTGAACAAAGACAAGTGAATAAACTGAGGTGAGCTGAATTATTGCTGATCTTCACATTGAAAAGAAAACTAGATAACTATGATTATTGAACCACATTAGAATTATTTCTTGATTTATTCGTATTATTCCAGCTTGTATTAGTCGTGTAGTGTTTTCTTCGTTCATGTTCAACTAAAGTCTTGTACAAAACAAACCATCATTTGCCGCCATTTTTCACCACAAGTTTTTGTTGACTTCAAAACAAAACCAAACCAACTCAAAATACTATTTTGTCAATCAAATGCTCTAAAATAAGGATAAATATTGATGGTTTCTTTCATTTGGATGGAAAATATTTTGATTTGACAAAGAAAACAAGTCATTTTTCTGTTGTTCGTGTTTCAAGTCCAACTCACTTGTTCATAATATGAAGAAAAATGACTTTATTTGTTGAAAAAAGTCTCTTTTAACTTGATTGAATAAAAATATTGATGAAAACAAACTTGTACTTGTATTGATATCAAACTACTGGACATTTGTCAAGAAATATTTTTATTTTCAATGGATTTGTTTGAATATTTGTTGAGTAAAACAAGAATCATTTCAATCAACTACAAAGATAAAACTACAAGAATTTCTTTATTATTCAATAAAATATGTTATTATTTACAAAAACAGATTATTGTCTACTTGTTTATTATTGGTTCATTGTCTATTTTTTTACATAAATAAGCTTAAGTTATATTCATCTAAAATCTCCACACAACATCAGGGATCTGTTGTGTTGCCCATTGTACACATTCAACAGTTATTTCATCATTATACGATAAGTCTAACACTTTTACACGACAATCACCAGTTTTTAACACTGAATACAAACACTTAAGTCCAACATTTGTTATATTATTACTCATTAGGATTAGGTTAGTTATATTAGTACGAGACAACATGTTAGTTATTATTTCAACACATTCATCGTCTAATTTACAACCCCACAGCCACAGTTCAGTAACAGTAGAAATACTAACAAGAGAATTACACAACATTCTGATCCCTGATGCTGATAAAGATGACCAACTAATGTACAATGTATCAACAATAAATGACTGTGTAGATGTTAGATGTTGTTTAGTTTGTTCTGCGTTGATTAAATTCACTATATCTAATAAATAACTTATGTACAAACAATCGATATCAGTTATTCTAATAAATACAATCCCCCCATACTCATCACAGTATATGTGTTTAAGGTTATTTATTACTCTGGTAGAAAATCCATCGTCTTTGTACTCGTACAGACAGGATAAAGTTAGCAGTTTATTCCTATAACCATATACTTTCTCTGGTTTGATATTTTTCAGCAATTTTTTCATCAGTTTTTCATCTTTTGTATTTGACAAAATCCCCGCCGTGAATGTGTAGATTGCATCACTCGTTTTCTTTTTCTTCGGTATTTCTTTTTTCTTTACAAACGAAAAAGCACAAAGATATTCGTGTATCGTTAGGTGTGTAAAGGTATATTCAAGTGGTGGTTTCTCGAATGGAGATTTTTTAACGCCAGGACAACAGTCAAGTAATCCACTCGCTTTCAGGTTTGTAATTTCTTCTTCTTTAAAATTGAGTTTCCTCATATCGCTTTCGTTGAAAATATATTGTCCCTTCTTTGTTAAATTCGCTGCTAGCTTACATAGTTTATGTAATATTTCTTGAACTTTAGTTTCTTCCATTTCTTCGTATTTAGAAGAGGAATGTTTCTTGATAAATAGTTGAATGACTTGATGATAAAGTTCTGTTCTTGTGACGGGTAGTTTATCTGTGGTTTTTGATTCAGTCATGTACCATTTAATACAATAGCACATTAAATAACACATCACGGGGATGTGGCCAAAACTTAAAAGAATTTTATTGGCTTTGATATGCTCAATTACTTTTTTCTTCATGCTTTCGTTCTCTTTAAAATATTTTTTAATGTACTCCACAACTTGAGCCGAAGAAAATCCTTGAATGTCACATCTTACATCAAAGACAATTTCTTTTAATTCTTCGGCTTCGCCAGGCCTTGAAGTTACAACAACCACTGATTCTTTTAACATTTTTCCTTTCATGATTTTGGCTAACAGAGCAGGAACAGGGATTTTCTCATGAGGGTTGTTTGGGTATCTTGTTTCAAAGTCCCCTGTGATTTTCTCTCGATGTTTATACTCATCAAATCCGTCAAGGATTATGAGCAGTTTCTCAGGATTTTCAATGATGTAGTGAAGTAAGTCCTCATCCATCATTGATTTTTCATTTAACAGTGGGGATCGATTTAGAATATCACATAAATCCATAAGCTCTTCTTTTTGATCTCCTTGATCTCGTTGAGGGCGGGAAAGCTGACGGAATGTCAACAGGAATACAAACTGAAAATCAGGTACTTTGGCTTTTTCTTGATCTTCCTCAAAAATTTGGTCATGCGACCAATCCCTTACCAACTTTCGACAAAAAAGAGATTTTCCAATCCCTCCTTTGCCAATCAACAAGATAGATTTAGGATTGGTCGTGCCAGAAGCTGTGGATTTCTGATCATTTTCTGGGCAAACAAACATCTCTGAACATGATTTCATAGCTGTTCTACTTTCTGGAACTTCATCCATTTGCCTCCTGCCATATCTCGTTTCTTCAGGCCTGGGTTCCTTGAATTGTTTCTGGCCACGTTGGATAGTCACATTCGTGAAGATGTCATCAGTTCTAATTTTCTTGTCCTCTTCCTCCGCCAACAGAAAATCGGTTTGTTTTTTAATGGATGACTTCAGTTTTTCTGTATATTCTGAAAATAAAAACACAACAATCAACAGACAGGAAGACAAGGTAAGGATTAAATATATGAGGTTTTTTCATTGGACTGTTAAAAACTATGGGTTTTGTATTTCACATTTATCTATCCATCTATTGATCTATCTATTCAATTATCTATCTATTCATCCTATCATTGTTTACCTATTGATCTATCGATGTAATAACTTTTTTAAGTATTTATCCGTTTATTTCAATGCATTGATTCATTTATTTTGTATTCATTCATTTATTCATTCATTCATCTTTTCATTCATTTATTTATGCATTCATTCATTTATGTATTCATCCATCCCATTTATCCATCCATCGGCCATAATCCTCCCATCTATCCATCCTTCCATAATCCATCCCATCCATCCATCCATCACATTCATCCATCCATCCCATTCATCCATCCATTCATCCATAATCTATCCATCTCATTCATCCATCCATCCATCCATTCAAAAAAGCACTACGAAATATTTACAATGCTGACTATAGACCTAATGCAATATCGGTCACTCCTTATTTGCATAAAGGAAAAGTTTAAAAAATATTTCTGGAATATTTTGAATTGAGAAGATATTTTGTCTTCACATGAAATACCATCAGTGAATTAGTAACTGTGCACAGTTTCAAAGAATAATGATAATTGTTTGCAGAGTTATAAGCATTTAAATGTGCCAAAAACATGAAAACGAGGCTGGTCGGGCAATGGCTGTGTTTCACATACAAATTCTTTTAAATTGCTGTAACTTCCCTAGTATTTATGCTAGAGCACTCAAATATTGCTTAAATACTAATCTAAGTATATGATTTGGAATGCTGGCTGTTATGACTTTAGGAGCTGACCAGCTCCTGAGTGGAAAACAATACTAGTAAAGTAATTTGAGCTTGAAGTGAAAGGAGAATGAACAATTGTTACAAACACAAGATTTGGCCTTTACCTTGTGCTCTTGATGAAAGATCTTTCTCTGCAGGTTGATAACTTGTCCTCTCAACACTATGATAAAATAAGATGAAATTGATATTTACAATGACATCAAACTTGAGGCTTTCATTGTAGGTTTCCTAACATCTGTTGTGTCTGGTTTCTTTTGCTTTCAAATTTCTAATGATAATTGTCACCCAAGTTTTCTGGTCCTTTACCTATGCCAACATCACCTTTTTACATCCTGGCTGATGATGGGTCGAAGACCTGAAAGCTTGGGTAACAATAATTATTATTGTAAGAAATATCAACATAGAAGAAACCAGATGGAGGCCATACATTGCCTTATATGTAAGTTCGATGGGAAACCACAGAAACCCAGCTTGGGATACCTGTGATGGAGGGAGGAAAAAACAGAAAACCCTCATGGCAAGGAAGACAACAACTTCAAACAAACTCAAATCACATGTTAATTTCTATGGAGGGAGGAAAACTGGAGAACCTGGAGAAAACCCTTGTGGCAAGGGAGAGAACAACGAGCCTGAGCTCGAACCTGGATCACTGTGGTGAGAGGTGAGTGGTTAACTACTACAACACCCATGCCACCCCAGAGAAAATATACATGTTTCATTACAGCTCCCTATTAGGGCTCTTCTGCAGACACTTACGTTTTAAGTGATGATAATTCTTCCAGCATTTTCTCTTGTCCTTGTTGCAGTCTAGAATGGGCCTCTGCAATGGTCTCTTGTCCTTGTTGCAGTCTAGAATGGCCCTCTGCAATGGTCTCTTGTCCTTGTATCAGTCTAGAATGGCCCTCTGCAATGGTCTCTTGTCCTTGTATCAGTCTAGAATGGCCCTCTGCAATGGTCTCTTGTCCTTGTTGCAGTCTAGAATGGGCCTCTGCAATGGTCTCTTGTCCTTGTATCAGTCTAGAATGGCCCTCTGCAATGGTCTCTTGTCCTTGTATCAGTCTAGAATGGCCCTCTGCAATGGTCTTTTGTCCTAGTTGTAGTCGTTCTAATTTGCCATTAACTATATAAATTTCAAAATAAATATTTTACAAGACATTAGAATAGATATGCCTTACTGGTTCCAAGCATTTAATGTTAAATATACATGCATCAACTTTGTTTGCAAACAAACAACTTCCTTACAATACAACTTACTTAAATCCAGTCCATCTAGAATGGCTTTGTCTTGGTCTGCACTTTGCTTCATCATTGGAAGTAGTTCACTCCATGGCTTTTGAACATCTTGGGAAAAGAGATGTATATCAGAGAACCACAAGTTTATACATAACCAGTAACCAATGAAATAATTAATCAGTAAATATTCCATTCCATTCCTATTCTATTTCCTACCCTTCTATTCCATTCTATTCATAAGGTAAAACTCTCTAAAATAAGGCCCCCATACCCCGACTTTAATCCCTACCAAAAATAAGAGTCCCCTAAACTTGAAGCCCAAAACACTTTCTTCATAGATTACAACAATAAACATATTGTATTCTGCATTCTATTCTTGTTCGTTTCTGTTTTGTTCTATTCCATTCTATTCCATTCTGTTCTACTCTATTCTATTTTCCAATCCTATTCAATTCTATTCTTGTTCTTTTCTGTTTTGTTCCATTCTATTCCATTCTGTTCCACTCTATTCTATTTTCCAATTCTATTCAATTCTATTCTTGTTCTTTTCTGTTTTGTTCCATTCTATTCCATTCTGTTCCACTCTATTCTTTTTTCCTACTCTATTCCATTCTAATTCATTTTCTATTCTGTTCTATTCTCTTCTTTTCTATTCTATTCTATTCTATTCTAAATTAAATTAATGAATGACTAAATGAATGTAAGAATTACTGATTAATATATATTGTTATTATTGGATGTTGCGTGTGATTTGTCTGTAATATCACTCTCACCTTGTTCCACTTTATCAAAGTCCACAACAGTAGCTCCAAATAAGCTCAGTGCATTACATCCATCAGTCCATGACTTTTGGAAATCAGCAGCTTTAACCCTTGGAATTGGAGAGTGACACAACTTGTTCCGCATTTCTTTTAACGTTTCAAGGGCTGTTACCAGATTAGGTGCTACAACAAATGGTGGCCGTGATTGAAGAAGAACTTTGACAAAAAGAGACAAGTCCCATTGTGATGTATCACCAGATTTTACTGTATTCTTTTCATATGGAAGAGGCTTAAACATCCGCAGCAGGTCAGCTCCATTCTGGGCACAGTCAGTCCAAGGTCTGTATTTTCCTGCAGCATTCCACTGAGTTTTGAAGTAATGACGCAGACATGGATTCCCTATCCTTAACAGAAGTAAGGCCAGGCTACAATAGTTTCTGTTGAAGATACAACCACTTAATTAGTATATAGTCTGGTAATTGTAATATAGGAATTTTGATTTGTGAACAGGGAGGAAGTCTGGAGAATTAACCTGGAGAAAAACCCTCAAAGCACAAGAGAAAACCAACAAACAGCTAGGCGCGGTAGACACCTGCATGTATGATGGCAAGTCTGAGCACTGATTAACTAGCTGTACAATGCCAGTGCATGTCCATGACCTCAGAGACCCAAAATTAATGGAGAATGTAAAATTACATCTTAGCAATTATAATAAGTGGGTAATATCATTTTAAAATGTTTCCAACAGAGTAAATAACATAAACCATCAATATCTTACCTTTCTTCTTCATCCATGTTTATTCAATGTATCAAACATCCAACATATATATGGATAGGTCTTGCTCATCACCTCTGTGTTTTTCCTTTCTTCAGGTCTTCTTTTATAGTGTTAACTTGTTTATTTCAGTGAATATTTGAAAGCAGATTAGCAACAACTTGAGATGTCAGCTAGTCTATAAGCAAAAGAACAAACATGAGATCAGATATCTTGCTGCACCCTCTATTGTCTATAGTGTATTATCCTACAACATATAGTTCTAGATACCAAGCATTTCACCATTACATGTACATCTAAATTCGTCCAAAAATACGATGAAATAGAAATCAAACATTTGTGAACCCAGCGAGTACCAAGAATATCACAGATTGAAGAAAAATGTTTAATAGATACAATATGGAATCGAAAATTACCAAGCTTGATTCATAGGACACTACAAGAAAATCAAAGAAAGATAGGGAAAGAAAAAAAATACTAAAACAAGAAATGAAATACCTAGAAGTTTGCTATAAATGGGTCATTTGTTTGAATAGGTGTTTCAATAAACCATTGATACGATTCTGTCTGAGTACAGGACAGGAACACGGCTTCCAGCAGCTTTGGAAACTTGCCAAGACAGACAACACCCACATTCACCACGAGGAGCTTTGACTGTCTAAAAAGTGAAACAACTCACTTTAAAAGTGAAACAACTCACTTTAAAAGTGAAACAACTCACTTTAAAAGTGAGTTGTTTCGCAGTAGGAGTCGTAATATAACACCGCTTTGCTATTGTCTTCCTTTAATCCAGTTTTACAGATTAACACCCTCAGTTGAATGAAACAGTGATCCTGTTTAACGTCTTGTCAACTGTTTTACATTGAAATTGAGTCAAGTTAATAAAGTTAAATGTAGACTTATTAAAATCGATTGTATACTGCACGTACTCAAAGGTCACAACGAGCTACCAACAGATATATTGTTCCAAACGGTCTTCTCCAGTTCTCTGATTTTTCTCTCCATCCTGGAAAACGTTGGCTCACATTTACAATCAAGATCTATGGCGGACCAACGAAAATTGCTGATTAAATTTTCGGGCAGAGTTTTAAAGCTGAAATTACACAAGTCCCTTTCGAAAGCTTATATTTAGAAAATGGCGCCAAATGTAATGTTAAACGTTTTCCACGGTCTTTGGCTCGTCGATGTGCTGCAAAAATAAGAGATCTGGGCAACGAAATTGTAAGTACCTTATTTTTCAAAGACCTTACGAATTTTATTAATTCGCATGGAATGAAAAATACCGTGTGTGAAATGATTCCGTCCAGCAATTAAATAAGGAGATTGAAGAAACTTTTTCAAATCTTGAATCCCAACTAAGTACTTATGGAAAAAAAGTATATTATAAAACTACGAGCCCGCCAATATCTTCAAATCTCCTACCGACACTGCCAGACGAATCGGATTTCAATGTATGACAAATTTTGAAATGGGCAGAGTAACTTAATAATATGTACTAATTATCAACATTACAACAAAAGTTTTCTTGATTTTACTATGCTATTCTATCTATTGATCCAACTGCTTTTAAGGTGACTCGCCCGAAAGCAGCGTAGCAGAAGTTACTAGGTGACTCGCCCGTAAATCTGCTCTTGGAATCAGTATTTCCACTTCCTAAGATATAATTAATAATACTAATAAGTTCTTCATCTCTTTCGAATCCCAACTGCTTTTAAGGTGACTCGCCCGAAAGTAGAGTAGCAGAAGTTACTAGGTGTCTCGCCCGTAAATCTGCTCTTGGAATCTGTATTTCCACTCAATATTAACATAGGATTTTAACTTGCCCACTTATAAGGAGGTCACACAAAACGTTGATTTGGTTTGATAATGTTCAGTATTTTACATAAGTTACCGTAATGCTTTGAAAAACACATTTTTTGTGCATATTCTTTGCACAGAGTCATTTCCTTAATAACGTTGATCAACCTGAATATTATATTTCAAAACGTTCTTCTAGTTTTACTTGGCTAGCTTTAGTTATATATTAAGAATACATATATGCCGATGACAGAAATCTTGAGTCAACACTTGCCATATTCATTTAATCCTCACACCTTACAAACACTTTTCTAAAGAGATTTAAGAACCCCTGCTTAGAATTTTTTTCTTAGTCAAAGCTCCTCGTGATAGCGTCGCTCGATCGATCGATGATCAAAACTGTTCATTAAACAGACGATATCAACCCAGCTAAACTGCTTGGGATTGAGATTCTTATTTCATTATCCTACAAGCATTATTCTATCTGGTTAGTTGGTTAAATGAGGTTTTTACAGGCGATCAAATCAGGCAGTTACAAGTTCAACTCTTCCATGATCAAAACTGTGTATTGTAGAACCTTACAGTCAATCTTATCTAGAACATACTAAGAGATCTACTACATCACACGTACCTAATGTATTTATGCACTGATTGATACATATTAACACGTAAGACTTACTTGAAATGCGAGAAGAAGAAGGACAAGAACAACGAGAACAAGACGCTTGAATCTTTCACCAGACAAACATGAAATGTAAATCCAACTGAAACAACTGAAGCAGGTGAATGGCTTACCACAGGAAACCCATAAAACCATTAGAATCATGTTACATCAGAGGGACTGGTACGAGACGATGGGGGGAGGGGGTGGGCAAACAACAAAATAGCGCAAAAACTCCTTTTAAAATGATATTGGATGAGATGCTAACAGGGGTATTTCTTTTCTATTTCTTTTTGCAATGCTCGAAAATATAGCGTTGCAGGTTGCCGAAGTGAGGTGTTACACTGCAACGAGATCTCAGCAACTTGCAACGAAAAAAGTGAGAAAAGTTGCTGTAGGGGTGATACACTGTGCAATAGCGTTGCCAGTTGCTGCAATCCGTTTCGAAAAGTAGAACTGAGCTTTGTTTCATGCAACACTTTACGCAAAAAAAATAATTTACGAAACAAACCTTGTCCTTAAAACCCCGGGAAAAGGTTGGATAGTTTGCTAGAACCATATTGGAGGGTCGTTTGCATAGGTTTTTCCAGCCATAAACCTCGAAGAAAAGTTGGAAAGTTTCTTAGAACCATACAAGAGGGTCGTTTTCAAAGATAGTTCCAGCCATAAACCATGGAAAATAGTTGGACAGCTTTCTAAAAACCTTATAAGAGGTTCGTTTGATAAGATTTTTCCAGCCACAAACCATTTTTTGGGAAGGAACAATCTTAGTAAACGACCCTTATACAGGGTTCTAGCAAACTGCCCAACTTTTTTGACCACATCAGTGGGGTTGGCAGTAACCACCCCGTCACCCCATAATCAATCTCTCATTTTTCTAACTTTTCTTGATCAACCTAACTACATCATTACAAAGAAATGCCAACAAATGAAAATATCTTTATTCCAATGCCAGTTCGGTAGAGAAAGATCTATCCAGGTACACGTATGTACCAATAACGTTCATGAATGGATATGAATATTACATTCTACACATGAAGGAAAGTGATAATTGCTTTGTCTTTTTCATTAGTAGTTCACAACAAGTTCATATTGAAATTATGACACCATATTTCAGATGTTCGACCGACAACGTTTTTAGCAATAAGTGTACACTGTAATCCAAAGAACAGTGACTTGACTAGGGAGGGGAGGGTAGGATGGCTGATGACATCATAATAATCTTCCACGACATTGAGAAGAGCCACAGTAACAGCGCAGAACTTTATCTTGGACGCTGCCAACTTCGTACATGTAATCCCAAGTTAGCTCTGAACCAGCAGATATGTTACTAAAAATAACAACAAAGACATGAATATGGATACAACACAAGAAAAGAATCTTATTCTCAAGACTATGTGTCATTCCCTAGAGTATCATTTCTTTGTTTAATGGTTGTACATGAGAAGACACATGAATATGGATACAACTCAAACAAAGAATCTTATTCTCAAGACCACGTGTCATTCCCTAGAGTATCATTTCTTTGTTTAATGGTTGTACATGAGAAGACACATGAATATGGATACAACTCAAACAAAGAATCTTATTCTCAAGACCATGTGTCATTCCCTAGAGTATCATTTCTTCTTTACACCGATTTTCAAAATTACGCGACCTTGAGAGCTCCAGTTGTCTTTAATCTTTGCTTCCGTCAATCAAAGTCATGATGGGCGGAGCTCATTCCGATTGCAAGCAAATAAAGAAATTCCGTCGACTCGACAGCCATGTTCACATGTTGCTATGGCAACTGCATGGCTACGCTCAAATACGATAATCTACAAGAAATATGTGCCAATATAGTTATTGCTAAATTTGTTAAACTCAACAAATCCATAACGTTGAAGATCAGGTTTGAAAACGAACTGAAATGTATTTATTGAACGGCATTTTCTAAAACACCTTGTTCATTACAGGCATGGGAACGGTTGTCTCTGATTGGTTTAGCGGGGATTACTTTTGACTCGGCCTGTGCTCACTTTGATTGACGGGAGCCAACATTCCTGACGACTGGAACTGTCCAGGTCGCGTAATTATGAAAATGAGTGTAATGGGTGTACCCTTGAAGCACAGGAGAGAACCAACAAGCTACTGTACTCACAAATGAGCTTGGGAATCGAACCCAGGTGACATTGGTGAGAGGCAGCTCACATCATCCATGCTCCACCCATCCATCCTCCCTGTGTGTAACGACATTGAGAGAGAACTTCCACAGGGCTGTTACAAGGTGCAATTTGTTCTGAAACTTGTCTCCCAACACCATTGCACACAAGTTTCACCAAAAAAGTTTCAATGTTTAAAGGCCCATCTACACGCCCGATTATTCGTCAGGATATGTCGGGAAACAAATCGTGTGTGTACTTTAGTGCGCCGATTCAAGCCCGATTTCAATTTAAAAATCGGGCCGACATGAGAAAATCTGTGACAGTGCTACAGATTTTGTAATCGGGCTGATTCAAATTTTTCGAATCGAGCTCGAATCAGGCTCTAAACTACTACGATTTGCTTCCTGATAGTGTCGGGACGATGAATCGGGCAGAGAAATTACAAGCTGATTGGTGTCTGATTGGATTGTTTACTGGACCATGTTGAAAAAAGTTTCAAGAGGGGTGATACACAGTGCAGTTTTGTCCTGAAACCTTTTTGCGACACGAGCTTCAGTTGCACAATTAGAAAACAGTTCTACTGACTTTTCGTGAAAGTTTCTCGCAAAACATTTTGAGACTTGTCTCGCTGTCAATGCCGTTGCACACAAGGTTCAGCTCAAAGTTGTCAACATATAAAAGGGCCTTGACAACCAATGAAGAAGAGAGATGGAGGAATGGAAGAAGGTTGAAAATCTTAACAAGGAAATGTCTGTAGGTAGTAGAGGTTGTTCTTTACCTTGATGGCCAGATAATCACAAGTCTTCATACCAAGGTATGTTCCAAAACCATTACATATTAAAGCATCCATTATCCACTACAAATAAAGAATATAAAAGAAACTTATTTCCATGGTTGAGCATTCCCACTCATCTGGAAATATAAAATTCCCTGACATTTCCCTGACCAAAAAACCATTTTCCACTGACCACACTGTGCACTTATTTCATGAAAAATGCTAGTTCAACCACAGGAAGCCCAACTAAAAATTCCAAAATTTAAAACGATTTTTTGAAGGCTGACAGAATTTCCCTGACTTTTTGCTGACTTTTGGGTGAATTGCAAAAACTCACTGACCAAAATTAAAATTCCCTGACAATTCTCTGACCTTGAAAGAAATTCAGAATTCACTGACTTTTCCCTGACCATGGGAACCCTGATTTTATATATGATATTGTCAGTACAGAAATTGAAGACATAATGCTTATAGACATTGCCATGGTAATGTTAATGTGCCAACCAATTATAGGTTTGACAAAAAAAATTTCTTCACACTATGTATGTTGACCTTATAGACCTTTCTTAATATTTATCTATGAAGTCCTTAGCCTCACTTTCATGAATGCAGCTCATTAAATATTACAGAGTGACGCGCAAAGGTATAACCACATTTAATGTATCTGCATAATTTCATATGTGCAGGCCTTTTTAATGCGAAGCTGGCTGGTTTTATGAGTGCTAAAGCTTGTTTGGCAGCAAAAAGCCCATGCATAGAAGTATGCCATAAATTATGTATGAGCTGCATGAACATGAGGCTTAGGGCTTGCATAAATATGAAATATTAAGAAAGTATGGAATATAGAATATATGGAATATAGTAAAACTATTTGTAGTTGAACTTACATGGTCCCACCAGCATTCACAGAAGTTAGGCAGTTGATGTTCCAGTGTGTATTCAAGAATCTCAAACAAAATACTTATAACAGTACATAACCACCAATCACGAATCATCAGGGCCTACATAAAAACAACAAACACATCAACTAATAATTATTGATGAAAGTGCACCTAACCCTTGATACAATACTCTCAGCATTGATTCTACATGATGTGAATAGTTGAATGGTGGAATATTTCTTCATTAGAGTGTTACATCTTCAAGTTATGAAGGTTTATACTTCCAATATATGTTAATGACTGTGACATCATGGTAGGCTTTATTAAATATACAAACAGGTTCACATAAAAGTATTTAAAAAGCATCATCATTATACTCATGGTTTCCTCAACGTTTACTGTCAATTTGGTGTCTCATAAGAAAAAAAGGAGAAAACGAGAATTAACAGTGGAATCCACCGAGTGGCTCTTCCTCCACTGCATTCAAATTGGAATTTAGAAGTTGATTTTTGAGGAGGGAGGAAAAACCGGAGAACCTGGAAAAACCCTCAAAGCACAGGAGAGAACCCCCCGGGGGGGGGGGGGGGGTAATCCCTATAATTGACTATATGGGGATACTCCGCCTGAAAGGGGTACGTTTTTCAGGTCACAGGTATAGAAAAGAGGTGGGAATTTGTGAATTTTGGTATACATTTGGTTACATGCATGCCCAATATCTCCATTTCTACGCCTCACAGCAGCGTTAAAGTTGACAGAAATGTAGTCAATCTTGTGTTCTCTTTAAATATGAACATTTCAAAACTGAACTGCAAAATTTGGAATTTGATGACGTCACATGTTGGTACTCTATTACTCTCTTGTTTGATGGAGAAAGTTTGGTGGAATAGTGAATAATAGCATGAAATGTAGTCTATAGTGTTCAAACTCATGCAGTATTATTCAACAGTAATTGTTATGATTAATGAAGGAACGATACCTGAAACAAGATGAAGATCAAAGCCAATTCATACAGCACACTTAGGCACAGCATCAGTCTCCAAAACGCTACACATCAAAACACAAAAATATGTTACTATTAATAGACCCTTATCACACTAGCGTCACATTATAAGATATTTGATTGATCAGAAAAAGGAGTTGACTATCAAATTTGTCACATTGATATTTAGTAAAATATCATAAAGTTTTGCAAAGATTTCTTTATATTTGCAAAGAAAAGCATTGTAATGATAAATGATAAGATGATAAGAGATAAACATCATACTCATTATCAGCCTCATTATCAGGGCTGGACACATACATTTCTTTGCAAAAATTCCACGAGAACTCTTAGTCATACTGTATAACAGGTTAGAGGTTAGAATTAAAGTTCAATTTGCAGAGTTTTACTCTGAAATATACATACAACTGACTAAATCCTTCACAGCTATATCATTGTTCATGTCTTCGTCCTTCTCGTCTTCTTCCTCGTTTGCATCATCAGTACAAACACTATCAACATATGCTCATTTCATAATCACTCGCCCCATATCACTGTCTGGTGTGATTGTGGTGCGCACTCGAGGTCTTGTTCTTGGTGCCTAGGACCCTTATTCTTCCGTTTATATATGAGGACTATTATATTGCCCTTCTAATTATATATTGGCTTCTTCCCTCTCTTATAAAGAAAGAAGGAAGCCCCACCCTCACCAAACAAATGAAAAGACCCTGCAATCTCATAAAAGCCATTGGATATAATAACTGTGTAGTGACAGCTTTGGACTATCTTTATTTTTAAGAATTCATGTAAAAACTTACATCCCAGGGCCCGTAGAGCAAGCTTAACAGTGGGTAAACGACCGGAGTTTTTTCAGTCCCCCAAGCCCCTCCCTCTCCACGGGCCCTGCATCCCCCCTTCTTGATCTTAAAAAATAAAACCATCCCCACCATATCATGGCTGAAAAATTTTCATCCGCCCCTTTCCAGCCCCCCTTCAATGTTGATAATGAACAGTCCCCTAGTAATGCATTTTAATAAAAAAATATTTTTTAATTTTGGGAATAACATAGTTCTACGGTCCAACATTCTGTGTGCACGCAACACTCATATTCACATAATGATTTTTCGAGAGGAATTCTATCAACCAATAGAATTCTTCTATCAAACGATGACGTAATCCTCAGCTAATCAAAGCTGGCCACAACTGTGCTCTTTCTTGTTTTTCCGGTTTTGTGACCGCAAGGAAACCCATTCGAAATGAAGAGAAGCAGCTTGCAGTCAAAACGTCATGGTTCTTTCCACAAATGACCCTCAATCGTGAGACAAACGGATAAAGTATCGTTGATTACATTTCCACGATGAATAATATTTTTCATTATATGATAATTGCTGTTCTCTGATTGGTTCAAGTTACCTGACATGAACCAATCAGCGTCGATGATTATTTTCCCGCTCTTTTCATCACGTGACTTGTTGGTTTGCAGTTTTTCAAAGTTGGTTTTGTTTTTTGTTCTTCATCAACCAAGAATTTCTACTGGATTATTGCTCTCTTCCCAACAGTTTACTGACTTACACAACCAACCACATTGAAAGAAAATAACTCAAATACTGAATGTATTGACATCTGTTTGCAAAAGTCTAGAAAAGTTAGAGAAAATATCGCTTTTTTTCGAGAATCTCAAACTGGAAAATGTCCGCAGTCAAGACTTTCGTTTAGTCAGTATTTTGTCCTCTTTGATCTGATGTGAAAAGACCCAGGAAAAGAAAAACCAAAACCACAAGGAAAGTTTATTTTGTAGACGTCTTTGTTTTTGAGTAAAGAATTTGTTCTAAATATCCACGTTATTTATTTTCTTTCAGAGTCGAGGTGAGCTGAACAAAGACAAGTGAATAAACTGAGGTGAGCTGAATTATTGCTGATCTTCACATTGAAAATAAAACTAGATAACTATGATTATTGAACCACATTAGAATTATTTCTTGATTTATTCGGATTATTCCAGCTTGTATTAGTCATGTAGTGTTTTCTTCGTTCATGTTCAACTAAAGTCTTGTACAAAACAAACCATCATTTGCCGCCATTTTTCACCACAAGTTTTTGTTGACTTCAAAACAAAACAAAACCAACTCAAAATACTATTTTATCAATCAAATGCTCTAAAATAAGGATAAATATTGATGGTTTCTTTCATTTGGATGGCAAATATTTTGATTTGACAAAGAAAACAAGTCATTTTTCTGTTGTTCGTGTTTCAAGTCCAACTCACTTGTTCATAATATGAAGAAAAATGACTTTATTTGTTGAAAAAAGTCTGTTTTAACTTGGTTGAATAAAAATATTGATGAAAACAAACTTGTACTTGTATTGATATCAAACTACTGGACATTTGTCAAGAAATATTTTTGATTTTCAATGGATTTGTTTGAATATTTGTTGAGTAAAACAAGAATCATTTCAATCAACTACAAAGATAAAACTACAAGAATTTCTTTATTATTCAATAAAATATGTTATTATTTACAAAAACAGATTATTGTCTACTTGTTTATTATTGGTTCATTGTCTTTTTTTTTACATAAATAAGCTTAAGTTAGATTCGTCTAAATATCCACTCAACATCAGGGATCTGTTGTGTTACCCATTGTACACATTCAACAGTTATTTTATCATTACCCAGTAAGTCTAACACTTTTACACGACAATCACCAGTTTTTAACACTGAACACAAACACTGAAGTCCAACATTTGTTATGTTATTATAACTTAGGTCTAGGTGAGTTATATTAGTACTAGACAACATGTTAGATATTATTACAACACATTCATCGTCTAATCCACAACGCCACAGCCACAGTTCAGTAACAGTAGAAATACTAACAAGAGAATTACACAACATTCTGATCCCTGATGCTGATAAAGATGACCCACCAATGTACAATGTATTAACAATAAATGACTGTGTAGATGTTAGATGTTGTTTAGTTTGTTCTGCGTTGATTAAATTCACTATATCTAATAAATAACTTATGTACAAACAATCGATATCAGTTATTCTACTAAATCCAATCCACCCATCCTCATTACAGTATCTGTGTTTAAGGTTATTTATTACTCTGGTAGAAAACCCATCGTCTTTGTACTCGTACAGACAGGATAAAGTTAGCAGTTTATTCCTATGATCAACTACATCCTCTGGTTTGATATTTTTCAGCAATTTTTTCATCAGTTTTTCATTTTTTGTATTTGACAAAATCCCCGCCGTGAATGTGTAGATTGCATCCCTCGTTTTCTTTTTCTTCGGTATTTCTTTTTTCTTTACAAACGAAAAAGCACAAAGATACTCTTGAATCGTTAGGTGTGTGAACGTATATTCAAGTGGTGGTTTCTCGGATGGAGATTTTTTAACGCCAGGACAACAGTCAAGTAATCCACTCGCTTTCAGGTTTGTAATTTCTTCTTCTTTAAAATTGAATTTCCTCATATCGCTTTCGTTGAAAATATATTGTCCCTTCTTTGTTAAATTCGCTGCTAGCTTACATAGTTTATGTAATATTTCTTGAACTTTAGTTTCTTCCATTTCTTCGTATTTAGAAGAGGAATGTTTCTTGATAAATAGTTTAATAACTTGATGATAAAGTTCTGTTCTTGTGACGGGTAGTTTATCTGTGGTTTTTGATTCAGTCATGTACCATTTAATACAATAGCACATTAAATAACACATCACGGGGATGTGGCCAAAACTTAAAAGAATTTCATTGGCTTTGATATGCTCAATTACTTTTTTCTTCATGCTTTCGTTCTCTTTAAAATATTTCTTAATGTACTCCACAACTTGAGCCGAAGAAAATCCTTGAATGTCACATCTTACATCAAAGACAATTTCTTTTAATTCCTCGGCTT
This sequence comes from Anthopleura sola, assembly GCA_023349425.1. NCBI lineage: Eukaryota > Metazoa > Cnidaria > Anthozoa > Actiniaria > Actiniidae > Anthopleura > Anthopleura sola. The sequence goes on along the minus strand of JALHLI010000034.1, from coordinate 637,391 downwards.
CGCCAGGCCTTGAAGTTACAACAACCACTGACTCTTTTAACATCTTGCCTTTCATGATTTTGGCTAACAGAGCAGGAACAGGGATTTTCTCATGAGGGTTGTTTGGGTATCTTGTTTCAAAGTCCCCGGTGATTTTCTCTCGATGTTTATACTCATCAAATCCGTCAAGGATTATGAGCAGTTTCTCAGGATTTTCAATGAGGTAGTGAAGTAAGTCCTCATCCATCATTGATTTTTCATTTAACAGTGGGGATCGATTTAGAATATCACATAAATCCATAAGCTCTTCTTTTTGATCTCCTTGATCTCGTTGAGGGCGGGAAAGCTGACGGAATGTCAACAGGAATACAAATTGAAAATCAGGTACTTTGGCTTTTTCTTGATCTTCCTCAAAAATTTGGTCATGCGACCAATCCCTTACCAACTTTCGACAACTTTCGAGATTTTCCAATCCCTCCTTTGCCAATCAACAAGATAGATTTAGGATTGGTCGTGCCAGAAGCTGTAGATTTCTGATCATTTTCTGGGCAGACAAACATCTCTGAACATGATTTCAGTGCTGTTCTACTTTCTGGAACTTCATCCATTTGCCTCCTGCCATATCTCGTTTCTTCAGGCCCGGGTTCCTTGAATTGTTTCTGGCCGCGTTGGATAGTCACATTCGTGAAGATGTCATCGGTTCTAATTTTCTTGTCTTCTTCCTCCGCCAACAGAAAATCGGTTTGTTTTTTAATGGATGACTTCAGTTTTTCTGTATATTCTGAAAATAAACACACAACAATTTAACAATCGAGAGACAGGAAGACAAGGTAAGGATTAAATATGTGAGGTTTTTTCATTTGACTGTTTAAAACTATGGGTTTTGTATTTCACATTTATCTATCCATCTATTGATCTATCTATTCAATTATCTATCTATTCATCCTATCATTGTTTACCTATTGATCTATCGATATAATAGTTTTTTGTAAGTTAGAAAGTGAGTTTAATTGTTTATAGGGTTTTCTTGTTCTTTTGTTTCTGTTTTCTGCTCAGGTTATTAATGTATATATTCATTTATGCATTTACTCATTTATTTATTTATGTATTTATCCCTTTATTTTAATGCATTCATTCATCTATTCTGTATTCATTCATCTATTTATTCATTCATCTATTCATTCATTTATGTATTCATCCATCCCATCCATCTATCCACCCCATTCATCCATCCATCCATCCCATTCATCCATCCATCCATTCAAAAAAGGACTATGAAATATTTACAATGCTGACTATAGACCTTATGCAATATCGGTCGCTCCTAATTTGCATAAAGGAAAAGGTTAAAAAATATTTTTGAAATATTTTGAATTGAGAAGATATTTTGTCTTCACATGAAATACCATCAGTGAATTAGTAACTGTGCACAGTTTCAAAGAATAATGATAATTGTTTGCAGAGTTATAAGCATTTAAATCTGCCAAAAACATGAAAACGAGGCTGGTCGGTCCATGGCTGTGTTTCACATACAAATTCTTATAAATTGCTGTAACTTCCCTAGTATTTATGCTAGAGCACTCAAATTTTGCATAAATACTAATCTAAGCATATGATTTGGAATGCTGGCTGTTATGACTTTAGGAGCTGACCAGCTCCTGAGTGGAAAACAATACTAGTAAAGTAATTTGAGCTTGAAGTAAAAGGAGAATGAACAATAATTATTGTTACAACACAAGATTTGGCCTTTACCTAGTGCTCTTGATGAGAGATCTTTCTCTGCAGGTTGATCACTTGTTCTCTCAACACTATGATAAAATAAGATGAAATTGATATTTACAATGTCATCAAACTTGAGGCTTTCATTGTAGGTTTCCTAACATCTGTTCTGTCTGGTTTCTTTTGCTTTCAAATTTCTAATGATAATTGTCACCTAAGTTTTCTGGTCCTTTACCTATGCTAACATCACCTTTTTACATCCCAGGTGATGATGGGTAAAAGACCTGAAAGCTTGGGTAACAATTATTGTAAGAAATATCAACATAGAAGAAACCAGATGGAGGGAGGAAAAAACAGAAAACCCTCATGGCAAGGAAGACAACAACTTCAAACAAATTCAACGCACATGTTGATTTTTATGGAGGAAGGAAAACTGGAGAACCTGGAGAAAACCCTTGTGGCAAGGGAGAGAACAACAAGCCTGGATCACTGTGGTGAGAGGTGAGAGGTAAACTACTACAACACCCATGCCACCCCAGAGAAAACATACATGCTTCATTACAGCTCCCTATTAGGGCTCTTGCAGACACTTACGTTTTAAGTGATGATAATTCTTCCAGCATTTTCTCTTGTCCTTGTATCAGTCTAGAATGGCCCTCTGCAATGGTCTCTTGACCTTGCTGCAGTCTAGAATGGCCCTCTGCAATGGTCTCTTGTCCTTGTATCAGTCTAGAATGGCCCTCTGCAATGGTCTCTTGTCCTTGTATCAGTCTAGAATGGCCCTCTGCAATGGTCTCTTGTCCTTGTATCAGTCTAGAATGGCCCTCTGCAATGGTCTCTTGTCCTTGTATCAGTCTAGAATGGCCCTCTGTAATGGTCTCTTGACCTTGCTGCAGTCTAGAATGGCCCTCTGCAATGGTCTCTTGTCCTTGTTGCAGTCTAGACTGACCCTCTACAATGGTCTCTTGTCCTAGTTGTAGTCGTTCTAATTTGCCATTAACTATATAAATTTCAAAATAAATATTTTACAAGACATTAGAATAGATATGCCTTACTGGTTCCAAGCATTTAATGTTAAATATACATGCATCAACTTTGTTTGCAAACAAACAACTTCCTTACAATACAACTTACTTAAATCCAGTCCATCTAGAATGGCTTTGTCTTGGTCTGCACAGACATGCTTCATCATTGGAAGTAGTTCACTCCATGGCTTTTGAACATCTTGGGGAAAAGAGATGTTTATCAGAGAACCACACGTTTATACATAATCAGTAACCAATGAAATAATTAATCAGTAAATATTCTATTTCATTCCTATTCTATTTCCTCCCCTTCTATTCCATTCTATTCATAAGGTAAAACTCTCTAAAATAAGGCCCCCATACCCCGACTTTAATCCCTACCAAAAATAAGAGTCCCCTAAACTTGAAGCCCAAAATACTTTCTTCATAGATTATAACAATAAATATATTGTATTTTGCATTCTATTCTTGTTCGTTTCTGTTTTGTTCCATTCCATTCTATTCCATTCTGTTCTACTCTATTCTATTTTCCAATTCTATTCAATTTTATTCTTGTTCTTTTCTCTTTTGTTCCATTCTATTCCATTCTGTTCCACTCTATTCTATTTTCCAATTCTATTCAATTCTATTCTTGTTCTTTTCTGTTTTGTTCCATTCTATTCCATTCTGTTCCACTCTGTTCTTTTTTCCTACTCTATTCCATTCTAATTCATTTTCTATTCTGTTCTATTCTCTTCTTTTCTATTCTATTCTATTCTAAATTAAATTAATGAATGACTAAATGAATGTAAGAATTACTGATTAATATATATTGTTATTATTGGATGATGGGTGTGATTTGTCTGTAATATCACTCTCACCTTGTTTCACTTTATCAAAGTCCACAACAGTAGCTCCAAATAAGCTCAGTGCATTACATCCATCAGTCCATGACTTTTGGAAATCAGCAGCTTTAACCCTTGGAATTGGAGAGTGACACAACTTGTTCCGCATTTCTTTTAACGTTTCAAGGGCTGTTACCAGATTAGGTGCTACAACAAATGGTGGCCGTGATTGAAGAAGAACTTTGACAAAAAGAGACAAGTCCCATTGTGATGTATCACCAGATTTTACTGTATTCTTTTCATATGGAAGAGGCTTAAACATCCGCAGCAGGTCAGCTCCATTCTGGGCACAGTCAGTCCAAGGTCTGTATTTTCCTGCAGCATTCCACTGAGTTTTGAAGTAATGACGCAGACATGGATTCCCTATCCTTAACAGAAGTAAGGCCAGGCTACAATAGTTTCTGTTGAAGATACAACCACTTAATTAGTATATAGTCTGGTAATTGTAATATAGGAATTTTGATTTGTGAACAGGGAGGAAGTCTGGAGAATTAACCTGAAGAAAAACCCTCAAAGCACAAGAGAAAACCAACAAACAACTAGGCGCAGTAGACACCTCCATGTATGATGGGAAGTTTGAGCACTGATTAACTAGCTGTACAATGCCAGTACATGTACATGACCTCACAGACCCAAAATTAATGGAGAATGTAAAATTACATCTTAGCAATTATAATAAGTGTGGGTAATATCATTTTAAAATGTTTCCAACAAAGTAAATAACATAAACCATACAATATCTTACCTTTCTTCTTCATCCATGTTTATTCAATGTATCAAACATTCAACATATATATGGATAGGTCTTGCTCATCACCTCTGTGTTTTTCCTTTCTTCAGGTCTTTTATAGTGTTAACTTGTTTATTTCAGTGAATATTTGAAAGCAGATTAGCAACAACTTGAGATGTCAGTCTATAAGCAAAAGAACAAACATTAGATCAGCAAAGATGATTCTTTGACCCTTTTTTTGTAAATAAATATATGTTGAGCATCTGATTCAGCTGCATATTTTTTTGAGTCACATAGTATTTTGGTGAGCCTTTAGGTGAGCCAATTACCTTGTGGTAAATTATGAGTAAAAATACACAGCCATATCAGATGCTCATAATCAGCCAGAAGTTGTTAATATTATACAATTCTGTCAACTATTACTAATTACAAATATGGTCCTATGTGACACATTTTACTCACTATCTTGCTCCTGATTGGCTGAGAGCCCTCAGCCAATCCCTGATATCGTGTGAACTCGACATGATAAATGTATAATACATTTATCATGTTGAGTTCACTCACTCAAGGTCACAATGGAAATGGAAATACATTTGCTATTCTTTCCGAAAGAAAAATTAAATCTTTATTCTTAGTTTACAAAATGGATAATAAAACAATTATTGAATTTGATTTTCATATGATATTGTAAAAATCAAGACATCAGTCATTTTCTCCACCCTTTTCTTAACCCTATAACATGGCTAGCTTGGTCGATATTATGCTCAACCTCATACTTTTTTACTCTGACGAAGGACTAGTGTCCGAAACGTCAGTAAGTGATCTCTCTTATTTTTTACGGTGTAAAATTTAACTTTTTATTCATACTGTTTCATCCAATAATTGTTTAATATTATGTGCATTCTCGTGCATATTGGGTAAAATCTTTGCAGGTTATTTTAATTGTCACATAACCACGATTAAACCTTAAGTTTTTGGTATTATTTCACTGGTTTATGGACTGTGCTCTATGTTCTAATAAAGCAGAATAAAAAAATTGAAGCTTCATTGTGCTGCACTGTTGTGGAGTCAATTGTCAAACAGCTGACATATCATCAAATATTTACCAAATTGAATCAAGTATCTAACCAATCAAAAAGCAGGAAAGAGTAGCACTCTATTGACTCAGGGATGGAATTCTGTTTATTCAAATCACTATTGACAGTATCCTTCAATCCATAATAAAAATGCTTCCCAACTTCATTGATTTCCACTAGGATCCTTGAAAACTTTTCAATACAATTTAAATATTTAAAATGTTTGCACTGAATTCAAGCTCTTTCTTGTCGGCTGTCAATCAAAACTGTTCATCTATGTGACATAAGATTGTCGCGTGACCTCTGATGTCTCGTGATATCTTGCCGCACCCTCTATTGTCTCATAGTGTACTATCGTACAAGATATAGTTCTAGATACCAAGCATTTCACCATTACATGTAGATCTAAATTCGTCACAAAATACGATGAAATAGAAATCAAACGTTTGTGAACCCAGCGTGTACCAAGAATATCACAGATTCAAGAAAAATGTTTAATAAATACAATATGGAATCGAAAATTACCAAGCTTGATTCATAGGACACTACAAGAAAATCAAAGAAAGACAGGGAAAGAAAAAAAATACTAAAACAAGAAATTATATACCAAGAAGTTTGCTATAAATGGGTCATTTGTTTGATTAGGTGTTTCAATAAACCATTGATACGATTCTGTCTGAGTTCAGGACAGGAACACGGCTTCCAGCAACTTTGGAAACTTGCCAAGACAGACAACACCCACATTTATAGCGTCCCTCGATCGATCGATGATCAAAACTGTTCATTAAACAGCGATATCAACCCAGCTAAACTGCTTGGGATTGAGATTTTTATTTCACTATCCTACAAGCATTATTCTATCTGGTTAGTTGGTTAAATGAGGTTTTTACAGGCGATAAATTCAGACAGTTACGAGTTCAACTCTTCTATGATCAAAACTGTGTATTGTAGAACCTTACAGTCAATCTTATCTAGAACATACTAAGAGATCTACTACATCACACGTACCTAATGTATTTATGCACTGATTGATACATATTAACACGTAAGACTTACTTGAAATGCGAGAAGAAGAAGGACAAGGACAACGAGAACAAGACGCTTGAATCTTTCACCAGACAAACAGGAAATGAACAGTTGAATGGCTTACCACAGGAAACCCATAACCCATTAGAATCATGTTACAGCAGAGGGACTGGTACGAGACGATGGGGGAGGGGGTGGGGCAAACAACAAAATAGCGCAAAAACTCCTTTTAAAATGTTATTGGATGAGATGCTAACAGGGGTATTTCTTTTCTATTTCTTTTTGCAATACTCGAAAATATAGCGTTGCAGGTTGCCGAAGTGAGGTGTTACACTGCAACGAGATCTCAGCAACTTGCAACAAGAAAAGTGAGAAACGTTGCTGTAGGGGTGATACACTGTGCAATAGCGTTGCCAGTTGCTGTAGGGGTGATACACTGTGCAATAGCGTTGCCAGTTGCTGTAGGGGTGATACACTGTGCAATAGCGTTGCCAGTTGCTGCAATCCAATTCGAAAAGTAGAACTGAGCTTTGTTTCACTTTGCGCAACAAAAATATTTTATGACAGAATCCTTGTCCTTAAAACCCCGGAAAAAGGTTGGATCGTTTGCTAGAACCATATTGGAGGGTCGTTTGCATAGGTTTTTCCAGCCATAAACCTCGAAGAAAAGTTGGAAAGTTTCTTAGAACCATACAAGAGGGTCGTTTTCAAAGATTGTTCCAGCCATAAACCATGGAAAATAGTTAACAGCTTTCTAAAACCTTATAAGAGGTTCGTTTGATAAGATTTTTCCAGCCACAAACCATTTTTTGGGAAGAAACAATCTTAGTAAACGACCCTTATACAGGGTTCTAACAAACTGCCCAACTTTTTTGACCACAGCGGTGAGGCGGGCAGTAACCACTACGTCACCCCATAATTAATCTCTCATTTTTCTCACTTTTCGTGATCAACCTAACTACATCATTACGAAGAAATAGCGACAAAATATCTTTATGCCAATGCCAGTTCGGTAGAGAAAGATCTATCCAGGTACACGTATGTACCAATAACGTTCATGAATGGATATGAATATTACATTCTACACATTATGATAGATCTATCCAGGTACACGTATTTACCAATAACGTTCATGAATGGATATGAATATTACATTCTACACATTATGATAGATCTATCCAGGTACACGTATGTACCAATAACGTTCATGAATGGATATGAATATTACATTCTACACATTATGATAGATCTATCCAGGTACACGTATTTACCAATAACGTTCATGAATGGATATGAATATTACATTCTACACATTATGATAGATCTATCCAGGTACACGTATGTACCAATAATGTTCATGAATGGATATGAATATTACATTCTACACATTATGATAGATCTATCCAGGTACACGTATGTACCAATAACGTTCATGAATGGATATGAATATTACATTCTACACATTATGATAGATCTATCCAGGTACACGTATGTACCAATAACGTTCATGAATGGATATGAATATTACATTCAGTTCTACACATGAAGGAAAGTGATAATTGCTTTGTCTTTTTCATTAGTAGTTCACAACAAGTTCATATTGAAATATGACATCATATTTCAGATGTTCGACCGACAACGTTTTTAGCAATAAGTGTACACTGTAATCCAAAGAACAGTGACTTGACTAGGGAGGGGAGGGTAGGATGGCTTTTGACATCATAATAATCTTCCACGGCATTGAGAAGAGCCACAGTAACAGCGCAGAACTTTATCTTGGACGCTGCCAACTTAGTACATGTAATCCCATGTTAGCTCGGAACCAGCAGATATGTTACTAAAAATAACAACAAAGACACATGAATATGGATACAACACAAGAAAAGAATCTTATTCTCAAGACCATGTGTCATTCCCTAGAGTATCATTTCTTTGTTTAATGGTTGCACATGAGAAGACACATGAATATGGATACAACACAAGAAAAGAATCTTATTCTCAAGACCATGTGTCATTCCCTAGAGTATCATTTCTTTGTTTAATGGTTGCACATGAGGAGACACATGAATATGGATACAACACAAGAAAAGAATCTTATTCTCAAGACCATGTGTCATTCCCTTGAGTATCATTTCTTTTTTACACCGATTTTCAAAATTACGCGACCTTGAGAGCTCCAGTTGTCTGGAATCTTGGCTTCCGTCAATCAAAGTTATGATGGGCGGAGCTCATTCCGATTGCAAGCAAATAAAGAAATTCCGTCGACTCGACAGTCATGTTTACATGTTGCTATAGCAACTGCATGGCTATGCTCATATACGATGATCTACAAGAAATATGTGCCAATATAGTTATTGCTAAATTTGGATAAACTCAACAAATCGATAACGTTGAAGATCAGGTTTGAAAACGAACTCAATCGTATTTATTGAACAGGATTTTCTTAAATACCTTGTTCATTATAGGCGTGAGAACGGTTGGCTCTGATTGGTTGAGCGGGAATTACTTTTAACTCGGCCTGTGCTCACTTTGATTGACGGGAGCCAACATTCCTGACGACTGGAACTGTCCAGGACGCGTAATTATGAAAATAGGTGTAATGGGTGTACCCTTGAAGCACAGAAGAGAACCAACAAGCAACTCTACTCACAAATGAGATTGGGAATGGAACCCAGGTGACATTGGTGAGAGGCAGCTCACATCATCCATGCTCCACCCATCCATCCTCCCTGTGTGAAACGACATTGAGAGAGAACTTCCACAGGGCTGTTACAAGGTGCAATTTGTTCTGAAACTTGTCTCCCAACACCATTGCACACAAGTTTCACCAAAAACGTTTCAATGTGTAAAGGCCCATCTACACGCCTGATTATTCGTCAGGATATGTCAGGAAACAAATCGTGCGTGTACTTTATGCGCCGATTCAAGTCCGATTTGAATTTAAAAATCGGGCCGACATGAGAAAATCTGTGACAGTGCTACAGATTTTGTAATCGGGCTGATTCAAATTTTTCGAATCGAGCTCGAATCAGGCTCTAAACTACTACGATTTGCTTCCTGATAGTGTCGGGACGATGAATCGGGCAGAGAAATTACAAGTCTGATTGGATTGTTTACTGGACCATGTTGAAAAAAGTTTCAAGAGGGGTGATACACAGTGCAGTTTTGTCCTGAAACCTTTTTGCGACACAAGCTTCAGTTGCACACTTAGAAAACAGTTCTACTGACTTTTCGTGAAAGTTTCTCGCAATACATTTTAAGACTTATCTCGCTGTCAATGCCGTTGCACACAAGGTTCAGCTCAAAGTTGTCAACATATAAAAGGGCCTTGACAACCAATGAAGAAGAGAGATGGAGGAATGGAAGAAGGTTGAAAATCTTAAGAAGGAAATGTCAGTAGGTAGTAGAGGTTGTTCTTTACCTTGATGGCCAGATAATCACAAGTCTTCATACCAAAGTAAAGTAAAGAATGCACAACAATACAAACACTTTGAAATTCCACAGACCTTCACTGGAATGCTTCAATATTCAAAATATTTCCATTACCAAATAGCTGTTATTACGGACGCATGCAAATGAGATATTCTTTTGTTTTAAGAATCATACAAGAGAGGCTATCGGGTCGATAGCTTGTTGTCTCATTTCCATCTCATTTGCATGCATCTGTAATAACAGCTATAGACTCCTTGCACGTGACGTCAGAGCAGCTCAATTTGGAGGACAAAACGAAAGAATTTCAATCTCCTGAGAATTGGAACCTATTGTCTTGTCATCCAAATTCAGCTGCATTCTGACGTGCCACAAGGGGTCTATTGCAATGGTTCAAGATTTCCCAAACCCCCCCCCCCCCCCCTATTACCCCCTCTATCCCCAACACACACTCGCTGTCTTTTTGTTTTCTTACTTCTTCAACCACAGGATGCCCAACCACTATTCTTTTTTCATGTTAAAAAAACCCTAAAAATTAAAAAAAATAATCGTTAATCAAGGTTTAAACCTTTTTAATTTCTAAAATTCATTTAACATTGGTTTTCATTGTTTAGGTCTTTTGGATATATATGTTTTCTAGGGGGAAAATTTGAGGGAATTTGCTTAGTTAAGAACAGGAAATGACGTCATGTCAAAAACCGGAAGTACGAGAAATGACGTCATGCCAGGAACTGAACGTACAGCGGTTTGTCCAACGCGCATGCGGAAGGGAGTTTCCCATATCGCAGCGGAAGTGAAAAGGGAATCAATTCCTTCTATAGTTCGCAATATCTTACGCCAAAATTCTGTAAAATTCTGCAATGATTTCTCACAAATTATATACCTGAAAGATGTTGGAGAAACATAGATATCTTCTTATCAAATTTCGCGTTGAAATAGCGACAGATCTCTTGGTAGATGATGTCTTAGTTTACTTGGAAAGCAAACATATTTTGGACTCAGATGATAAAGAAGTTATAAGACATCAAACCACCTCAAAAAGACGCGCTGAAAAACTCTTGGATATCCTGCCAACTAAAGGATATGCAGCATTTGATGTGTTTTTCAAGATACTAGGGGAAAAATATCCGCATTTGGCGCAGTTGTTGAAAGATGGAGTTTCAGAAGAGGATTTTGGTAATCAAGTCTTGGATTTTGTAGATTCTCCAGGACAGCGTAAGTAACTTATATCTTGACATCAAAACTTGTACAATCAAAACCAGAGGTTCGACCTATCTCTAGAACCATGAAGATTATAATATATAAAGTCCTATATATCACTTTGCAATTTAATTTACAAATGCCTTATGAATCACTAAAAATTTAATGGAAATTATAAGCTTACTTACAGGCTCTTAGCTAGGTGTTTAATGGAATTAACTGCTAAATAATCAGAGTTGTAATCATAAGTACTTTTACTACTGTTTTTGTTTTCATGGCCTCTTAAGTTCGTTGACGTTTGTTATGCGTTCATTCATGTCTACATAATCTATTGTTATAGTACAATTCCATATTAAATTTTGTTTATGTAAATAACCATAGAATGTTTTTGGAATAGTAATAGTATAAACTGCACATACTGTAATTTTATTTTCGTTTTTATAAATTCCACCATTAGTTACTTAAACTATCTTTCACATTTGAGTTAAAATTTATTTTATTTTCCCCCTGCAGGGTTTGAAATTCCCAAAAGACAATTGGCTATTATTATAATTGGCTAACTGCCAGTTGAAAATTACAAATATCAAGTGAAAAAAAAAATGAACTTGCGTTTTCTAGCTAGTTCTCTTTTAAGAAAATAATGATATGCAAAGAAAAATAAAGTCTTTGCATTTGTGTTCAATCTATTTATCTTGTAGCTGTTCATTGCACAAGATAAGTTTATCTTCTACTTATTAAAAAATATTGAAATTCTAACTTTGCAGCCTTGGGAAACTGATTTTTTTCTCTTGTAAATCAGATTAGACCAGATTCAATTGTTCCTGCTTCCTGTCATATTGCATTGGCAGCCATCATGTGATGGTGCAAAGCCTCTATACACTGTCTACAATACTAATATAAATTGGCATTAATTAGTACTTATTATACATAATTTGTACCAGTATATCTGCAAAGACTCATCATCTGTTTAAATATTTTAGTTTCAAGAATGAGTACTCTTCATCATGACATGCTAACAACCAACAGAGTGGAGATAGTAGAGGACCTTCTTGTCCATGATGTTTTGAATTTTCTTCAGAGTAAGTTTGTCTTTGACACTGAAGACGTTGAACTTATAAGAGCAGAGAATACTCACAAGAGAAAGGCAGAGAAACTACTGGATATTCTTCTAACTAAAAGCGACGCAGCATTTTATCATTTTAAAGAGTCTTTAGAAGAACCTTATCCTCATTTGGCTGAACTTTTGGAAGGAGAGAGTTTGCTACCGAGAAAAGTATCAGATGCAAGAGAAATACAAGAGCAAGGTAAGCAAATGTTACTTATACAGTTAACTCAAACCAATTAACATGAAATACTTTTTATATTCCTGCAACCTTACTGACTCCAGGTGTCCATCAAACTTACAATGGGACGACTTCATTCTGATTGAGTGATAACGAATATCCCTTGACTAGACAGTCATTTTATTTAATACTCATGGTTGGAATGAACTCAGCCCATTGTAAATTTGACTGACGGAAGCCAAAGTGACAGGTGTATGGAGTCAGTAGATCGCAGAAATATGAAAAGCACTGTAACTATTGAATGTTTTCCAGTTACTGTGATTCTCAATATTCTGAGAGTTGGTAGTTACAAGTTGCCCGTTGGAATTTTGTTTTTCACTGCTGCCACTCAAAAATATAAGAAACTGATTAGTTTTGATTGACAGCAGCGAAAACACAATTTCACAACAAACCGTTGAAATGTCTGAGTTTGCAGAATATTGAGAATTGCAGTAATGAAAAAGTAAATAGTGAATGAAATGACTGAAGGAATTAATTCTTTTGCAGTTGAGAGTGTTCTGTTAGAAGGTGGTGTACCACAGCGACCAGATGTCTTCACTAATAGAGCTCGTGATGTTCACCGTGTTCGTACTGCATTACGATCCCTAAAGGATCATGACGGATGGGTTATACTGCATGGTATGGCAGGGTGCGGAAAGACCGTCTTGGCTGCTGATGCATTAAGAAGTCCACAGATTTTAAATGAATGCTTCCCTGGAGGTGTCTTCTGGATCCGGATTGGTCAGATTGATCAGGCAAAACTTCTAGTGAAAATGCAAAATCTCTGTACTCGACTAGATTCTGACCACACCCGAGCTCCTCCAAGAAATTTAGAAGAAGCTAAAGATCGGTTAAGAATTCTCTTTGCACACCAACACCCCCGGTCTTTACTCATCCTAGATGACTTATGGAGTGAGTGCGACTTACGTCACTTTGATATCCGTGTGCGCATTCTCGTAACCACACGTGATGCCTCAATATCTAACATTATTAATGGCTTGAAAATCAAAGTCAAAGTTAGCGAAGGATTCACGACCAAAGAGTCGCTTGAAATTTTGTCACATTGGACTGGAATGCGCATGGATAAGCTGCCGAGAGAAGCAAATGAGATTGTTTCTTTGACACGTGGGTCTCCTTTAGCTATTTCTATGATCGGCGCTTTGTTGAAGGAACATTCAACAAGATGGGAGTATTATGTTCGTCAACTAAAAAAGAAAAAATATAATCTAAAAACGAGTTTTTCATATCAATACCCAACGCTCAGTGATGCTATATCTATCAGTATTAACAATTTAAAAGATGAATTACGAGAGCGCTATATGGACTTTGCAATGTTTGAGGATGACGCAAAAGTTCCAGCACAAGTTCTTTGTATTCTTTGGGATGAAGAGGTGAGAGAAGCGTACACCCCTAGAACCATTAATGAATTGATTATTCAAATATTGAGTTCATTATTCACTCTGACTCCAGATTTGAAAATAAGTTATCTACTTGAGTTTTGATTGGATTCTTCAACAATTGCCATGCCAAGGTAGAAAAACTCCCCAGAAAGGCCATCCCTTAGAATTTTAGTTGTGAAATGAATGTGAAGTTTGGAGTCTTCCAATCTGTTATGAATCAAAACTCTAAGTAAATAATAAACTCAATATTTGAATAATGAAATCATTATTGGAGCCTAGAGGGAACGCTTGAGCCATTTGACTGTAATTGTCCTTGCTTCGCATGGTTTTTCTAGCCAGTGGCTTACAAACCTGTGGCCCTCGTTCCACAATCGAATTGGAATTTAGGAATTGATTTTTGCAGAGGTAGGAAAACAGCACAGGAGAGAACCAACTAGAAACCTTTCTCACATATGCATGACACTGAGTCCAGGAATCAAACCTGGACCACATTGGTGAGAGGTGAGTACTCTCACTGCTACACCACCTATGTTTGTCCATGTGAGAAGAGTTTGTTAGCTTCCTGTCCTAATTTTAATACTAGGTTCTCTTTTCCAGGTTAGGAAACTAAAATCCTATGGGCTGTAGAGGTTGGGGATGCTTAAAAGGAAGCAAGGGGGTCATAGTAGTGAGAGCACTCACCTCTTACCAATGCAGCCCATGTTCAAGTCCCTCCGGGATAAGTGTTGTATGTGCTTAGAGTTGTTTGTTGGTTTTCTCCTGTGGTTTGAAGAGTTATTTTCTCTGGATTCTCCAGTTTTATTTCCTAAAAAATCAACTTCTTGGATCCTAGAACAGTTTGGATCCTAGCTCTGTTGCAGGATTTAAAATAACAGCCAGTCAACAGTCAATGTCCAGCCAAATTTGGTACTGTACAAATATGGTTTTGAACGGACATGTTGACTGGTCATGTTTCAAAGAAATAAGATAAAATATCATATGCTGGACATCTTAGCCTGTGTATGACTGGCCATTATTTTGAGCCCTGTGTTGGGATTGTCCAATGCTGTGGTATAACAGCAAAAGCTTAATAGATTTAGATTTAGATATTTCCTTTGGGGGTGAGCTTGGGTACTTTACAGTCAAACTAAGAAAACCGTGAACACCTAAAATATGTCTGGAATGTTTATGTGTTTGATCAATGCGCGGTCACGTAAAGTATTTTCCCGTTTAAAAGTTTCAAACTTCATATTTTAGTTTTATTCTCATGAAATTAGAGATTTCTATTCAAGGCAGACGGATACACGACAGAAGGATTCAAAACAAACTCTTTTCATGGTGGTGGGAAACATCTTTTTTACAAGCAACGGCCTAAATAAACATTCCAGACATATTTTAGGTGTTCATGGTTTTCTTAGTTTGACTGTAACACAATTGGCTGACATAATTTTTTTATGGAAAAGTTTGAAGAAGTAGAAGATATCATGGATGATTTGGTAAACAAATCTTTGGCCAGGAAAAGTGTCCAGTCAGACGGCATGAAGGAAACTTGGTACAGTATTCATAATTTACAGCTGACGTTCCTCAGAGAAGAAAATAAAAATCCAGAAAACCTACACAAGAAGCTAGTGGAGGGATATCGACAACTATATGATGGTAATGAACAACAAATACTAAGCTAACAACGTAACAATAGACCTTTGTGGCTTTGTATGCAAGTTGCCCATTTCAGACCACATGACATTCCCTTGAGAAATGTTCTTTTGTTAAAATATTTACACATGAAAGAATCAACTCCCAAGAGTGGCATCACATGGTCTGTGAGGGCACAACAAACAATGATTAATGATTTATCTTGTTATTTTGTTATTCAGCAATGTGGTAATAATAATAATGATGATTAATAGAGATAAATAAAAAAGATACTTAATCAATATCATAATTGAAACATGAACTCTTGTAATGTTGATGATGAACAGTTGGAGCAGTAGGTTGATTATGATGGCAATCATGACTGAAGATGGTGATGATGATGATGATGATGATGGTGATGATGAGGAGAAGGAGGAGGAGGAGGATGAAAAGGATGATGATGGTGATGATGATGATGAGGAGAAGGAGGAGGAGGAGGATGAAAAGGATGATGGTGATGATGATGGTGGTGGTGGTGGTGGTGATGATGATGATGATGATGATGATGATGATGATGATGGTGATGGTGATGATGATGGTGATGATGATGATGATGATGGTGATGGTGATGATGATGGTGATGATGATGATGATGATGGTGGTGATGGTGATGATGATGATGATGATGGTGATGGTGATGATGGTGATAATGATAATAATTATAATGATAGTGATGATGATTATTTATAACAGATAACCTATTCCTATCATTCTTCATTATTCATTAGACAAATTTGATGAGATGGAAGATGATGGTTACATTCACTGGAATCTTGTTGCACACATGGAGAAAGCTGGAATGAAAGATGAGGCTTACAACCTTCTTGTTCATCTGTCCTGGGTTGTGGCAAAACTAAATGTTACTGGACCAGCTAATCTGCTAAATGATTATATCAGCGTAAAGAAATATAAGGTAGAGTACAATTATATTATCATCAATCACCATCATCATCACCATCACCCTCATCATCACCATCATCATCATCACCATCACCCTCATCATCACCATCACCATCATCACCATCATCACCACCATCACCATCATCACCATCATCATCACCATCATCACCATCATCATCATCACTATCATCACCATCATCATCACCATCACCATCATCACCATCACCACCATCATCAACATCACCATCATCACCATCACCACCATCATCATCATCATCATCATCATCACCATCATCATCACCATCACCATCATCATCATCATCACCATCACCATCATCATCATCATCATCATCATCATCATCATCACCATCATCATCACCATCACCATCATCACCATCACCACCATCATCATCATCATCATCATCACCACCATCATCACCACCATCACCATCATCACCATCATCATCACCATCACCATCATCATCACCATCATCATCACCATCACCATCATCATCATCATCACCATCACCATCACCATCATCATCATCATCATCATCATCATCATCATCACCATCATCATCACCATCACCATCATCACCATCACCACCATCATCATCATCATCATCATCACCACCATCATCACCACCATCACCATCATCACCATCATCATCACCATCACCATCACCATCATCATCATCATTACCATCACCATCATCATCACCATCATCATCACCAACATCACCATCACCATCACCATCATCACCATCACCACCATCATCATCATCATCATCATCACCACCATCACCATCATCATCATCATCACCATCATACCATCATCATCATCATACCCATCATCATCACCATCATACAAGATATTAAGAGGTTATACTAAGAAATTCTCTTCATTTTATCTTTTAGGACTCTGATATTCTAGAGGGATTTTATCATTTTGTTAGCACCAATGCAAACTTATTTGTAGAGAAGACTTTGCCAGACATCGTTCAGTTGGGTCTACAAGAACCAGTAACATCACAAGTATATGTGCAAGCTAAAGAAAAAGCAAGGAAACGTTCTAGAAACAAAAAGCTTTATCTGGACTGGTGGTGAGTAGTGTTTATTAGGCCATTTTATTTATCCTAGTTAAGAATAAACCTATTTTTTTCTCATGCCCATGCAGTCTCACTTTGTTGATAATTGTTTAGAGAGTTAGATATTAACACTCTAGGTTTATCCTTCAACCTTCAAAATGCTATTGAACCCTGAAACAACCTCTGGGCTGATCTAAGTCAGGGCATGACTAACTCACAGATAGAACACTGAAACAACCTCTGGGCTGATCTAAGTCAGGGCATGGCTAACTCACAGATTGAACCCTGAAACAACCTCTGGGCTGATCTAAGTCAGGGCATGGCTAACTCACAGATTGAACCCTGAAACAACCTCTGGGCTGATCTAAGTCAGGACATGGCTAACTCACAGATAGAACCCTGAAACAACCTCTGGGCTGATCTAAGTCAGGGCATGGCTAACTCACAGATTGAACCCTGAAACAACCTCTGGGCTGATCTAAGTCAGGGCATGGCTAACTCACAGATAGAACCTGAAACAACCTCTGGGCTGATCTAAGTCAGGGCATGGCTAACTCACAGATAGAACCCTGAAACAACCTCTGGGCAGATCTTAGTCAGGGCATGGCTAAGGATATTCCTCTGCTTTACTTTCATCAGTAACAAGCAGGAGGATCCCTTGGATTCCAGTTTGATGATCACTGCCAAGGTTCACAGTGGTGCTGTCTACAAGTGTCAGTTCTCTAAAGACGCACAGAAGGTTGTATCCTGTGGCACCGATAACAGAGTAAAGGTGAGAAAGAAAGAATGGAAAAAAAAGAAATATCTTTATGAAGTTTATTTTGTCATTGCTGTTGTTCTTGTTGCTGCTTCTGTTATTGTTTCTGTTATTGTTGTTGTTGTTGCTGTTATTGCTGTAGTTTGTGCTGCTGCTGCTGCTGTTGCTGCTGCTTCTATTGTTGTTGTTGATGATGTTATTGTTATTGTCAATGCTGTTGTTGATGCTGTTCATTACCTTCCAGGTTTGGGAGAGTCAGTCAGGAAAAGAGCTACTGTCCATGAATAACCATCGTGATGTTGTTAACTGCTGTTGTTTCTCTCATGATAACATGCGTATCATCTCTTGTTCAGCTGATCAAACCGTACGGGTAAGAAAATAAGTGATAGATAACCAGTGTGAAAAGTGTCAGTTTTGAAAACCAAACCAATGACAGCTAACACCGAAAAAATATAAGACTCACTTTCCCATCATGCTTTGTGCTAGAATTTCGAGGTCATGCACATTGGCTATTCAATCTATCGGTTTTAAAACAGGTGTAATGAATAAGAGGAACTGTTTTTCATCAATTTGTTTTACAGATTTGGGACAGTTTGAATGGAGAAGAGCTGCTTTGTTTCAAAGGTCACAGCCAAGATGTGTTCTGCTGTGCTTTTTCTCCTTGTGATGGAAATGCTGTTTCTTGTTCAGCTGATAAAACTGTCAAGGTACACTAAGAATAGAGTTAAAGTGTTGGTGGTGTCTGATGAAGATGATGATGATGGTGATGATGATGATGGTGGTGATGATGGTGATGATGATGATGATGGTGATGATGATGGTGGTGATGGTGATGATGGTGGTGATGATGGTGATGATGATGATGGTGATGATGATGATGGTGATGATGGTGATCATGGTGATGATCATGGTGATGATGGTGATGATGATGATGGTGGTGATGATTATGATGATGATGGTGTTGATGATGATGATGGTGATGATGATGGTGATGATGATGGTGATGATGGTGATGATGGTGATGATGATGGTGATGATGACTGATGATATAATTGTACTCTACCTTATATTTCTTATGTCTGATGAAGATGATGATGGTGGTGATGATGGTGATGGTGATGATGGTGGTGATGATGGTGATGATGATCATGGTGATGATCATGATGATGATAAATATGATGTTCGTAATGACAATGACAATTTAAGTCGTCCAGCGCTTCTGATCCTGGTGCAGGTTGGGCTTCCTGTGCTTTATTCCACCTGCGCGTTAACTAGTACAGACGGAAACGAAGGACTTTGGGAAAGTCTAATATGACACTCATCTGTCTGTCACGTTTAGATATGGGACAGTAAGACTGGTACTGAGAGACTGACATTTATTGGACACACGGACATTGTCAGATGGTGTTGTTATTCTTCTGATGGAAGTAAAGTTGCTTCGTGCTCAGATGATACCACTGTCAAGGTAAGAGTCACTCAATTAGTAAATATATTAAATGTGTAACATTCTTATTTTCTGAGTCATTTCTTAATGCATTTGAAAAGGAAAAATGCACTTTTGAGTTGAATTTGAAAATTCATTTGAAATGAATAAATTATCTCTGTGAGTGACGTTGAAACCAATAAAATGTTGCAAAGCTCACTTCAGATAAATATTTTCTTATATGTGGATAATGGTCTCCTATCACTCCAATTCAATAACAAGTGATTTTATAAGAGTACATTCTAGTTTTCTACGTTATTTTAATGCATTTGAGAAGGTGAAAAAACCCTAGTTTTTGACACTTTTGAAGCTAAGTCAGAGCTCAAAATTCATTTGAGATGAATAAAATATCTCTGTGAGTGACGTTGAAGCCACTAAACTGTTGCAAAGCTTACTACAAATAAATTTATAATCTTACTCGTAGAAATTCCTAATCTATCACTCAAAATCAATAACAAGTGATTTTACAAAAATCCACTGCATCATTTTTTAATAGATTTGAAGAAAAAAAACACACACTATTTTGGCGCTTTGGATTTGAACCTCAAAACTCATGTGGAATGAATGAATTATCACTGTGAGTGACGTTGAAGCTAATATAATGTGCAAGGTTCTTATTACAACAAGGATTAGCCAAAACTAAGTGTTACTGATTTGCTGTTTTTCATTATTTTAAGGTTTTTAGCTCCACGAATGGTGCTCTTCTTTGTTCTCTGGAGAACCATGTCAATTCCGTCTCGTTCTGCTCCTTTATGAGTGAAGAAGAAAATGTTGTAGCTGTTTCAAATAACTGCGTCAAAGTAAGCTTTGTAAAGATCCATCCATCCATCCATCCATCCATCCATCCATCCATCCACCCATCCATCCATCCACCCATCCGTCCATCCGTCCATCCGTCCATCCGTCCATCCGTCCATCCGTCCATCCGTCCATCCGTCCATCCGTCCATCCGTCCATCCGTCCATCCGTCCATCCGTCCATCCGTCCATCCGTCCATCCGTCCATCCGTCCATCCGTCCATCCGTCCATCCGTCCATCCGTCCATCCGTCCATCCGTCCATCCGTCCATCCGTCCATCCGTCCATCCGTCCATCCGTCCATCCATCCATCCATCCATCCATCCATTCATCCATCCATCCATCCATCCATCCACCCACCCATCCACCCATCCGTCCATCCATCCCATCCATCCCATCCACCCATCCCTTCTATCCATCCCATCCACCCATCCCTTCTATCCATCCCATCCACCCATCCCTTCTATCCATCCCATTCACCCATCCCTTCTATCCATCCCATCCATCCATCCCATCCACCCATCCCTTCTATCCATCCCATCCATCAATCCCACCCACACATTGTCCGTCTATTCTCATTTCATTTGTATCTTTCAGGTCTTAGATTGCAGCACAGGACACGAAATCAAGAATTTCAATGCTTCCTCAAACTGCTTGTCGTTGGCCTTTTCTCCAGACGAGGCTGTTGTTGCCATGGGATTTTCTGACACTACTGTACAGGTGATTGATCAAAGAGAAATTCTCCCAAACCATCTCTCAAAGGTACGGGACTGATCTAAGTCAGGGCATGGCTAACTCACAGATAGAACCCTGAAACAACCTCTGGGCTGATCTAAGTCAGGGCATGGCTAACTCACAGATAGAACCCTGAAACAACCTCTGGGCTGATCTAAGTCAGGGCATGGCTAACTCACAGATCAAACCCTGAAACAACCTCTAGGCTGATCTAAGTCAGGGCATGGCTAACTCACAGATAGAACCCTGAAACAACCTCTGGGCTGATCTAAGTCAGGGCATGGCTAACTCACAGATAGAACCCTGAAACAACCTCTGGGCTGATCTAAGTCAGGGCATGGCTAACTCACAGATCAAACCCTGAAACAACCTCTAGGCTGATCTAAGTCAGGGCATGGCTAACTCACAGATAGAACCCTGAAACAACCTCTGGGCTGATCTAAGTCAGGGCATGGCTAACTCACAGATCAAACCCTGAAACAACCTCTGGGCTGATCTAAGTCAGGGCATGGCTAACTCACAGATCAAACCCTGAAACAACCTCTGGTCTGATCTAAGTCAGGGCATGGCTAACTCACAGATTGAACCCTGAAACAACCTCTGGTCTGATCTAAGTCAGGGCATGGCTAACTCACAGATTGAACCCTGAAACAACCTCTGGTCTGATCTAAGTCAGGGCATGGCTAACTCACCGATCAAACCCTGAAACAACCTCTGGGCTGATCTAAGTCAGGGCATGGCTAACTCCCAGATAGAACCCTGAAACAACCTCTGGGCTGATCTAAGTCAGGGCATGGCTAACTCCCAGATAGAACCCTGAAACAACCTCTGGGCTGATCTAAGTCAGGGCATGGCTAACTCACAGATTAAACCCTGAAACAACCTCTGGGCTGATCTAAATTTAAACCAAGAGAATAACCCTCGAATCAAGGGAGAGAACTAACATACTTTTCTCACATGTGATACTGAGTCCAGGAATCGAACCAGAGACTCCAGAGGTGATAGGTGATTGTTCGTCTATTGTAAGTTATTTTCATTCTTTATCTTTTATTTTTCAGCTGTGGAATACTAGTACTTATGCCAGTCTTGGTGTGTATCGAGGACACACAGGATGGGTACATTCTGTTGGTTTTTCATCTGATGCAACTAAGCTTGTCACTGGTTCTGATGATGAGACAATCAAGGTGAGTTATATTTTGGAACCATTGGATTGGTATGATTCCTCATCATAATCATCATCATCATCATTATCACCATCATCATCATCATCAGATCACCATCACCATCATCATCATCACCATCACGATCATCATCATCACCATCAGATCACCATCATCATCATCATCAGATCACCATCATCATCACCATCATCATCATCACCATCATCATCATCATCATCAGATCGCCATCATCATCATCATCAGATCACCATCATCATCACCATCATCATCATCGCCATCATCAGATCACCATCATCATCACCATCATCATCATCACCATCATCATCATCATCATCATCAGATCGCCATCATCATCATCATCAGATCACCATCATCATCATCATCATCAGATCACCATCATTATCATCATCACCATCATCATCATCATCATTATCATCATCACCATCATCACCATCATCATCACCATAATCATCATCACCATCATCATCATCATCGCCATCATCATTACTACCACCATCATCACTGGTATTACTAATATTTTTCAACAATTTTCCAGATTTGGA
The DNA here is from genome assembly GCA_023349425.1 of Anthopleura sola. Lineage (NCBI taxonomy): Eukaryota > Metazoa > Cnidaria > Anthozoa > Actiniaria > Actiniidae > Anthopleura > Anthopleura sola. Next base: position 614,426 of record JALHLI010000034.1, on the reverse strand, counting down.
CCATAGACTCAAGTGCCGTGTATGATGTCATATCATTGAGGAGAGTATTTGATGCGTATTTTGGTGAAGGTTCTGTTATAGTTGCTGTCACAGATATATTGAACAAGCTTCTAGTAAGTCAAAATTTGCGAATTCATACAATACCGCTGTGTTCCTTGATTACAGACTCATTTACTCAGGGTTAGCCTCATTTCAGCGTCAAAATATTCCCAAATACCAACGGTAAAGTAAAGAATGCACAACTTCAACAATACAAACACTTTGAAATTCCACGGACCTTCACTGGAACATGTGAATGTTCTACACAAAATCAAGGCTAAACCTGAGCAACAGAGAACTCAAAACTGGAGTGAAGACCCCTTGCAGCACGTCGGAATGCAGCTCAACTTGGAGGACAAAACAATAGGTTCCAATTCTCTGGAGATTGAAATTCTTTTGTTTTGTTCTCCAAATTGAGCTGCTTTGACGTCATGTGAAAGAGGTCTATTTGTAGCACTGATAAACATGTTGAGGAAAGGAAGGGGGAACCTTTGTTCTCTTGAAAAGTGCCGTACTTCCTAGAGAAAGATTGTGATCCCTGTTCCAGTGAGCTATGTATTGGCTACTTAATGGATTTCTTTCTGTATCGCAGTTGTATGTTGGTGAAGAGGGTAGTTTGAAGGAAGAGAGTGAAGCATTGCCACACAAGATAACCAGCATTACCTTCTCTCCGAATGGGAAGGTGATTGCTGTGGGAGGTGAAGACGGCAGCGTCAAGGTACTCAATAACATACTCATCATTTGATTGTTAATATCTAATATACTCCTACTCCTGCTGATGGTGGTGATGGAGATGATGACGATGATGTGATGATGATGATGGTGATGATGACGATGATGGTGATGATGATGATGGTGATGATGACGATGATGGTGATGATGGTGGTGATGATGATGATGGTGGTGATGATGATGGTGATGATGATGGTGATGATGACGATGATGATGGTGATGATGACGATGATGGTGATGATGGTGGTGATGATGATGATGGTGGTGATGATGATGGTGATGATGATGGTGATGATGATGGTGATGATGATAATGATACCGATTATTATGTTGATACTTTCTTTTGATGTCTAGTTGTTCAACAGATCATGTCAAGTCATGCACACATTCAGCAATCACAGCAAGGCAGTCAGATGGTGCAGCTTCAGCCACGATGGACGTCAACTAGCATCAGCATCGGACGACTTCACAGCTAAGGTTCTAAGCCATTGATATAAAAACACTATTAAAGAATGCTAGTCAACTACAATTCACTGCACGCGTATATCACTGTTTACGTACGAAATGTACCTTAGATTCGTTGCCAAAATATATAAAATCTCACGAAAAGCATAGAATATCTACTTATCATTATATCTTGATGGTTTTAAAACTTCTAGCTTGAATAGCAAGACGGATGGAACTGGATTCCCAAACTTCACCTACAAAACTGTCATTTTACCTGGCAGAGAAAATGGCGGAACGCATTGTTTTCGGCGCGCAGTGCATTGTAGTTGACTAGGATTCCTTAATCCTTACTACATATCACAATATTCTTATCATTTAGGATTCATTTAGCGCTCTATGTATTTTAATAAACTGTTATACTTTGTACTGAAAGACGTCACTGCAAGGGTTTCTTTACGTCTTCAGTGGTAAGTTCTTTTACATCCCTCCCACATTGGTTAGTGATGAAGTGTGGAGAGACGGGACCGCCATTTAAAGTGTTCATCCTAGCAAATTGAAGCTCTAACCATTTGTAGATGTTATTACAAAGGCAGCACTTTCTCCTCAGTTATTATAAGACCCTGAGTGTTGGTCAGGACTGGGAATTGAATCAACGATTTTTTACAAAACATTTTCATTTCGTTATATCTATGTCATCTTGTTACCAAGGCACGAACACTAAAGAGCATTGGAAAACATTAAATTTCATGTAATATTGAGTAATTTATTATGCATAACAACTGTTTTTTCTTTATACAGTTATTTTACTTAACGTTGATAACGGGAGATCTGAAATGGTTGATCTGAGACCAGTAGGAATTGTGGGAGGCTGAAGACCCATCTCATAAATATTGCAAATACATAGTTGCAATCACGCTTGAATGGTATTGAATTGCTAATTTGTGTCACTTATTGCATTAATTCCCAACAATTCATGTTGATACCCACCAATTCATATAGGTCTCAAATCGACCATTCCAGATCTCCCGTTATCAATGCTAATTGAGATAAGTGTACACATGGGTTTGTCATGGACTATGTACCTGTTTGCTTATCTTTCTTGCCAATTCTATCCACTCATCCAGGTGTACGACCTCCAACCCTATGCCTACATATTCTCCCTCGATAGCCACACAGATAAGATACGGCGATGTAGGTTTTTCAACCAAGACCGCAAGATCCTGACGGCATCTCTGGATGGCACTATGAAAGTCTGGGAAGCCCAGACTGGTACATGTGAATTTACATGTTGTCATAGCAACAAGGATTATTTGTTGACGTGTGATGTGTCACATGACTGTAAAAAGATTGTGTCAGTATCTGTGGATGGCTTTGCTAAGGTATAGTTACATAGTATTCCCTAGGGGAGGAGGGAGGGTAGATAAATGGTTACATAGTATTCCCTAGGGGAGGAGGGAGGGTGGATAAATGGCTACATAGTATTCCCTAGAGGAGGAGGGAGGGTAGATAAATGGTTACATAGTATTCCCTAGGGGAGGAGGGAGGGTAGATAAATGGTTGCATAGTATTCCCTAGGGGAGGAGGGAGGGTAGATAGGCCACATGATCATAAGAATTGTGTTTGTTTTATAGGTTTGGGATGCAACCAATGGACATTTAATCCATTCTCTTGGTCCTCACAAAGACGTCGTCAGATCTGTGTCCATTTCCAGGGATGATAATTACATATGCACAGGATGTGATGAAGGAACCCTCAGGGTATGTAAGCACTGTTTAATGTCAGTCGGTCAGTCGGTCGGTCGGTCGGTCGGTCGGTCGGTCGGTCGGTCGGTCGGTCGGTCAGTCTGTCAGTCGGTCGGTCGGTCGGTCGGTCGGTCGGTCGGTCGGTCGGTCGGTCGGTCGGTCGGTCGGTCGGTCGGTCGGTCGGTCGGTCAGTCGGTCTATCAGTGTCAGTCCATACTGGTAAAAATGATATCCAATCCCTTCCACTTATGGAGTAGCAAGGGGGGGGGGGGGGGTAAGCATATTCCTACAGTTATTCCCTTCATCTTTACACTAAGTAATACTATTTGTAATCCAGATATGGGACATGAATAGTGGCAAAGAAATTGTGCACTGTCCAAAACAAGATGGCTGGATATACGACTGTCATTTCTCTCCAGACGGACGGACAGTAGTATCTGTGAGTGATAACATACGGGTAAGCAAGCCTTCATATTTAGCATATTTTAGAAAATCTGCATAACAGTGATTCATGCATTCGTTACTTATGGAAGAAATCCTTTGCACGTTTTCCCATCTCAGACCATTTTTTATTCTCAAGACGAAATTCAAGTCTTGGTTTCCCATATGAAACAATACTCAAAGGAATGATATGTGGTCTGAGATGGGAAAACATTACTGATGAAGAAAGAAATAATACTCAAGGGAATGACGTGGTCTGAGATGGGAAAACATTACTGATGAAGAAAGAAATAATACTCAAGGGAATGATATGTGGTCTGAGATGGGAAAACATTACTGAGGAAGAAAGAAATAATACTCAAGGGAATGACATGTGGTCTGAGATGGGAAAACATTACTGGTGAAGAAAGAAATAATACTCAAGGGAATGACGTGGTCTGAGATGGGAAAACGTTACTGATGAAGAAAGAAATAATACTCAAGGGAATGACGTGGTCTGAGATGGGAAAACATTACTGATGAAGAAAGAAATAATACTCAAGGGAATGTGAATTGAGATGGGGGAAATGGATGAAAGGATTAATCTTTACTTTTTTTTGTTTCCAGTGGTGGAGCACTGACGCTGTTCTTAAACAGGAGTTTTTCGTCAAAGGAGGTTTTGCCAAGGATATTCGCTTTTCAGAAGATTTCAAAACTTTTGTTATGGTGGACGACACTTCAACACTCTTCATACTGAAAAAAATACAATGAAAGGTCGAATGACCTAACAAATGTTCTAGCTATTATATGCAAGGTTTACCGCAAAATCTCAATATTCTGCCAAATTTATTTTTTGTGGTCATCAATCGAAACTAATCAGTCAGTACCTTTTTTTGACTGGTGGCCGTGAAAAACAAAATCCAATGGACAACTTGCAACTACCAAGTTCACAGAATATAGAGAATCATGTTTAAATTTGAATAGTGAATTGAGCAAAGCTCACTGCATGAAAACAACAGAATAGTCCAGTTTTCACCATCAAGGTAGCTGTGCCTTTGCATGGAAGCGAGATGTCTGTATTCACGAGACGCAGCAGTATTATACAAATTCGAAAAAGGTCTATGCTCTGTTGCGCAGGATCGGCCCCAATTTTGTAGGCATTGCATACATAGGCAGCCTTGAATACATAGGCATCGCAAGATCTGTCAGTTGAACAGATGTGAAAAATTCAATTCCAAATTAATATATAATTCCAATTATTCTAATTTTCTGTAGAAGAGTCCTTGACTTATCTTAGCTGATATCGTATAAAGAATTAGTTAGTTCTTAGGAAATATTATTATTAAATTTATTACTTTTGCCAATTGCTGTAGTTGTTTTTTTCATCACTTGCTTTATGTCTGCACTGTGGCACAATTGGCACTGGGAAATTCTCCCTATACTTGAACCACAGGGAGCCCAATTTAGATAAAAGTAAAAGGTGAAAATAAAATCGGAAAAAATAAGTTAAATTATATTAACAGAAATCCACACGTAGGATACCATAGGGAAATTACATTGGAAAACAAAGGCGCGCGCGAAAAAAAATGTTCTGGTGCATTTTTTACGGATTTTTTTGCTCGTTCGTATTATAGAGGACATCTTGACCTGGAATTAAAAAAAATAATTAAACGCGATTTTTTTCCGATTCTATTTTCACTTTTTACTTTTATCTAAATTGGGCTCCCTGTGCTTGAACCTCTGGCAGCAGCAGAGATCAATTTCTTCAGCTGAGTCTAGAAAATGGAAATTATTCCTACCCTATCATGTTTACTAACTAAAATATTGTGAATAAATGTGTATATGATCGTACCATACTGTGAAATGTACTCAGAAAAAAATTCTGAGCCCCAGATGGGAATCGAACCCAGGACTCTCCGTATACTAGTTGGACGCTCTGCCACTGAGCTGCAGAAACAAAAACATTGTGAAGTTACCTTGTTTTAACAGCCAATCCATCTCTGGTTGGCACATGAATAACATAGAGGATATTACATGGGCGTGCGGAGATACAGATTTTATCTTCGTGTTGAAAAGATCTCTCACTGGTGAGCGCAGTGAATGAGTGAGAGATTTTCAACACAAGAAGATAAAATTCGTATCTCCAAGCGCCCATGTAATATTCTGTTTATCATATAATTATCAATGAGAAAAAATAATGCTTTTTCTAGCTTTTTTCTACCATAAGAAGTATGTAACCATAGTAATGATATTTTCACATGTTATTTTCACAAGTGAAAATATCAAATTTTTGAAATAGAGGTATTTCATTGATAATTATATAATAAAAAGTATTATTATAACTTTATAGGGCATTGTGGCGCATTTTGCGGGCTAAAATACGAAAATCAGCGGGCTAAAATAGATTTTAGCCCGCTGCCATCAGCCAATAAGATTTTTTCAAAATATGTAGTCGTTTATTCCTTTTGTAAATGCCCTAAAAATTTTTAATAATAGTAATAGAGGCGATGTTCTCTGGCATAAATATGTTTTTGGCCCTTCTCAGTGCTCATTTTAACCCTCGCTTCGCTCGGGCTAAAATGAGCCTGAGTCGGGCCAAAAACACATTTATGCCCTCGAACATCGCCTCTATTGTTATATTATAACACATGAAGTATCACAACAGAGGAAAAAAAAACACAATTTGATTGCAGATTAAGGCATTTTATTAGCTTATTCACAGATGGATGGTTTACTGTGGGGCACCAAATCCACCACCGCCACGACCACGACCAAATCCTCCTCTCTGTTGACAAAATAATAATATTATTTTAATATGAAAATGAAAAAAAGGTGAAGTATTTATGGACAGAGATAACTTTCATAAAAAGCTATCTTAGAGCATCTTTCGTATGAGTGAGAAACAATACAGGGCTCAAAATAACAGCCAGTCATTCGCTGGTCAAAATGTTCGGCATATGATATTTTATTTTATTTTTTTCAAGTATGACCGGTCAACATGTCCGTTCAAAACCGGTCAAGTACCAAATTTGGCCGGATATTGACCATTGATCTGCTGTTATTTTGAGCCACAATACAGTTACTTGAAGACAATAGGAAGCCATTTCAGTGTTACGGCATGTCATACCGTGTATGTGCTGTAAGTCGGTACCGTATGTTTCCCATTCATACCATAACCATTCTTATGGGAAGCCATTTCAATGTTACGGCATGTCATACCATGTATGTGCTGTAAGTCAGTACCGTATGTTTCCCACTCATACCATAACCATTCTTATGGGAAGCCATTTCAGTGCTACAGCATGTCATACCGTGTATGTGCTGTAAGTCAGTACCGTATGTTTCCCACTCATACCATAACCATTCTTATGGGAAGCCATTTCAGTGGTACAGCATGTCATACCGTGTATGTGCTGTAAGTTGGTACCGTATATTTCCCACTCGTACGATAACTAAATAAATACATTCAAGTGATACTTACAAATTCTGGCTTGAAGTCAGTGCCGGGGCCTCCCTTTGGATCACCGCCTGAGGGTCCCCTTCTGTATGCTTCACGGTCTGAAGAATCTGGGCCACCTTGACGTGGTCCACCTTCCATACCTTAAACGGGGTTGAAAGTATTAGGAGATCTATGTTGGCTCACATTTTACTAAATCAACTGCATCTATTTTAACGAACCCTGAAACAACCTATGGGCTGATCTTAGCCAAGGCACGGCTAACTCAAAGATAGAACCCTGAAACAACCTCTGGGCTGATCTAAGTCAGGGCACGGCTAACTCACAGATAGAACCCTGAAACAACCATTGGGTTGATCTAAGTCAGGGCACGGCTAACTCACAGATAGAACCCTGAAACAACCATTGGGTTGATCTAACTCAGGGCATGGATAACTCATAACTTGAACCCTGAAACAACCTCTGGGCTGATCTAAGTCAGGGCATGGCTAACTCACAAATTAAATTGTAATTTATTGTATCTTTACCTTTGGGTCTGGGTCTTGCTGTCTCTGCTCGAGAGACTTGTCGTCTGAGGGTAGCAGGGACGATTTCAGGTGGAAGATGAAGGTAATCCCTCAAATATGTAATACCTAGAACAATTATATATTAATAAATACATAGGTTAACAACATGACCAAATAACATGGCTTAAAATTATAACATATTTAACTTTTGGGTGACTGAATTTTCTCTTCTGGCAACTAAATTTTCAAAGTTGGACACCAAGTGAATTGTCTTTCATAACCTTTTCTTCTAGAGATACCAAATTTTAATAGAGAATTTGTACAACTGGCTCCAGATATCATATTGTTCCATCATATAGCAATCATAAAAGCTTACAATTTACCAATAGAGCTCTACCTTGGGTGTAATGTTTTCCCATTTCAAACCATTTGTCATTATTCCCTTGAGTATGATTTCTTTGTTTAACGGTTGTGCATGAGAAGACACATGAATTTGATACAACTCAAACAAAGAATCTTATTCTCAAGAGATTCAAGGATACGTGGTCTGAAATGGGAAAACATTATAGACCCCTTTCACAAGACATCAAAGCAGCTCAATTCGTAGGACAAAACAAAAGAATTTTAATCTCCTGAGAATTGGAACATATTGTTTTGTCCTTCAAATTGAGCTGCATTCCTACGAGCTGCAAGGGATCTATACTTGAGCTAAAGACAACATACCTTCATTGGTGAGGTACCAGTAGAAATGCTTCCAAGCAAACTGTTCTGACACATAACCTCTGGACTTGAGGGACTAAATTATCAATTATAAATAATATATTAATAGAGTAAGAACCTTATGCACATTCTCTTGAAAGGTGTATCCAATGATGTGATTATTGAAAATATTCAACTTTGTGATAGTGGAGACTTTATCAAACCCTGAAACAACCTCTGGGCTGATATAAGTCAGGGCATGGCTAACTCACAGATTGAACCCTGAAACAACCTCTGGGCTGATCTAAGTCAGGGCATGGCTAACTCACAGATTGAACCCTGAAACAACCTCTGGGCTGATCTAAGTCAGGGCATGTCTAACTCACAGATTGAACCCTGAAACAACCTCTGGGCTGATCTAAGTCAGGGCATGTCTAACTCACAGATTGAACCCTGAAACAACCTCTGGGCTGATCTAAGTCAGGACATGGCTAACTCACAGATTGAACCCTGAAACAACCTCTGGGCTGATCTAAGTCAGGGCATGGCTAACTCACAGATTGAACCCTGAAACAACCTCTGGGCTGATCTAAGTCAGGGCATGGCTAACTCACAGATAGAACCCTGAAACAACCTCTGGGCTGATCTAAGTCAGGGCATGGCTAACTCACAGATAGAACCCTGAAACAACCTCTGGGCTGATCTAAGTCAGGGCATGGCTAACTCACAGATAGAACCCTGAAACAACCTCTGGGCTGATCTAAGTCAGGGCATGGCTAACTCACAGATAGAACCCTGAAACAACCTCTGGGCTGATCTAAGTCAGGGCATGACTAACTCACAGATTGAACCCTGAAACAACCTCTGGGCTGATCTAAGTCAGTGCATGGCTAACTCACAGATTGAACCCTGAAACAACCTCTGGGCTGATCTAAGTCAGGGCAGAGCTAACTCACATACTGAATTGGAATTTAACATGCTTGGTTTTGTGGAGGGAGAATAACTCTCGAATCAAGGGAGAGACCTAACAAACTCCACTCACATGTGATGCCAAGTCAGGAATCAAAATTGAGTTTACAAACAATTGCTCCACTCCCCTTGATACTGTTATTAAAATATCATTATCAACAGGCATGTAATCATAGGATCGCTTGCTTACCTGCATAGCTTTGCAGACGTGTAGATTTGGTACATTCTCGATACTCATGTGTTTGGGGTTATTGTCATCCTTCTTTGCCACACAGACTCCCTCCTTAAATAGGTACTCGTAGATAGCAACTCGATTCTTCTTGGGAATAAGCATGCTGTTGAAAATAAAGGTTGCAGCACCGTTTGGTAAGGCCTAACGCAAAGAGAGATAGAGAGACAGATAATATTTTGTCATTTTCCTTCAAATTTCGCCTGTTATCCCCAAAAGAAGAGTTCCAAATAACGAAGATATACCCCAAGCTACAGCTTTTGAACATACTACATCAATCTATTCCTAGATACTCGCTAAAAAAATAAAGTTCTCTAAGACAATATATAACGATGTTGATATGATTATAGCAGACATTCGAAGTCCAAAATATCAAACGCTTTTAATCTCTACGCAAAAAATAAAACGTTAGAAGCTTTGTTCAATGTTTATTCTTATATTTCCCAAGGATTTCAAGTCGTTTAAAGTTAGGATGGTGAAGATTTTTAGCAGATTTTACAACCTATGAACTTACTTCACGAACCAAAGATGGAAACCACGAAAGAGAACGTACTACGCATGTGCGTGGCAAATGTTCCTCGACCGTACCACAGGGAGCCCAACTGCTGTAAAACACAGGAAACCAGAACCTTTGAAAACTTCCAAGTTTGTTTGTTTGTTTTCACTTGACGTCATTTTTTATTGGAAAAAATTTTTTTTTCCGAACAATAAATTGATGGCCACTGGAAACGGAACTGTAAAAAGGTCTATTGAGAATTGCAATATTGAAGTTACATTAATGGTATGTCTAGACTCGGCAGGAGATGTTAATATTTTGTATGCATTTACTATATTTATTTATCATTGATTTGGAATATTAAAGAAATAAATGGGTGATAGTTCCCTCTTCACCCCAAATCCTTTTCCCCATAATAGAGTAATGAAGTTTGACGGCATCAAATTCCAAGTTTTGCAATATCCAGTTTTGCAATGCTCATATTTAAAGAGAGCACAACATTGCCTAAATTTCTGCCAACTTTAAGTTTGTTGCGATCTATAAAGATGGAGATATTACATGGGCATGCTTACATCACTTCCTGCATGCATGCATACTGCATTGAAGAAATAGAAAAATTATGCATATACGCATATGAAAAGCATGACTCATAGCCAAATGTGATATAGACAATCCCTAAGTGCATTATAACTGCAAATAGCACAGCAAGTTTTTTAAATTTCTTTTATAAAATACAAATTACAATCATCATATTGGATTCGAATGGCGCAATAAGAAGTACATGCACATGCTGTGTGCTCCAATAATGCAAGTGCCCCTAACCAATCAGAAAGCAAGATTTATAGCAGTTATTCTGAATGGAGCATAGATAAAGGAGCTGTTTTATTTGTTAATCAACATGAACAAGTCATTTTTTAATAACAGTAATCTTTATTACTTCTGGTTAAAATAAAATAATGATGGTTAAAAACTAAATGTACAGAGTTAAGCTTTTTTAAAAAGCCTTGACTACTTTGTTTTTATAATGTTTTTTATCTTGTTAGTACAGCAATAGTCCATTTTCTCATCCTGAGGTGGGTCTGTTGTGATTTATCACGAGCTCATTTGCACATATTAAGCCTCTTTTAACTGACACATACAATATTTGGGGGCAAATCTTTATTGGCATTTACGATGGTGAGCTGGTGTAAAGCCCATACCAATCAGATGATACGAATATTGTACATGCCTTTCTAAATATTTATGCATGAAATGTTCATGCAGCTCCAACTTTCAGACTTTTTGTTGCCAAAATAGCTTTTACATGCCTCATTTGGTAAAACCAGCCAGCTTCACATAAAATAAGTCACTTTTAAATCAGTTTAAAGCCTGTGCATAAAAATATGTGAATACTTTGTGATCAGAGCTGCATGAACGCGAGGCTACAGATTTCATGCATAAAATTAAGAAAGGCCTATAAACTAGGTTAACTGTATAAATGAATATTGTCACCATAAAAAGTGGTGATTATCGAACAAGAAATAGGACTACTGCATTAAGTTATTTATATTTAAAAAGTACACACACATACATAGTGTGCCAATATTGTGCAAAGTTTAGTCCAGGGCTCAAAATAACGACTGGTCAACAGTCAATGTCCAGCCAAATTTGGTACTTGACCGGTCAAATACAGTTTTGAACGGTCATGTCGACCGGTCATATTTGAAAAAAAAATAACATAAAATATTATACCCCAGACATCTTGACTGGCATATGACTGGCCGTTACTTTGAGCACTGTAGTTGAAGGAAGATTATTATTTAGACAGCCAGATTGCTGAATCTTCTAAAACAGGTTACAGTGCGAATCGAAAAACCGTGGGCACCCAGAAATAATTCAGAAATTGTTTATTGTTTGTTGAACAATCTGAAACGACTCTCTAACTACAAGAAATTTATCTGACTACAAATCAGTCGACATTCTTGTAGTTAGAGAGTTGTTTCAGACTGGTCAACGAACGATAAACGATTTCTGAAATATTTCTGGGTGCCCATGGTTTTCGATTCCCACTGTAAAACTTTTTTGCACAATTGTTGCCAATGCTGCATTTTGAAACTCAAGGAGGGACAAGAATCAATGGCTAGACAGTCCATAAAGTTTTTCTTTTTGAAATAAAAACAAAGAAAAACTATTTTTTCCAATCTAATCTATAGAGCTGTTAGGTGGTGACATATTTCTGGGTCCAACTGCTTATAGAAACCACTAAAATAAAGCAAAAAAGAACTTTGAACAACAAATCCTGCCACAAAGAAAAACTATGAAAAATCTTTATGAAACTGCTTTTCGTTTTGGACCCGGAAGTTGTTTTTTTCATTCAATTGACACCACACTTAAAAGCTCTAAGACTCATTTCCAGTAACACACACAAGTGGAATCATATAATTCTCCAACTTGACAAACTGGTTTAGATGCATTTCAATCAAGGAATTTCCAGGACATCTCATGACATTTTGATATTGCCATGGAAATGCTTTGATTAACATCTATCAATAACTACTTTGTAGGAAGATATGACAGATGTAATCTAAAAAGCTGTGATGTGTTGTCACAGCTTCAAAGTGAAAGAATGTGATATTCCACATAAATTTCTGAAAGAAATAAAGTTTTGTGAAGTTGTTTGAAGAATCTTTGTATCTAACATGTCCAAAACTTTAAACTTTCATAATAACGTAAGGTATTTTCCATAAATGCACATCTAAATCTTGTTATCCTCCACAGAGTTCACAATAATGCTTGGTACTCAAAGATTATATTTATAGACATATTCATAAATTATAATCTCCTTATCATAAGTATTGTTATTTATGTAGAAATTCTCAAACAACATACCAAGACCTGCCTTAAGGCAGCCCAGGGCCAAAAATAACAGTTGGTCATTGGACAACGTCCGGCCAGAATTTGAACTTTTGGAATCTTTGCTTGCCCGTCATTTTGAAGAGTAACGTTGAGCCAGAAATGAGGTATAACTGAGCAATTTGGCCGATCATCATGACTGGTGACTGACTTACTGTTACTTTTAGCCCTACAGTGATAATCATAATCACAAGAAAATCTTTAATATTTTCTTATGTTTAAGATGATGATTTTGAGAGAATACCAAGACTAAAACCAACAGAAAATGGCACAAGAGTTTTTTACAATAATAGTCTATCAATACATGAATAAAAATATTTTCGAAAAGAAGAACTCTGACATTGAGAAGCCTAATTCAAAGGACAATGAAATTGAAATCTCGTCATTGTGCCTCTTAAATATGGTCAAATATGATGGTAAGGTACTGAGGTGGCGATAAAACTACAATCTGAGCCAACAGGCGATTCGCAATTGGAAAATCTAGGGGGATTTGTGTTGTCGTCAACAGTGATATTTCTTCACATAAAAATATAGCGCCAAAACGTTTGTCAATGATCGTAGGTTCAACTTTATGAATAGAGTGTGCACCATATATCTGTGAAATAGGACCAAAGATGTATCATCAAATTGCACTATTTCGTACAAAATTAGATATCACTCACTGGAGAAGAATATTGGGAACAAAATCAAATACCTCTACATTTCTTTGTTTGGTTCAAGTCTAAGTGAATTTGACAACTAAATAGTTATAACTAAATACTTTTAAGCGTTACATAGCTAGTAATCATTTCACAGATATATGGTGTGTACTCTATACACCTCTTTAACATGACGTCAAAGCAGCTCAATTTGGAGGACAAAACAAAAGAATTTAAATATCCCGAGAATTAGAACCTATTGTTTTGTCCTTCAAATTGAGCTGCATTCCGACATGCTGCAAGTGGTCTATTTGGCTAAAATTCTGGACTATTTGTAAATAAAATACAGAGTACCATATATGTTTGGCAGTAACCTTCTTAACACACAGAACAACTATATTCACCAGCTTAAAGCAGCTAATCTAGTTATCATTAGATTACAGACAATATTCAATAGATGTTATAAGAACCACAGAATTTTTGTCAGAGTTTTTCGAGAACATTGACTTATAAAATTTGAGAATTGCATTTTTTAACCATACCTTCTGATGCTTGGTGCACTGTACATTAATCTATACCTCTGGCATACAGGGTTTTTTGTACAGGGCATTTGGCACACCCTATCCCTTAGAGTTTCTGGGCACTATGAATTTTTAAGCTCAAATATTGGCTCTCTTAATGGCAATGTGCGACAAGTTTTACTTTGCACTTGTACAAAACAGTTACTAGTGTATTCAATGCTATATGCTCATCTAGACAAATGTTGCGACATGTTTATGGACAATAGACTACCATCAATCAAATAAAACATTCTCATTAACCTTCCAATGGTGCCATGTACCTTTGTGTACTCTAAAACAATGTATGAATGGTAATAGTACATTGCCTTACAAGAGTTTGTCTCGATCAGCTCATAGCAACGAAAACTATAGTAAATTCATCATTACTTAAGCTCATATCTTGTAGTTTCAAAACCCCAAAGAAAGCCAGGGATCCTGGAGAAAAAACCCTGAGGCACAGGAGAGAAGCAACAAGCATCTCTTATCACATATGTTGAAGAGTTTCTAGTAGGTCAAATCCACCAAAGTGACAAAAATGAGAGCATAATGCCTGTATTTCGCATTATCATTATTCAGTGCAATTTGCGATTAACTTGACACTGCAATAATGTTTAGTATGAAGTTTTTGCTATGTAATATGTCCTAAATACAATGAATAGACCCCTTGAAAGTGATGTCAAAGCACCTAAATTTGGAGGACAAAACAAAAAATTTTCAATCTCCTGAGAATTGGAAACCTAACGTTTTGTCCTCTAAATTGAGCTGTGTTACGAAGTGCTGCAAGGGGTCTATGAACCTTTCCCAAATTTGCTTAAGGGACCACAAAAAAATGGTTCCAACTTGAGGTAGATATTGTAAGATGAATACATCACGTCCAGCCTTAACTTGAAGCCATTGTTTCATGACCACTCAGGCAAATGCAGAAAAGATCTATTGATAGACCTTAAGGATACATCTTTTCAATAATTATTGTTGCAATTACTCTTACTAATTGTTGCACTCTTTCCATAAAACATACTAGTTAATGTTATGCCTATACTAATAATTTGAAAAACTTGTAATACTTATTAAAAATATTGTTACCATGGATAATATGTTTATGTCAAAAAGAGGTTTTCATATGAGTGGGAAACGATACGACGAATTTATAGATGTTGCACATCTTAAAACTATAAACACTTGTTGATTGCACAAAAAATGGCAAGCCACTTCAATGTGTTACAGTATGTTGTACCTCGTACAGTACCATATATTCCACTCATGTGAAAATGACTCTATAATCACAGTGTTATAATAGTGTCGTTAATTACTGATAGTTATGATAACTGCTACAAAAATATACAGTTAAAAAATTTTTAATATATATTATGATTTTGAACTGCATCAAAAAAAGATCATCTTTTCTGAAATTGTATTTCAGGATTATTTTATATTACATTTATCTATTAGAATATTAGTATAAAGCAGTATTTTTTAAAAATAAATTAGTAGATGAGTATTGTGGAAAACACCCTAAATTTCAATTTTATCTGTGAGTTAGCCATGCCCTGACTTAGATCAGCCCAGAGGCTGCTTCAGGGTTCAATCTGTGAGTTAGCCATGCCCTGACTTAGATCAGCCCAGAGGTTGTTTCAGGGTTCAATCTGTGAGTTAGCCATGTCCTGACTTAGATCAGTCCAGAGGTTGTTTCAGGGTTCTATCTGTGAGTTAGCCATGTCCTGACTTAGATCAGCCCAGAGGTTGTTTCAGAGTATTGACAAAATGTAAAGGTTTGAAACGTTAATTTTCATTTGTAATACCTTTCTTGATTCAATACTCCAACATGGTCTAAATTAGTTTTACCATTAGACAATATCGGCCAATAACCTGCTATTTGTTTAGTTATTCAATATATTGACCAAAACTTGGAATTTTGACACTTTTGACACTTTGACCCACCTTTTTATTACAGTATTTTAAACCCAATTTAAGCTTCTTTTCAAAAACTAGAATTAATTCACCACGTCATCACCACAAACTCTAGTCTCAATTATAATGATTTTCAAAATCACAAAAGCTAACGAATCAAATTTCTTCATTTTAAAATTTAACGAAGATAATAAAGGAAAGTTTTAAAATCGCCACGAAGCAATCAACTGGAAAGAGTTATATAAATGACACAGTAAGTAACGACAGCTATCATAACACCACCTTATTTAACTAAATCAATAGAATTATTTTATAATGACGGTACCTTCTAATGGAGAAACATACAGTTTTGAATAGCTTTTTTGTGACATGTATGAGACACCACATACAAAGTAATGACTTTGTTTTTTTGTACTTTACCGTCTGTAGGTATATCTTCTATGCCTTGTAGCGGCACTTGGACCAGTGTGCGTATCGGCACCATGAGCTCTCTTGATCATCAGCAACAAGCTGTAATAATGCCTCTAACAAGTCTTTTCCAAAGAATAAGATTATACGTATAGTATTCGTTGGAATGACTTTTGTAACGCTCAACTCTTCCTCGGCATGAGCTTTTATGTTGCTTTTTTAGTACCTTGATCTTATAATATGTAGTTTAAAACTCATCATCTGTTTCAACTTTGATTTCCATCGGAACCTCGCTAGTTTTTCCCAGTTCAGTATTAGTAGCTACAGACGATCGATACAAGGAGTCAGTCATTGTACCCACGGATATAGGATTCCCTTCTTCACCAGTATTGGTACCTTTCGTTGCTTTCTGTATCATGTCCGTTGCTACTGCAACAGAAATCTTATCGGCATCGACAAGCTGTTGGCCTGGTAGCTTAACAACTTGAGCTGCTGGTAATGGAGCTCCGGCTGCTCGCTGTGGTCCTCCGATGGCTGTAAGAAAGGTATTCATGTGTGGGATATTGGATGGGCCATTACTTGTCGCAGCAAATGTGTAATTGTTGGAGTTAACATCAATGGTGGTGTGAGTTGGAACTGTTGAGACGACTGTTCTAAGCATGTAGGGATCCATTCCTCTTTGTGGTGTAACGTACATGTTGTAGGTTGGCTGTGATGGATTCTGCTGGCCTTGAGCTGTGGAAGCCTCCAAGACGACAGTCTTGTTCTGTGCATTTTCACCAGATAATTCCTCTGTCCCTTGAGCTGTAGACGAAGTCTGTCTATCCCTTGCCGAGGATGCAAGAGCCGACAACATGGATGCCATTGGAGTACTTGTTGAAGGGACATAGTTACTCAAACTTGCCAGCATTTCTGCAGCAGAAGTATTTCTCTTCCTCCCTCTTGTCCTTGGTTTCCCCTTGGTCTGTGCTTGCTGTTCTTGAGCAGCAGGTTTAGGGTCTTCGGCAGGGGTACTATCCACTGGTATAGGCACTTGTACTAACTGTGTCACAGGAGGCAATTGTACTTGAGCACTGGCTTGATTGGCTACTGTATATTTTGGGTCCGGGACTCCTTGAACCTGGCCACCACTTGTGAGTGGTACTTGGGTTATGAACGTCATACCAGGCGTTTGTCCTTGTACAGGGGTTATTGGCAGTAGTGTCTGGAAATTATGCAGAACTTGTCCTTCCCTGGGGAATGCTTGTTGATTTGGATACATTTGTTGTACACCTTGTACATTACCTTGTGTGCTGGTGACTGGTATTCCAGACAAAAATCCTCCTTGTGCAGTTTGAATTCCAGGAACACCAGACATTGGAATGGTGGTAATGGTTTGGTTTCCAGAGTTCTGGATCATACCTGCTTGTGCACTGCTTACTGGAACATGCATACCTGGAAAGATAGCTCCCTGTAGACCAGCCACTTGCATTCCAGGCATAGTAACGCCAGGAAAAAATGTCCCAGCCGCCATACCAGGGAGCAGAGTACCTTGTGGGCCAAGAACTGGGATAGTTGTTGTTTGAACTTGTGTATAATTCGCTGGAACTGTAACGACATTTGTTGTCGGAACTTGAGGATTTGGGTTATTTTGTATAGAAGCTTGCATAGCTTGAGTAACCATCGTAGGTAAATTCGAAGGCAAACTGCCTCCTATTACATTACTTGGCGTTTTGTCATCGATCAGACCACTCGCCGTCATGAGCTCTGAAACACTTCCCTTCGACGAATCCCCAGCTGAAGAAGCTTCCGAAACACTCCTTCCTTGCGTTTGCATGTTTCTAATTCCTTGAAGAACGGCTTCGCTTGCTCCTCGGCTTTGAGAAGAAGTCGACGCTGCACGTTTACGAACACCAAGTCGTTCCCGCCTTCGCCTTTGCCTTTCGCGATTACCACGTCGGATTATCTCAAGTTGCTCTGATGTCATGACTTCTTTTCTTCTTCGTCTCCATTCTCTATATCTCGCTCGAAGCGCTTCAACTTGATCCGGCGTCATTCTTTCTTTCTGCTTTCGTTTAAGCTCGCGTTGTTTTTCACGACGAACAGTGATTTCTTCCTCAGAGTTTGTACTGGAGCGTTTTCTACGAGGAATACGAGCGTCATCGCCATCTTCTCGTTTTCTTGATCGGGTTGATCGCTTGGCTTCTCCGGTGTCAGGAGACTCGTTTTCTTGGCTTTCCACCTCCCCAGCACCGTTCAAAACCCCAGAATTACTGGGATTTTCACCAAATACTTCGATTTCGCTAGCCACAACAAGCACAGCTAGTTGATCAGTAGCTTCAGAGAGCTCGTTACTCGGTGTAGTAAGCTGTCCTCCGTGACAAACTTCAGTAATGGCGTTGTTTGCCGTGTCGCTAACAGCTTGGTTAGTCGTCTCTACAGGCGGAGAAACGTTCGCTGGCGCTCTCTTCCTACGCGAAATCCGCCCCCTAGTTGCTCTGGTCTTTCCTAGAACACTTTCTGAAGGTTCAGAATCAGTTTTTACTTCAATACTCTCCCTGTCATGTCCAGTGTTAGCGTTTTCAAACGCCGCTTCAAGGTTGTCTAAGTTCATGTTAACGTTACTACTCGCTTCGGACGCCATGGTTGGTTCATCCTGGCGTGACATTTTCAGTTTCATTCGCCTTCTTCGTTGTCTTTCTCGGTTCAATCGACGGATTCTTTCAGGTCTAGTTTCCGCGATAGCTCCCTGAGTTTGTTCGGCTGTTGTAATCTCTTGTGGCACGTCTAAAACTCCCGAGTCGTCGGTGGGTTTGCTATTCATTTTGGCTGTAGTATCGCATATCAAACCAGCACAAGAATAAACAGTGAGCGACGAGTTCCTCAACGTCACGCGATTCAACCAAGCTTTTCTAACTCAAAAATACCAGTGAACAATCAAACAACTAACTTCGAAATTAATATCAACAGCTAGCTTGGTTGTTGGGAGTGGATTTGCAGTTAAAAGAAGCGAGGAATGAAGCGTTTTTGAGGAATGAGGTAGCCATATTTGAACATCAGTCAATCAACTTAGACGACGAGAAACCGAGCCTCGTTCTGGCGTTACACGAGGCGCGCAGAATCCTAGAAATTTCCAACGTAATTTTAGCCCAATTTCACCAAATTTTACCCTAAAAACACCCAAAAGACTCCAAATATCCCCTCTAAAATCCGAAAGCACAATATTTAGACATTACTAAAACATTTTCAGTCATTATAGAATATCTATATCGAAGAAATAACGATATTTAGACCATGAATATAAATTAGATTTATTTAACGTTTTTTGGAGTGACGGGGGATCAATTTTCTTGGGAACGAGACTAGATTTTATTAATGTGACGAGAAAAATTGGCAGTGAAAAATAGAAAGTGAAAATGCTCGAAAGCTGAAAGGGGTAGAATACACTAAAAGAATGCCGTTGAAATGGAAATAAAATTCTTGTTTGGAGAGATATCGTTATTATTGTATTGAGGCAAATGTCACGAAATTTCCATACGAAAATAACACTATATAAGTAGGGCAGTGGTCACAGAATCATTACACCACAGGAAACCCATGTTAAAATATGCGAAAAATTTATTATTGTTCAATAATTTAATCTCTTACACTTCAAAATTCCTTTCTGATTAATTTTATTGCTTTCTGTTGAAAAAAAAATTTTTTTTTGCTAGATTAAAACATTTTATTGTTTCCTAAAGTTATGATTATAGGAATAGCAAAATGGCAGAGTGTAGTATTGTTGAGTAACGCCCACTCGGGCGGCCTACGTCATACTGTGGACTACTCAGTTATTTACAAATACTGACTTTTAAAACAACTTCTCGGCAAGAGTTCAAGTTTATTAATTACTTTGTAATCAGAGTCTTGAGGCAAAAAAAAAGTTTGAATTACAAACGAAAGGAATGAATTTTTGAAATAATTTTTTTTCCTCCCGGAAAGTTTTTATTGCCTCAGGAACGCGAAAAAATGCATACTACGCATGCGTAAGGCACCAAAACACGCCCAACCCCTCCCCCACACAGACATTCTATACTCCAAACAGAACTGGAAAGATATCGTGAAGAAGGTTGAAGAGAATGCTCAACTTTTAGCTCGTTTTATGTATTTTAGACTTAAATATGTCCGTTAGAGGAACACCTAGAGGCTCGGACGAGAACTTAACTGCATCGTCGGATAGTTTTTGGGAAGTTGGGAACTACAGGAGGACTGTAAAACGGATTGACGATGGAGCAAAGTTGTGTGATGAGGTGATGAAGTTGGTAGCCGAGAGAGCTGAGATCGAAGCAAAGTATGCCAATAAGCTGAAGAACTGGGCTAAAAAGTGGGAAGAAGCTATTAAACTAGGCCCAGAATATAACACAATGGAAGGAGCAATGAAAGGAACTGTGAATGAAGCGAATTCTCGGTCAAATGTTCACGTGAAGTGTAAGGAAGACTTGATGAGTAATGTCTACGAGTTGGTGAAGAAATGGAAGAACGAGAACTACCACAAGTCGTTATTCCAATGGAAGGAGACTAAAGATGCTGAAGATGGCTTTGCAAAAGCCCAGAAACCTTGGGCTAAATTCCTACTGAAGGTAATGAGAGCAAAAAAGGCTTTTCATGCGGCTACCAAAGCGAAAGAACAAGCTGAAAAACAAGTGAGCGACGCAAGTCATGACGTTAGTTTTCCACAAGACAAACTCAAAAAGCTTGAAGATAGTGTTGAAAAAAAGAAAGACGAGATGGAAAAAGCTAAAGCTAAATACGAAAGGCGTCTAGAAGAAATAACTAACGAATACAACGATACATATGCTGAAGGAATGACCCGACAGTTTCAAAAGTGCCAAGAATTTGAAGAGAAAAGATTAGACTTTTTCAAAGAAGCTTTGATGAAGTATCATCGTTGCTTGAATATTGCAGAAATACCTGAGTAAGTATTTCTTTATTTTTTACCTATTAAACTTGAATTTTATTTACTAAATTCATTATTTAATGTAGTAGTTTACTGTCGATAAAGATTGAGAATTTGATGACCACGAGAAAAGGGTTGAATACTGTAGTATCTTGTTTCACTTTTGAATTAATTTTTGCTAACCTCAAAACCGTATTTTAAAAAATATTAAAATTCAATCCTTGCATCATTGAATCTTAAGAATTTCCAAAGAATTTAAAGATCATGAATAACTCATCTAACTTCGAGTTTTAGCTTAAGAAATAACCTGGAAAAAAATCAGCTCATAGTAAAAAATTATTTCAGAAAATATTTATGATTTGTAAGCTTATTTACTATGAAAACTATTATTCTTACATAAATAAATATTACTCATAATCTTATCAGCCTAGAATAATCCTAATGACATTTTATTAGTTTTACTATTATTAATTTTAATTATTTTTTGTCAAATATTAATCCTTGTTATTTGTAGAGGAAGACTGATGCTAAATTAAGTGGTTTTGTCGCACAGTTTTGTTTTCAGTACTGATACAGATATATTAATTTGCACAGGTCTAAGAATATAACTCACAAATATTAAAATAATATTGTTTTAACTGATATGTATATGTATTAAGTAATTATTACTAATTTGATTCAAATTGTTGAGGAGGTGAACATTTGTTGGATTTGAAAAAAAGTGATTTGTTTTGATATCGCAGACCATGTAAAGAGTTTTTTCAAGTGTTTGTTGAGTTAGATCAATTAAATTTTGATTTGTTCTGTGAGTTAGCCATGCCCTGACTTAGATCAGCCCAGAGGTTGTTTCAAGGTTCTATCTGTGAGTTAGCCATGCCCTGACTTAGATCAGCCCAGAGGTTGTTTCAGGGTTCTATCTATGAGTTAGCCGTGCCCTGACTTAGATCAGCCCAGAGGTTGTTTCAGGGTTCTATCTGTGAGTTAGCCATGCCCTGACTTAGATCAAACCAGAGGTTGTTTCAGGGTTCAATCTGTGAGTTAGCCATGCCCTGACTTAGATCAAACCAGAGGTTGTTTCAAGGTTCTATCTGTGAGTTAGCCATGCCCTGACTTAGATCAGCCCAGAGGTTGTTTCAGGGTTCTATCTATGAGTTAGCCGTGCCCTGACTTAGATCAGCCCAGAGGTTGTTTCAGGGTTCTATCTGTGAGTTAGCCATGCCCTGACTTAGATCAAACCAGAGGTTGTTTCAGGGTTCTATCTGTGAGTTAGCCATGCCCTCACTGCGATCAAACCAGAGGTTGTTTTTTCAGCCCAAAAGTCAAGTTAGAGACATAATTAGATCCTATATACTGACTCAAACATCCTCAAACCTATTAAAAATTTTGTAATAAATAACCTTCATCCGTTATTTCACTTTCATTTGTTTAGGAATTACAGATACTGTAATTAATATCCCCTTTCAATTTCAATATTGTTGCGTCAGGTCTCAAACTTCTTTCCTGTTAGCCTAAGTTTCAGAATATTCTTAAGCAGGCTTTATTAATCTGTCAGTCGAGGGTACTTCAATCTGATTGGCTGTCTGTGGAAATTAAGAAGTGCATTGTGACGTGTGCTAAAAGTAAAATTAGGAAAGTAAAATATACTGGTTATTAATAGTAATAATAATAATAATAATAATAATAGTAATAATAATGATAATAATAGTAATAATAATAATAGTAATAATAATAATAATAGTAATAATAACGATAATAATAGTAATAATAATTATAATGATAATAATAATGATAATGATAATAACAATAAATCTTTATAAAGGTTATTAACCAGATAAAGATGTTGTTACTGTTGTTATATGATAACAGGAGACATCAAATTAATACACAAGAGACAGCTCGTTATTATTTTGAATTAGTTTTATTCTAGCTTTCTCTTGTGTAATTGTTGTCACTTTTGCATTATTGATATTAAGACTGTTCTGGATGAATGATAGTGACTAATACTCACTCACTCACTCACTCACCCTTACTCACTCACTCACTCACTCACCCTTACTCACTCACTCACTCACTCACCCTTACTCACTCACTTGCTCACTCACCCTTACTCACTCACTCACCCTTACTCACTCACTCACTCACTCACTCACCCTTACTCACTCACTCACTCACCCTTACTCACTCACTCACTCACCCTCACTCACTCACTCACTCACTCACTCACTCACTCACTCACCCTTACTCACTCACTCACTCACTCACCCTCACTCACCCTCACTCACTCACCCTCACTCACTCACTCACTCACCCTTACTCACTCACTCACCCTTACTCACTCACTCACTCACTCACTCTCTTACTTACTTTCTTACCTACCTACCTACCTACCTACCTAAATACCTACCTACCTACCTACCTACCTACCTACCTACCTACCTACCTACCTACCTACCTACCTACCTACCTACCTACCTACCTACCTACCTACCTACCTACCTACCTACCTACCTACCTACCTACCTACCTACCTACCTACCTACGCACTGACAATTTAGATTATATTTCATGAATTAAGTGTTAGTGCTCTATCATCAACACCATCATTAGAAATTTATTAATTATATCTCTGTTGTTTCAGGTTCTCAGGTATATTTGTTGAAATGAGTACATCCTTTCAAATGGCCAGCAGTCAACAAGACTTGGATTGGTGGTCAAGAAACCATGGCACAGCAATGCCACCCAACTGGCCAGCCTTTGAGGTTGGTATATATTCTGGATTAAATCTGTCTAAGATATCTATCATCAAAACTATTATCATTACCTTGTCTATCACCATTACCATCAACAACAACATCACCATCATCATCATTACTATCATTATCATCATCATCATCATCACCACCATCATCATCATCACAATCATTATCTGAGCATCATTATTAGCTTTATTATTATCACCACCACCATCTTCATCCACCACCATTAGCAACAACATTGATCATCATCATCATCATCCATCTTCATTAGCAACACCATCATCATCATCATCACCATCATCATCAATCTTTGTTAGCAACATCATCATCATCATCCATCTTTGTTAGCAACACCATCATCATCATCATCACCCTCAGTCACCTCAAAACAGGCTTGCACGTACATGTAGGTTTCATATTTCATCTGCGTTCATTTATTTATGAAAAGATCTCAAGCTTTTGCATCATTGAGCCATCATCATTAGATGAAAGTGAAATTTTAACCACTCATTTATCTTAACTATTGATCAACGTCATCATCATCACTATCTTCATCCATCACCATCATCAACTATCGCCATGACCACATGAAGATTTGACAAACTTTCGTTTATGATATGGATAAACCCATGTACAATAGTATTCTTAATCTAATATCACCATGATCATCTGCCTGCTAGTTAGTCACCAAAAATCTACAAAGCCAAGACCACTGTGGATCATGGGAAACATTTCATATCCAACAAGTAAATATCTTAGACACCTTGAGGATGCTCACAGGAGGTGAAACTGTAACTTGTAAAAGATCTAAAGTCCAACAATAGTTATCAAGCAGTTGAAACATGTAAAATATATCTACCCATGATTGCTGGTCTCAGCTTTGTAGCTTTTCTGGTGACTAACTTTATTGAAATGAGTATTCATGAATACTTTGGTTCTCAAACAAATTTATTTATTTTTTGCTTTATTGATTCCCTTTTACAGTCAAAACAGCTGAAGCATACCACCCTAGGCTCCATTAATTATTTTATTATTCGAATATTGAGTTAATTATTCAATCTGAGCTTTTATTAAAAAATCTCTAGACTTTAAACTTCACATCCATTAAAATTCTAAGTGATGGCCTTTCTGGGGAGTTTTTCTACCTTGGCATGGCAATTGTTGAAGAATCCAATCAAAACTCAAGTAGATAACTTATTTTCAAATCTGGAGTAAGAGTGAATAATGAACTCAATATTCGAATAATCAATTCATTAATGGATTCTAGGAGGGTACGCTTGAGCTGTTTTGACTGTAGTTGTGCGATAGTTTAGTTATTTCCTTGTGTGATATTATAGGAGTTCTTCCCATACGAACCAATACCAACAAACTCTAGGAATAAAACTGTAGCACAGATATTAAACTTGTTGACGCCCCAGTCATGTGACTCACCAGTCATAGGCAGGCTGTTTTACGATAACCTCAGCCCATGTGACAGTAAAGGCAGTGATACTGCAGATAGTAGACCAGTAGACAGACAGTATGAACAAGAAAGTGACACTTCTCTACTAGGTAAACAAATCTAGCACAAGGTATAAAATATAGGATTTGTAGCTTTGATAGAAATAGGTGGTCAGTAGGGTGTTGGTGGGTTATTAGTAGGGTGTTGGTAGGTGGTCAGTAGGGTGTTGGTGGGTGGTCAGTAGGGTGTTGGTAGGTGGTCAGTAGGGTGTTGGTGGGTGGTCAGTAGGGTGTTGGTGGGTGGTCAATACAGTGTCAGTAGGGTGTTGGTGGGTGGTCAGTAGGGTGTTGGTGGGTGGTCAGTACAGTGTCAGTAGGGTGTTGGTGGGTGGTCAGTAGGATGTTGGTAGGTGGTCAGTACAGTGTCAGTAGGGTGTTGGTGGGTGGTCAGTAGGGTGTTGGTAGGTGGTCAGTACAGTGTCAGTAGGGTGTTGGTGGGTGGTCAGTAGGGTGTTGGTAGGTGGTCAGTACGGTGTCAGCAGGGTGTTGGTAGGTGGTCAGTAGGGTGTCAGCAGGGTGTTGGTAGGTGGTCAGTAGGGTGTCAGTAGGGCGTGGGTAGGTGGCCAGTAGGGTGTTGGTAGGTTACATACAAGGTAAATATAGTTAATGATCTTTCTGTACATTGTAGGAAATCAAGAAAAACTAGAACATTATTACAGTTCAGTTACAGAGTTAGATACTACTAATAGAGACAGACAGACAACTAGTCATCTGCCGCATGGTAGAATGGTCAGTAGAATGTATACAATGACTAGATCATGACTCAGTGAGCTTGATTCAAGATTGTCTCTGGGTTCTCCAGTTTTCCTCCCTCTGCAAAACTGACCAATTTATTCACATTATAGTGCAAATTGAGATATGAGAGGTTAACTCTATCGAGAATATCTCCTAAGATCGAATTTCAAGTTACTAATGTTGATTTTATGCCGAGGGAGGAAAACCAGAGAACAATAAACTCAACTCACATGACACTGAGTCCAGGAAAGGAACCCAGGTCCCAGTGGTGAGAGGCGAGTGTTTTCACTGCTACGCCATCTATACTTCTCATGTTAATTTCCAATTCAATCTGAGTTAGCCATGCCCTTACTTTGATCAGCCAAGATTTTGATTCAGGGTTCTATCTGTGAGTTAGCCATGCCCTGACTTAGATCAGCCCAGAGGTTGTTTCAGGGTTCAATCTGTGAGTTAGCCATGCCCTGACTTAGATCAGCCCAGAGGTTGTTTCAGGGTTCAATCTGTGAGTTAGTCATGCCCTGACTTAGATCAGCCCAGAGGTTGTTTCAGGGTTCAATCTGTGAGCTAGCCATGCCCTGACTTAGATCAGCCCAGAGGTTGTTTCAGGGTTGTATCAGTGAGTTAGCCATGCCCTGACTTAAATCAGCCCAGAGGTTGTTTCAGGGTTTAATCTGTGAGTTAGTCATGCCCTGACTTAGATCAGCCCAGAGATTGTTTCAGGGTTTGATCTGTGAGTTAGCCAAGCCCTTACTTTGATCAACCCAGAGGTTGTTTCAGGGTATCAGTAGAATTTAGATGGTGAAAAGTTACTCATCAAGTTGTTTTTCTTGTCTTGTTTAAGGAATATGATGAAAATCAAGTAGGACCAAAAACCAACCAGACATCAAATGCTTACATCTCTAATGAACCCCAGACTATGTCGTACAATGCCTACGAGCCCACCCCACCTTCGCCGCCTCCCTCATATAACCATGTTAATGAACAGAACCCGTCTGCGCCTCCATATGAACAAGTACAACAAAAGTAAGTATACATCGTACAATATTTATGACCCCACCTTCACTGCCACTGTCGTATACCATGTTAATGAAATGAACCCTTCTGTACCTCTATATGAACAAGAACAGGTATACATTGTACAATACCTATGACCCCAGC
Source organism: Anthopleura sola (assembly GCA_023349425.1). NCBI lineage: Eukaryota > Metazoa > Cnidaria > Anthozoa > Actiniaria > Actiniidae > Anthopleura > Anthopleura sola. The sequence continues at coordinate 587,220 of JALHLI010000034.1, read as the reverse complement.
CTTCCTTCACTGCCGCTGTCATATAAACATGTTAGTTAACCGAACCCTACAGCCCCACAACATTATCCAATAATTATTTATCATTACTAATATTATTTTTCAGCCCATTTGGCCACCAAGAATCACAAGAATACACCCCAGAACCCGACGACTGGGGTACTGAACCTCCCCCCGTCGACATGGACATAGGTGTACCTGTACGAGCTCTGTATGACTATGATGGTGTAGAACAGGATGAGTTAACATTTAAAGCTGGTGATATCCTGACGAAGCTCTCAGAGATGGACGACCAAGGTTGGTGCGAAGGACGATTTCAAGGCAAGCGAGGGTTGTTCCCTGCCGATTACGTAGAACCTGTTTAGCTCTAGTTTATTCTCTATGCTTAATCTATTTTTTTAAATTGTGTATTGGATATATGGTACAAGTATTTGTACCGTCGGGAGCAGAAAGCGCTCTTAACTACTATCGGTAGGTGTACCTAAGGCCGGATCTAGACACCACTCCAGCACCAAACCTAATATGTTAATTTTAACATGAGAACAATGATTTTCAGGGTCAGAATTAAGTCAATGGCAGATCCAGGATAATTCCAAGGGGGGTGGCTGTCGCTTTTGTGTAAAATATCCATGTGTTCCAAGTGAGGGTCCGTGGAATTTCAAAGTGTTTGTATTGTTGAAGTTATGCATTCTTAACTTTACCATCAGTATTTGTGAATATTTTCATATTGAAATGAGGCTAAACCTGAGTAAATGAGTCTGTAATCAAGGAATAGTCCCTTTCACAGTTCCCTGCGTCATCTTGAAAGGTAGCCATATCTTTGTATAGAAGAGAGAGACATGAGGAGACATTGCAATGATACAGGCCTTTTTCAATGCCTTGGACAATTATTAACATCTCTATCATTACAAGGTCACCTCATGTCTTGCTTCAATGCAAATTATGGCATAGCTACCTTTCAAGATGGCACAGGGAACTGCGAAGGGGACTATTGGAAAAGGTCTATTAGGTTCTGCTCACAGGGGAGAGGCATCTGGTTTGGCCTTAGGTGTTACTTTATGCCATTTACACTATAATACACATGGCAAAGACTCCTCAAACCATCTATACTGACGTCATGCGAAATGAGATCAAAGAGAATTTTGGTCATCAAAATGTATTTCTAATCCCTCTTGGCCTGAGCGGCAACTACAAGAAATCTCTTATGAGACCATTATTGATACAGATTTATACCTCATATTGTGTACTTTAGAGCTTTCAATGAATGAAGCTTGTTTTCCACACTTTCCATGAGATATTTAGATGATTTTTATTATAAATTTAGTGTAAATTGTTGTTGCTGTAATTGTGGGTGCATTGAACATAGATAGGTATAGAGATTGATATGTAGATTAGAAAGCACATGTATGGCCACGTTTTTCATAAAATGAAGAAAAGATTTCCACTCAGCCAATCAGAAAGCAGATAATACACATCCAATCACAGGCAAGCCGTTCATGATATCTTGGCTCTCAATTGGTCCAATCTCAACAAATCCGAAAGTAGATAATACACATCCAATCACAGACAAGTCATTCATGATATCTTGAACACAGATGGCTTGCACCCTCAACCAATCAGAAAGCAGAATAATACATATTATCCAATCACAGACAAGCATCCTGGTATATCCTACACCCAATTGGCTTCCACTCTCAACCAATCAGAAAGTAGGACATAAACATCCAATCACAGACAAGCCATTCAAGGTATCTTGAACACAGATGGTACTCTTAACCAATCAGAAAGTAGGACATAAACATCCAATCACAGACAAGCCGTTCAAGGTATCTTGAACACAGATAACTTGTACTCTCAACCAATCAGAAAGCAGAATATAAACATCCAATCATAGACATGGTACCCTGCACTCAAATGGCTTTGATTCCAAACCATTCAGAAAGTACAGTAACACCTTTAGTTAGCTCTAATTCAAGAAGTCTGGGTTTTTGTCTGCCATCCAGCAAATCTCTTACAGATTGAGCCCAGACATCTTGTGCTGTGTTGGTCGCATAGTTTTGAAAATGGGTGTAATTGTATGAAAATTGGCATGAGTGGAATAGAATGTTAAATTGGTATATGGGTAGGACTTTAGTAGCTGCATATTGTAACAAAAAGTATTGTAATTTTGGATTCAAAATCAATGCATTATTGCAATGTATCTTGTAATTAACAAGAAGTGTTTGGATGTTTCTAATCAATATTCTTTCTTTACAATAGATCCCTTTCACTTGGTGTCAAACCAGCTCAATTTGGAGGAATAAACAAAAGAATTTCAATCTCCTGAGAATTGGAAACCTATTGTTTTCTTCTCAAAATTGAGCTGCATTCAAACGTGCTACAAGGGGTCTATTAGATAAAAAATAGTTTGGTCTTGTAGATCAATGCGAAATAATTATAGTGTATTGCCTTTTATGAAAGCTGTTTGTTTATCTTAGTCAGAAGATATTAGCTGAAGGAATTAGTTTTAACCTTTTTTTTTTTTTTTTTGAAATTTTTTTTTGAAATTTTTTTTGAATTAATTTTAACCTGCAAATGAGTAAAATAACATGATTATATGGTTTGCACAGATATATTTTTCAGTGAATGAATTCCCATCCATTCTAAAATATGATATTTATGCACAGAAGGAAAGACCATGTTTTCACTTCTGTCAAACACTTTATTCATGTCTTCTTATCTGCAACCATTTAAACAAAGAAATGATACTCTAGGCAATGACATGTGGTCTTGAGAATAAGATTCTTTGTTTGAGTTGTGTCCATATTCATGTGTCTTCTCATGTACAACCATTAAACAAAGAAATGATACTCTAGGGAATGACACATGGTCTTGAGAATAAGATTCTTTGTTTGTGTTGTATCCATATTCATGTGTCTTCTCATGCACAACTGTTAAACAAAGAAATGATACTCTAGGCAATGACATGTGGTCTTGAGAATAAGATTCTTTGTTTGAGTTGTATCCATATTCATGTGTCTTCTCATGTGCAACTGTTAAACAAAGAAATGATACTCTAGGGAATGCCACGTGGTCTTGAGAATAAGATTCTTTGTTTGAGTTGTATCCATATTCATGTGTCTTCTCATGTACAACCATTAAACAAAGAATTGATACTCTAGGGAATGACACGTGGTCTGAAATTGGAAAACCTACCCAAGCTAAAAAGGTCTACTTGTTGAGCTTGTGGGACATAGCAACAGTAACTAAGGGGAGTTGGAGCAATGAATTGGGCAATCATTATATATATAAGGGATTAATGAAAGTATTGGTTCAATTACTATTAATATTATTTTGCCAGAGTGGTTTTCATTAACCCATGAGACAAAGTGTACAAATTACAGCCATTCTCAGACACGCGCAGTCTTGCAATTTTTTCTGTCGCAACAAGTTGGTTTTTGGTGGATGTCAATCAAAATCGTTGCCATAGTACTGTCGGACAACACAAAGCTACAAAGGCATGTGCGTATGGAATGTCATGGAAAGGCTTTGATTGACATCCACCAAACCCTACTTTGTCGCTACAGAAAAAATCGCAACAGTGTGCTCGTGTCTGAGAATGGCTGTAAAGTGTAATAGTAAAAAAAGAAATAGGAAACAAAAGAATGAGAGTGAAGTAGTGTGTAATACACTAAAATGTATTTCACGGGTTTATTAGAATCACTCTAATTATTTCCTATGCTGATCTAGTAGATAATCTTGTACAGTGTAATATTATATGTCACCTACGCACAAAATAATGCTGATTAAAAATAGTCTATTTTCTAATGATTTCTAAAAAGTGTTGTTGTTTTGGGTGGATTAATATTTTATTTTAGTCCAAGATTTGGGTACATTCTGCTACTGGTAAATCTTTATTCATTCTAATACAGGGCTTAAAGTAGTGGCCAGTTGGTCACCGGTATTGCCGGTCATGATGACGAGCAAACTGGTTTTAGCTCTGACAGTAATATAGGAGATTGACCTTTGCTGTAAGGGACTCTGTGTCCTATATATTTGTTATGTCTCCATGGGATTGACATTTCCATATTCAATTCCTGAATACTTATAAATAAACAGAAATACTCATTTCTGGCTCAATGTTACTGGTCAAAATGACTGGCAAGGCAAAGATTTTATCAGACAAGTTCCAATTCTGGCTGGACAAAGTCAGAAGTCCAATAATAATAGTAATAGTAACAAGAACTACAACAATAACAGCTTTATTTCTATAGCGCTTTTACATTAGATGCACAAAGCACTTTACAACAGTTATAAATAGCAAATATATAAGGTAGAGTGCAAACAATATATCCGTGAAATACAAATTACTAAATAGTACAAAATAGTGCTAATTAAACAATAAAAAACAATAGAATTTGCTTGAAATAGTACTATTTAGTATAACTAATGTTTCATGGATATATTGTTTGTACTCTAATACATTAAAAAATTTATCTATCAATAAATCTAAAACTATATATAGTATCTAAATAATTATTGAAATACAGAAGAAAAAACTAATGATAATTATATTATACAGCCAACCTCTTGGCTGATCTAAGTCAGGGCATGAAAAAACATTTGTTTGTGAGGAACATAGACATGTTTCATGGACAAAATTCAAAAACTTTGGGATTGAAATGGAAAAGTTTTATCAACATGATTGTTTTCAGGTGCTTTAATGCCCACCATGGCATATTATTGGATGTTGAATGATTTTAAAACTTTTGCTTTTTGGATGAGAACCTGTGAAAATGCAGACTTTCTCATTTGCTAGTTTTTTCCTGTTAAAAGCACCGAGAAAGCCACTTTAATTAGAACATGAAAATGGCCTGTGAAAAACCTGTAAAACATTTTCACAGGTTTTGGAACCTGTGAAAGTGTTCCATTTTGCAGGTCTGATTTTTTGAAAAACCTACGAAATTTCAAAAATTTACAGATATTCTTTTACGAATTTGCATGCCTTAGTGATAATTACAAGGCATATGTTAAAATATATGTTATAGACATACTGTCAAAGCAGCTCAATTTGGAGGACAAAACAAAAGAATTTCAATCTCCTGAGAATTGGAAACCTATTAATATTAATTGTTTTGTGCTCCAAGTTGAGCTGCATTCCGACGTGCTGCAAGGGGGGCCTATACAGAAAAAATCATAACTCATCCTGGACTGTGTACTGTGTTGTAAGTTCTGAACTAGAATCCCTGTCATGCTGAAAATCATCAGGTAACTGTGTCGTAGGTTCTGGACTAGAATCGGCCGCCACATGCTGAAGATCATCAGGGAACTGTGTTGTAAGTTTTGATCTCTCTGGAATCACTGGAACCCTTTCTTGCATTCCCTGCTCCACTACATTGCAACCTTTAAAGACATCTTCCTCACAAATATGTCTAAGGTGTTTTCGCAAGCCATCCACAGCCATTCTAAACACTATTTGTTTGTGTGGTCTAGCAGCATTGGTAGAGGTATGCACAGAAGGAAACTGTTTATAGACATATTGACATCTGTCAAAGATAAACAAATTTGAAAACATTTGTCTCTGTTTTGCAGTGTACTCAAATCTTCTAAGCTTTTCTAATACAGGAAATGATGGACTTGCCATTTGACCATAAAGTAGAGTAGCTATCATTTGTGTAGTAACCTCTTCATTTGGTACATCAACAAATTCAGAAAACAGGCTTCTCCATCTAGCATCTTCTCCATCCCCACCAAGAGATTTTATAATTGGTCCCAGACAATCTTTGAAACCTTTATTGGAACACTTGTCTATAAAAGTAATCCAATTTGTTAAGAGATGGGTCATTAACAATAATGATATTTTCCATTTTTTCAAATCAGTTGATTTCCTGTCTGGGAATACTTCACTAGCCCATGTATCACATAAAGGATTGCTCGAAGTTCTGGACTGTAAATGATGTCCTAGTTGACTTAAGTTCCTTGGAGGCTGAGCTTCATGGGCTGATAAATCTTGGATTGTTTTTTGCTTATCTTGCTCCAGTTCGTCCAACTTTGATTTATTTTCTTGCAGTGATTGGTCTGCCTGTGATTGCTCTTCTTGCAATTCTCTCAGTGCTTTCCGCTTTTGCAATATCTGTTGCTTTAATTTTTCCTTTTCTCGTTTCAATTGTCTTTCTTCAGGTGCTACTAGTATTAATGAATTGAATAAACAAGAGATACTAAGCAATTCTTCTTCAATCTGATGTATTTGTGAATGCTTTTCTCGTATCTGTAAATCTATACCCTTTTTCTGTTTTTCCATCCGTACATATATTAAAAATTCTTCTGTCATCAATGACTCTAATTCTTTTATCACACTCCATAACGTCGAAGCTGACTCTCCCCCCTCCTCCATCACTTGTGGCAATAATTCCTCTATAGCCTTCATTAAGTCCCCTTTCTTCACAAAACTTTGTTCCAATAAGGAACTCCTCTTAGAGGAAAGCATTCTGTGAGCGGGTATATACATGTAAGCTGTATCAATAATTTGATAAACAATATATTCGCTGTAATTTTCCTCATCGGTTCTTTCGTTTAGAAACTCTTCATTGAAGCGTGGAATCTTATGTGCATTGTCGGTGTTAACAAGTCTGTACTTCAAATATTCTTTTGATAACTCCTTTAAATTTTCTCTTTCGATGTCTTGAGGCGAGGCATCGCTTGCAGCTCCTTCAGTTTGCTTGGGAGGGAACGAAAAGGTCGTGATCAAAGCACCTGGTGATGTTAGCTTGTTGTAGAGAAAGACATAGCCGATGGCCTTCAACGTTTCCTGCTTTTCAGATGGCAGTGAACCACAAGCATCGAAGTAAATGATATCAAACTGACCTTCAGAATGATCTCTTAGGAAGTCAAGAAAACTTCCTTTGAAAAAGTGTGGCGTTTTCTGGGCTTGATTCATATTCTTCTTTGCTTCCTGACATATTTTAGGATCTTTCTCGATCGCCCAGATATTCTGAGGAAGGACACCATTCTCAAGAAAAACATTAAAGTCATTCAAGGGGTTATCTCCTGCTAGATAACACACACGAAGGCTTGAGGGTTCTTTTGTTTCAATCTGGCTCTTGTGGAAAAGTTCCCAATCGGTGATTTCTTTTTCGATCTCAGCAATTTCTTGTTCTTTGAAGGAAGTTTCTGTACTTTGAGTTCTTTCTAGGAGTTCTTGCCAAGCTTTTCGAACATGATCTCGATGAACACAGGTCGAAGTTTCTCTTTCTGTGGTGAGGGATTTGACGGCGCCTTCAATGAGCTTCCTTCGGCATTCTTTCTTTTCATCTTGATCATACAGGGATTGTGCTGAAGATCCTTCTCCAGAAGCCATTATTTAACCGTCGTTGCATCAGCCTTCATCTCGGATAAAGGAGTGTCCCGCAGCAGGATGGGTTTGCACAGGTTCGGTTCGCCTAAAACCCGAAACTGGAAACCAGAATCCGGAATACAGAATAAATACAAGGAGTACTAAATCTCGAAATCACCAAAAATAAACATCTTACATGAGTTATCCGATCAAAACCCTTCTCTTCCATGCCGTACTACACATGGTCTATTTGAAACAACGTATACAAAAATTACCCGAGATGTGAGAATCCATTTTGCTGCCTTTCAATGTTGCAAATGTAATCGATACACTGATTCAACGGGAGAGAACCGAAGCGAAAATTACTACTTCGAAAATAATTTTTTGGTATTAAAACTGTTCGTATGGACTTGAAACTTTCTCAAAAGATAAATGGAGTATTCTTCTAAAGTAAATTGGCCGCGTTTTGGGTTCGAGAAGTTTTGGCTGAGATTGGACGAAGATTTGGACACTGTGTCGGAGGCAAAAATATTACATTAATTCCGGATTCCGGATTCCGAATTTCAAATTCCAGATTTGATTTTATCGAGTACCGACTTCCAGGAAGTTAATCGTCTATACTTAGAGGAAGTAGTGATTTTCACTTTCTCTCTGCTTCATCAATACGCAGTGTCAAAAGAGGGGATTAGGAGAAGTATGGGATTATTTTTTTAGCAATTTTGTAGTTCCGACCCGCGATCCGAACTCTGCAACAAGCAAAAACCGAAATCTGGACCAAAAAAATGGATTAAACCACAATCCACGGCATTCGGAGGATACATCAATCCATTAAAGTTTTACTCTGAATCCGTAATCCAATTTCCCAGTACAAAATCCCAGTCCCAGTCATGCAAAATCTCAGTCCATTTTGCAAAATCCCAGTCCCAGTAATGGCTAAATCCCAGTCCCAGTGAATGAAATCCCATTTTCCCAGCCCAAAAAATAAATAAATAAATAAGAATCCCAGCTCCCATTTTTTGAAGTTATTTTTTCCATTTCTTTTCTTTCCTTTTCTTTTCAAAATTTGATAAATCCACGAATTTCTTGCAATTTTAGCAACAAAAGAAGAACAAATACTAAATAAAACTCACAGATGTTGTAATTGAAAGAATGGAGCCAGGTAGGAGTGATAGAAGGTATTTTCAGCATTTACCAATTTTGTTGATACTCATTTTTACGCGAGGAAATTTTCACTATATTTTTGCGATTTCAAAAAAATTGCGAAATTTTAAAATTCCCGCCAAAAAAATGTTACTGAAATTTAATGCCTTGAATTCTACCCCTTCTGAGCTTCTTTTTTTATTTTTCTAATTGATCAATTTTGTTATTGTCTAATAAGATATTGTAATAAAAAATGAAAGTGAGATCTTCATTTTTCGCAAAATCTTAAATTAAGTTCCCTTTTGAGGAAATTTTCCTACCAGATCGCGAAATAAGTTCCTGAAATGTGCCTCTTCCTTTTCGCGAAATTAAGGTTCCCAATGTTTCGAATTTGTAAGACAAAGCTATAAATTGTATCAGCCAGCGTTGCGTGAAACCATAACAAACGTAACATGACATCTTATTTATGTTAAACACTTAATATATTTACAACTGATTGATTGACTTGTATATAGTTCAGCTTCGCTGCTCGTTTGATCTCTTGTCTTCTGCAGTCATGGACGACAAGCCTGATCTGGAAGCTCCTTTGAGTCAAGAATGCCTTACTCCTCAAGTAAACAAGGTAGGACTGGCAGAAGCTGTTTCTTTTGTCCTTTGAACACTTTAGTCTTGAGTCTGCATTGTGTTAGCTTGGTTTTAATGTTTGACATGTTTAATAAGGTTCAGATGCAAGAACTATAGTAGGCATTAGTGCCTACCAAACATCTTGCAAACTATGCACTTCTTACACGTGCAAACTGGCAATTTTAACAACGTTTCATTTAAGCAGCATTTTCATACTCTTTGTACAGTAAATTTCTTCCAAGATAGTCTCAAATTCATGGATTTTTTAGGTCTTTCCATGTCGTCCATTAACACCACGTGCTGAGTGCATTGCTTGTATGACAGGAGGGAGGGGTTCCTAGGGCAAAACTGTTCAACCGTGAATCAGTAAACTATCCTAGAGATTGATGGAACCAAGCAAACAAATAGATATAGAGGAATCTGTGGAATTTGACCTTAAACCCTGGTATCATCACACAAATCCATAGCATATGTTGATTTAATTCATGACAGGGTTCTACGTATACTGAAATCAATACAACATAGGAGCATAATTTTCACACCTAACGTTTACATATTATTTTCGTAAAATCTGAGATCCAATGCATACATGGATAAAGAATGTATTGTTTTCATAGTAATTTAATTAAGTTATTCTTTCATACTTGCAACATTGCATTGTTTTCACAAACGTAGATGGCTCTTCTATAGGATTACCAGTATTATCTAGGGTTTCGTTTCTAGGTCATATTTTCGTTTATTTACGTTTATGACTCCATGCTTGCATTCCTGCATCCTAGAGCCATGTGACACCACAAGTCACAGACGATTTTTACCCTGATCTATTGAAATTTGATGATATAATATAATAGATTATCAAGGCCCTTTTGTATCAACATTATGCACTTCTAGGGGTGTGAAATGGTCAGTACTCCAGTTTCGAGTTCTCTCTTCTTTAATCTTTAATCACTACTTGTAACCAATTACAAATGAAAGTAAATAAATAAGCAGAGCAAGTGGTTACAGGAGGGCAGTAGGGGGAAACTAAATTCCCATGCTAAGACTACACTCCCAAGGGAAAACAAAATTCTAAATACAAATACTCTTACTATAAAGTGTATAGCACCAACAACTTAATTAGATAACCATGATCTTAGATGACTTAGGATTTTCCTTGATTTTGTGTAGAATATTCACGTGTTCCAGTGAAGGTCTGTGGAATTTCAAAGTGTTTGTATTGTTGAAGTTGTGCATTCTTTACTTTACTGTTGGTATTTGGCAACATTTTGATGCTGAAAGGAGGCATATATATATAACCCTGAGTGAACGAGTAATACTTTGAATGGTTCAAAAGTTCTCAGACATATTCCATACTGTCACAGATTTACTGCAGATGAATATAGGATGCTGGACTCTAAATCAATAATAATTTAACACTGCACATAGTGACATAATGACAATTATTCAACTCTATTTATACATTTGTATATGTACCATGTCAAATTTACTTATTGTTATTTTCTTTATTCCTTTAGCCCTCCCCCAACCCCCAGTAACCTACTTGTAATGAATGCAACACCGCCGGGAGGGACTCCAATATATAGAAGGGCATGAATGCTTGTTAGTCTCCTTTGCAGCCATTCTTAGTGTCAGTCTCAAAATCCCTCCCTACTAATGGCTGCTTACTGCAGAAAGACATTCCATTCCAATTGCTAAGCCAATCACGGCTCTAGTTCTAAAATTGAAAACTGAAGCACGCAAGATAAAAAACAAAAGGAGTTTTATTCATTGTTTTGAATGTTAGAGTCAAGCTGGCGGCTCATTGTTTATTATATTTTGGTGAGAAATCAACAGGGTGGCCTGTCACAAAAATCAAGCAATTGGAATGAAATGTCTGGCTGTAGAAAGCAGCCGTTAGTGGGAAGGGATTTTGAGACTGACACTAAGAACTGCTGCAAAGAAGAAAATAAATAAATAAATGAATGAATAAATAAATAAATAAAGTCCATCTGCCTGCGGCATGGGGACTTCAACAAAACCTAAAAAAAAAAAAAAAAAAGAACTGCTGCAAAGGACACTAGGATGCTTGTCAGGAATTTTGAAAATGACCCCTAAAGACACCTAAATGACCCCTAAATGACACCTAAAAATGGTACCAAATGATGGCAATTTTACAGCATTTTAACAAGTTTTTCATTTGAACATCCTAAAAGTTACCAAATAACAAGAATAACCCCTAAAAGTTATGACGAACACTTTCAACTCCCTTAGCTATTACCTCTGTTTTGTTTCTCATTTGTTTCCCATTTTCCATTCCATTCCCTTCTATTCCATTTCATCTCTCCAGGTTTCCACAGAAGTTACAAGTCCCAAAAGACCACCAAAAGCCAAAAGACGATTAAATTACTGTGATGGTTACATCAAGAAAAAGAGAAAACGTAAATCACTACCAAAAACGAGTGAAACAACTACAACAGATAATGGCTTTGTAACACCTGACAAAAGGAAGCTTGAGGTACTTTTGCTTCAATAGACCATTTTACCTTGGTTGTAGTGTTTTTCCATTTCAAACCACATGTCATTCCTTTGAGTATCATTTTTTTGTTTAATGGTTGTACATGAGAAGACACATGAATATGGATACAACTCAAACAAAGAATCTTATTCTCAAGACCATGCTTGTGTCATTCCCTATAGTATCATTTCTTTGTTTAACAGTTGCACATGAGAAGACACATGAATATGGATACAGTTACTCAAACAAAGAATCTTATTCTCAAGACCACATATAATTCCCTAGAGTATCATTCTTTGTTTAACAGTTGTACATTAGAAGACAAATGAATATGAACCATGAATATGAATAAAATTCAAACAAAGAATCTGAGGGAAGGGGGATGGGTAATTCCTTGTACCCACTGCCTAAATCAATAAAATTGAGAGTCTACTACCCTGGGACCATTGTTTTAACATCATCACTAACACCACATTTTGCATATTCCCAGGTTGAAGCACCAGTTAGCTTTTCAACTGGTGATCTAGTTTGGGCCAAGCTCAAAGGCTTTGACTGGTGGCCAGGAAAGGTGGTGTCGTATCTGGAGGCTCGTCGTGCTGCACCAAACCCAGGAAACCACTGGATCAAGTGGTTTGGGGACAACAAGTTTTCACAGGTCACAAACCTTAATTGGTGGAGTTGGCATTGCAGTGCATTGTGGGATAGATGACATCTTAGAAATATGTCCTTAAAACAGTCCCACAATGCAATGTAATCCCAACTCAACCCAGTTTTTTCCTCAACCCTTGAATGAATAATGGAAAGCAGTGATTCTGCAATGATTATTATGTGCAAACTGATGTTTGTTGTTTTTTGTCCCAGATTCTTCACATGGTCGTGCGACCATTTCACGAATTCAGCTCCAAATACAATCCTTCCAAGATGAGAGGGCTGTACAAGAAAGCTGTTTATGAAGCCTTGGAGGTACATGATGGTGGTGATGATGATGATGATGATGATGTTGATGATGATGTTGATGGTGATGATGATGATGGTGATGATGATGATGATGGTGATGATGATGATGAAGGTGGTAATTATAATACCAAATTTCAAAATTTTCACTTTAAAAACAGTTTGCAGCCAAGCGATCCAAACGAGCCTTTACAAGATCAGACCTAAAGATCAAAGCCCCAAAGAAAAAGCGTGTAAGAAACAAGAAACAGAAGCAGCAATCTGAAGAACTGTCGAACACCTTGAGCAGCAAGAATGACGACGAACCCTTAGCAGATGAAGAGTATCGTGAAGTGATAGTGGACTGGGCTCTGGGTGGATTTCTACCCACAGGACCCTCTGGGATTGCACCAACAGAAGGTACCATAGTCATAAAAGTCTTACAGTGTTGTTCTCTCCCTTGCCACGAAGGTTTTTCTCCAGGTTCTCTGGTTTTCCTCCCTCCATAACTATGAACATGTGAGTTGAGTTTGTTTGATGTGTTGTTCTCTCCCTTGCCACGAGGGGTTTTCTCTTGGTTCTCCAGTTTTCCTCCCTCCATATAAACCAAAATGTGCATAAATGAAGAATAAGTGACTTGCACTAACAGGTCACATGACCCTACCCCTAAAGACGAGCAACTGTGTCAAAATGAACAACAGAAATGAAAAGAGCACTTTGACATTAGATAGAGGACACAGTTTCAGCTTATAATGTTGACTATAGGAGAAATGGCATTAGATTTAAAACCGAATATTTTATAAGGATTTGTATGGGAAAAGTGTTGGATGGCAAGCTCTTGCCATCCAGTGCATTTTCCCATACAAATCCTTATAAATCATTCAATTTTATATTTAATGCCATTTCTTCTGTTTCCCTTGTTATGAGCTCAAACTCTGTTTCCCTACTAATAGCAAGGTACTCTTTTCATTTCTGCTGTCCATTTTGACACAGTTGCTCATCTTAATGGGGTAGGGTCACGTGACCTGTTAGTGCAAGTTGCCTATTATATACATAGAATGCTGAATGTAGTGGTAGTGTTTGTGAGTGGAACCAGTATACATACGGAATCTGTTCCCAACTGAAAGTTTGAAAATAAAGTGAATTTACTGCAACATTTCAAGAAATTCTAGCCTGCGTGCGGCCTGACTTTAACTCTCATTAACCAGAGTTAAAGTTGATGGGCTGCACGCAGGCTAAAGAAATTCAAGCTCTCATTGTTTACAAATCCGACTTTCCTAAATAATTCATAATTATAGAAAATGTATATTGTAATTAAAATGTAATTATAGAAAAATTATAATTATAGAAAATGTGACAATTTACCATATCATTGTTGTTATGATTGTGCGTAGAGGAGATGAACTTCCAATGCCCAGTTCTACCATCTGATAGTGATGATGCTGATGATGATACCAATGATGATTCTGACGGTGCAGACAAATCAAAGAGACGGTTTGGTAAACCAGTTAATGAACCAAACCTCGCCAGTGATGTGAAAGGTAGCGTAGTTCAATATGTCCCTCTATTCTTGTGCAGAACCTGATGCAATAGTCCCCTTCACAGTTCCCTGCGCCATCTTGAAAGGTAGCCGTGCCTCTGCATCGAAGCGAGAAGAACGATGAGCTTGCAATGATAGAGACGTGAAAAATTGTCCAAGGTGTTAAAAAATGGTCTCTATCATTACAAGATCACCGTTCGACTCGCTTCGATGCAAAGACACGGCTACTTTTCAAGATGGCGCAGGGAACTGTGAAGGGGACTATTGGCTTCGACTCCGAATCGTTTTGGAGCAACTTCTGATTCAGACCCGAACTTAAATGGTAAATTAAGCACGCGGTAAAAGAACGGCGTGTGAATCAGTTTGGTGTTCGCTACAAATGCGCCACCTCGTCAAAGCAGCTCAATTTGGAGAACAAAACAAAAGAATTTCAATCTCCTGAGAATTGGAACCTATTGTTTTGTCCTCCAAATCCAGCTACAATCCGACGTGCTTTAAGGGTGTACCTGACTGTATAGTTGTTTTTAATAAAATGCTTGTAAATGCAACAAAGATTTTCTTTTTGTCTCCACAGCATTATTTGACGAAGTAGTGGACGGAAAACGGAAGCTAGAAGGTACGATGATTTCATTAGAAAAGGCAAAGAGACTATGATGGACTTCCGGTTAATTTGGGCGGGAAATTTGGCGCCAAAAACGCGCACGCGCTTGCTCCTCATTGAACCATACTAAAGCGTTCCTTCAATTTGACTGCATTTTGATTTTTCTACGTTATAGAAATATGTTTAGGCTGTGGTGATCTCAAAGTCTGTGCCAAACATCCATTGTTTGAAGGCGGCCTCTGTAAGGAATGCAAAGTAAGATCACATGTCATACCCTTGAGTATTATTTCTTTCTTCATCAGTAATGTTTTCTCATCTCAGACCACATGTCATTCCCTTGAGTATTATTTCTTTCTTCATCAGTAATGTTTTCCCATCTCAGACCACATGTCATTCCCTTGAGTATCATTTCTTTTTTCATCAGTTATGTTTTCCAATCTCAGACCACATGTCATTCCCTTGAGTATCATTTCTTTCTTCATCAGTAATGTTTTCCCATCTCAGACCACATGTCATTTTCTTGAGTATTATTTCTTTCTTCATCAGTAATGTTTTCCATCTCAGACCACATGTCATTTCCTTGAGTATTATTTCTTTCTTCATCTTTTTCCATCTCCGACCACAAGTTAACGTTTTTTCTCTTTTCTTTAGCAAACGTTTCTTGAATGTTCATATTTGTATGATGGTGATGGATATCAGGTAAGCTGTGCTGTGCCGTGCCGTGCTGTGCCGTGCTGTGCCGTGCTGTGCTGTGCTGTGCTGTGCTGTGCTGTGCTGTGCTGTGCTGTGCTGTGCCGTGCCGTGCCGTGCCGTGCCGTGCCGTGCCGTGCCGTGCCGTGCCGTGCCGTGCCGTGCCGTGCCGTGCTGTGCTGTGCTGTGCTGTGCTGTGCATTGCTGTGCTGTGCTGTGCTGTGCTGTGCTGTGCTGTGCTGTGTTGTGCTGTGCTGTGCATTGCTGTGCTGTGCTGTGCTGTGCTATGCTGTGCTGCGCTGTGCTGTGCTGCGCTGTGCTGTGATGTGCTGTACCATGCTATACTATATTATATCGTATAGAAGAACATTAATATATTTTCCTTTTCATATATTCCAGATGTATTGTACTATTTGTGGTGACGGTAAAGAAGTGTTTATGTGTGACAATGAAGGATGTTTCAGGTAAGAAAAGTAATGTCATACAGTCTGCTTCATCATCCTCTACACCTATGTAGGGTGTAGGGCCGATTTGGTTTCCATAGCAAATAACCTGTTATCACCTCCCAAGACGAGGACGTAGGGATGGACTTTGGGAGGCAGCCTACTTATAAACCCAATACTCAATCAATCTGGTGTATTTCCTATTACAGGTCGTATTGTGGTCTGTGTATTGACATGCTGGCAGGACAGGGTACTGTTAGAATGGTAAGTATCGTCCAACACTCATGCAATGTCAGTAATAAAGAACCATACAAGAGGGTCATCTGCAAAGATTTGTCCAAGGAAAAAACCCTAGAAAAGAACTTCGCCAGTTAGCTAGAACCATGCAAGCGAGAGGGTCGTCTGCAAAGATTTCTCGAGCCAAAAACCCCGGAAAAAAGTTCATAGGTTAGGTAGAACCATACAAGAAGGTCTTCCCCATAGATTTTTCAGCCAAAAACCCTGGATAAAACTTCACCAGTTAGCTAGAACGATACAAGCGAGAGGGTTGTCTGCAAAGATTTGTCCAAAGCAAAACCCGGCCTGGGGAAAGTTGGCCAGTTTTGTACAAGGTGGTGGTTTTCAAAGACACGCGAACGGCGAAAGTATTTAATATCCAAAAGAATAATTATTCAATGTTTTATTGAAGATAATGTCACAAGAGAAGTGGATCTGCTACATGTGTTCTGGGAAAAGTAAACGATTGATCAAAAGACGAAAAGACTGGCAGACCAGGCTACACGAGCTGTTCCTTAGTGACAGACAGGCTGAATACGTAAGCTATGTCACGTGATAACTATCATCACCATTATCATAACCATCATCATCATCATTATCATCATCATCATCACCATCATCATCATCATTATCACCATCATCATCATCATCACCATTATCATCATCATCACCATCATCATTATGATCATCACCATCATCATTATCATCATCATCATCACCATTATCACCATCATCATCATCACCATTATCATCATCATCA
This sequence comes from Anthopleura sola, assembly GCA_023349425.1. Lineage (NCBI taxonomy): Eukaryota > Metazoa > Cnidaria > Anthozoa > Actiniaria > Actiniidae > Anthopleura > Anthopleura sola. Next base: position 570,410 of record JALHLI010000034.1, on the reverse strand, counting down.
TCACCATCATCATTATCACCATCATCATAACCATCATCACCATGTATCATCATCATCGTCATCATAACCATCACTATCATCATCATCATCACCATCACCATCGCCATCATCGTCATCATCATCACCATCATCATCACCATCATCATCACCATCACCATCACCATCACCATTATCATCATCATCATCATCATCACCATCACCATCACCATCAGTATTATCATCATCATAACCATCATCATCATCATCACCATCATCATCATCATCATCACCACAATAGCACTAATTTCTTGGTTCTGTGTAGTCGTTCATTGAGGTATATGTAATATTCTAATTGTAATTATCTGGCAGGAATTACCACCTGTGTATCCTATAATTGCACCTGAAGATCGTAAGCCAATCAAAATACTGGCTTTGTTTGATGGAATAGCAACAGGTGAGATTAACAGACAGACAGACAGACAGACAGACAGACAGACAGACAGACAGACAGACAGACAGACAGACAGACACGCTGACCGACCGACAGACAGACAGACACGCTGACCGACCGACAGACAGACAGACACGCTGACCGACAGACAGACAGACAGACACGCTGACCGACCGACAGATTGGAGGGACAATCGTCTGAACTATTGACTAAGTGAATAAGTGAATGGATGGATGGATGGATAAAAAACTGATCACCTTTATTAGTTATAATTATTTATTATTATTTATTATTATTTATTATTAGTTATCATCGGCATGTGTAACCTCTTCTTGCTGTTTATTGTTTTGACAGGACTACAAGCCTTGTTAGATCTTGGTATTGAAGTAGACACGTATTACTCGGCAGAGATCGACGACCAAGCCATACAAGTAGCTAAAGTACAACATGGAGAAAAGATCATACATCTTGGTGACGTCAAAAACATCACAGAAAAACAGGTACATCACCAATATCATGATCACCATCATCATGATCCTCACCATCATCATGATCATCACCATCATCATGATCATCACCATCATCATGATCACCATCACCATCATCATCACCATCATCATCACCATCATCATCACTATCATCATGATCACCATCATGATCACCATCATCATCATCATCATCATCATCATCATCATCACCATCATCATCATCATCACCATCATCATCATCATCATTATTACCATCATGATAATCATCACCATCATCATCATCATCACCACCATCATGATCATCACCATCATCACCATCACCACCATCACCATCATCACCATCATGATCATCACCATCATCACCATGATCATCATCATCACCATCATAATCATCACCATCATCATTATCATCATCATCATAATAATAATCATCATTATCATCGTCGCTATCATTATCACCAAAGTAAAATAAATATCTTAATTGATTACTATTCCTTATTATTGCATTTAGATTCGAGAAATGGGTCCATTTGACCTCGTGGTTGGCGGTAGTCCATGCCAAGACTTGTCCATCGCAAACCCTGCACGCAGAGGAATATATGGTAAAATACAGTCATGTGTAGTGAATATAGGGATATACAGCAAAGCGATACATAAGAAAGAACCAGATAGAATATATGGTAAAATACAGTCATGTATAGTGAATATAGGGATATACAGCAAAGCGATACATAAGAAAGAACCAGATAGAATATATGGTAAAATACAGTCATGTATAGTGAATATAGGGATATACAGCAAAGCGATACATAAGAAAGAACCAGATAGAATATATGGTAAAATACAGTCATGTTTAGTGAATATAGGGATATACAGCAAAGCGATACATAAGAAAGAACCAGATGGAATATATGGTAAAATACAGTCATGTATAGTGAATATAGGGATATACAGCAAAGCGATACATAAGAAAGCACCATATAGAATATATGGTAAAATACAATCATGTATAGTGAATATAGGGATATACAGCAAAGCGATACATAAGAAAGAACCAGATGGAATATATGGTAAAATACAGTCATGTATAGTGAATATAGGGATATACAGCAAAGCGATACATAAGAAAGCACCATATAGAATATATGGTAAAATACAATCATGTATAGTGAATATAGGGATATACAGCAAAGCGATACATAAGAAAGCACCATATAGAATATATGGTAAAATACAGTCATGTATAGTGAATATAGGGATATACAGCAAATAAATGCGTAGGAAAGCAGCATTCAGGGAATTATGGCAAATTAGAGGAATATATGGATAGTCATCGGGCTAAATGCGTGTTTGTGTTGTTCAGAGGGGACTGGCCGGTTGTTTTTTGAGTTCTTTCGCCTCGTCATGTATGCGAGACCAGATGATGGCTCCTCTCGTCCGTTTTTCTGGCTGTTCGAGAACGTTGTGGGAATGAGAGCTGTGGATAAGAAAACTATATCCAGATTCCTACAAGTAAGATATGAAATGATTCTCTTCATCATCATCATCAACATCACCATCATCATCATCGCCATCCTCATCATCATCATCATCACCATCATCGTCATCATTTATCATGACCATCATCATCATCATCACCATCATCTTCATCATTTATCATGACCATCATCATCATCACCTTCATCATTTATCATGACCATCATCATCATCATCATCATCACCATCATCATCACCACCATCATCATCATCATCACCATCATCATCATCATCATCACCACCACCATCATCATCACCATCACTATCATTACCATCATCATCATCATCACCATCACCATCATCATTATCCAGCCGATCTGACAAAAAATGTTAGCCAATCAGAATTGAGAAAATTTGCAAAACTGCGGTGTCACCCTTACCTTACTAGCCTACAATTGGATAAGAAAACATTGGATGCTTCCTCGCTATCTTGTTGAGGTTTCGTGCTCCGGATAATTTCTTTAGTGTCGGTATACGGACACGTCTGAATAACCGCTGAAGTGATTTTCGCAGGCTTCATGCCACCTCAGTTTTGCAGTGACGTCATTTCTGCGTCATTTTTTCAGTTCATATCATATCATATCATATCATACTCTGGTTTTTACATTTCCTTGCAGAGCAACCCAGTGGTGGTTGATGCTAAAAATGTCTCTCCAGCTCACCGAGCGAGGTACTTCTGGGGAAACTTACCAGGGATGAACAGGTACTTGATACAGACGTCTTTACCTTGGACGTGATGTGTCATTCTCTTGAGAATAAGGTTCTTTGTTTGAGTTGTATCCATATTCATGTGTCTTCTCATGCACAACCGTTAAACAAAGAAATGATACTCTAGGGAATGTTTAATGGTTGTACATGAGAAGACACATGAATATGGATGAATCTCAAGCAAAGAATCTTATTCTCAAGAGAATGACACATTACGTCCAAGGTCAAGAAGACTATTTGATCTCGGTGTCGAAACTTTAAAGGCTCGTAAGACACTCGCTGCTCTTCGAGAAGAAATATATAAGATAGGTTAGGTGTTTGTACACAGCGTTGCTCATAGGCACGCATGGCACAGTATGACCTTTCTGCGTACACAAAACATAACCTAATTCCACAACTCACTCGCCGCCATCTTCTTGTAGACCCACGAAGCCAGTCGCTGGCGATAAACTGACGCTTCAAGAATGTCTTGAACCAAACTGTGGAAGAAAAGCTAGGGTGAGTACGAGAAGTGAGCACTAACTCCCCACCCCTCCCCCCTCGCTTACGTTCGTAATTTGGTTTCTATTAGTGAAATGAATATTGATATTTTTCTCTTAATTCTTTATTCTTGGTTTCTATTAGTTTACTAAGGTTCAGACTATCACTACTAATGCGAACTCGCTGAGACAAACCAAGAAGAACTTGCTCCCTGTGGTAGTCAGTGACCGTGAGGGCATGGAGCGGGAGGATATTTTATGGTGTACAGAAATGGAAAGGTGAGACACAGGGATCCCATCCCGTGATTTTGCCTTTCTGATCTTTTATTTGGTAAGACACAGGAATCCCATCCCGTGGTTTTGCCTTTCTGATCCTGTATTCAACATTTTCACACCCCTCCATAATACATTGAGGTTTTGGGGGTAACCAGGGTAAGAACCGCACATATTTTACTAAAGGCTGATCAGAAGATATTGCAAATGCATCTTATGATATTTAAAGATGTATAAGAAACAGCCAAACAAGCAAAATATTTTTGAAGAAGTCTATAAAGTAAATTTTGAGAACTTCTTCACGAGTCAATACATTTTCTGTAACACTAAACTTCTTGATGTTCTGAATGTGGGAAAATAACTCAGAATGAACTGGTAATCAGTATTTTACAGATAAAATCAGGTATAGACCCCTTACAGCACGTTTGAATGCAGCTCAATTTGGAGGACAAAACAATAGGTTTCCAATTCTCAGAAGATTGAAAACCTTTTTTTTTTTTGTCCTCCAAATTGAGCTGTTTTGACGTCACGTGTAAGGGGTCTAGTTTTCTGACGAGTTGTGTGAAAATGTCGAATGGATGATAACACAAACCTTTCTCATTTTTCTTGAGGTTGTTTGGATTTCCCAGTCATTATACAGACGTCAATAACATGGGTCGACCTCAGCGCCAGCGTCTCCTTGGTAACGCTTGGAGCGTACCTGTCATCAGGCATCTGTTGTCCCCACTCAAGGACTACTTTAAGTGTCAGGTGTAGCGGGATTCCCGAGGGATTTTAAACCGCCTTCATGCTTTTCACCGTACGGGATAGATAGTTTACTTGACTCGGGATTCCCGAGGGATTTTAAACCGCCTTCATGCTTTTCACCGTACGAGATAGGTAGTTTACTTGACTCGGGATTCCCGAGGGATTTTAAACCGCCTTCATGCTTTTCACGGTGATCCTGGACGGGATTGGTGATTTACTTGTCTCGGGATTCCCGAGGGATTCCCGCAGGATCACAACCTAACATGTTTTACCTATACATTCGTTCACATTCTTTGATTGGCAAGTGTCAATCACCACTGTTCCTTTTCAACAGTGACTGCTATGCCGCTCATCCAAACTATTTTGCCTGCATATCACTCATATTCATTGATAGCTTTTCCCTTTCAAAATGGCCATCACTGAGGTAGCTCATCGTACGCTATCTTGCTTTTATATCTTTCACATTGATTGATTGACATGTGTCAATCAAGATTGAGTTCATTTCAAAATGGCCGCCATGCCATTGTCTCTTCAACGTTGGTAAGCCAGCCTCACGAGAACGTTTATATTGTTTTATTATCGTGAAAAATGCAAGTAAGTATTTATTCTTTTAATTGTCTTTACGCTAAGTTTTTAAAATAAGTTCTAAAGATAAGAATTAAGGGATTTCGAAAAGGTATATTCAGTTATTTCAGGAAAAATAAAAATGAAAATTCGTTTTCTAAAGTCGTCAAATGTTTTAAAATTACTTTTTCACGCGCGAGAATTACCTTTTTTAAAGTGTCTATTAACTCTGATCTGACAGTTTAGTTTGAAAATCACTTCTACATGTAGGGTACAATACGATGGCACAGTCTTGCAGGATATGGACTTCTTTTTTCAGATATATAAAGGTTTAAAATTTAAAAATGCAAACGAGATGACGTCGACCCAGGATTCATTTAAAATACGAAATTACTATCCTGTAAGGTAATGCCAGTTTTCAATCAATAAATGATTTTTATTACCAAAAAAAAATATATATATATGATGTGGTGTAGTAGAGTTTTGGTGAGTTTACTTGAGAGTCACTCACTGGTTGTAAAACACACAAGAAAATATGGCAAATACCTTGGTAACGTTATCTCATTTTTATTCTTTATTTTAAACCTTAATATCTCTGAAATGAGAAGTCCATATCCTATAAAACTGTACCATCGTATTATACCCTACAGGTAGAAGTGATTTTCAAACTAAACCGTCAGAATTGATAGGCACTTTAAAACTAATTATAATTCTTCTTTTTTCAAACTATAACATTAATGGATTTATTGTTTAATATCTTCACCTGAGGCAATTCTAATTTTCGGCAAGCTTTTTTTAGTTTCAACGGTTTAATGGTTTTTTGTGTAGGATTGTTACCAAGCGATGATACATCAGACAGAAACTTCCTTCTTGTTGCTTACAACTCCGCGATCTCCAGCTTCCGTCTTTTAGAAAACAAATCGCTAGTAACAGTTTATTATTGCCAAAAAACTCACAGATCAAACCCTGAAACAACCTCTGGGCTGATCTAAGTAAGAGCATGGCTAACTCACAGATTGAACCCTGAAACAACCTCTGGGCTGATCTAAGTTAGAGCATGGTTAACTCACAGATCAAACCCTGAAACAATATCTTGGCTGATCTAAGTCAGGGCATGGCTAACTCATAGATAGAACCCTGAAACAACCTCTGGGCTGATCTAAGTCAGGGCACGGCTAACTCACAGATAGAACCCTGAAACAACCTCTGGGCTGATCTAAGTCAGGGCACGGCTAACTCACAGATAGAACCCTGAAACAACCTCTGGGCTGATCTAAGTCAGGGCACGGCTAACTCACAGATAGAACCCTGAAACAACCTCTGGGCTGATCTAAGTCAGGGCACGGCTAACTCACAGATAGAACCCTGAAACAACCTCTGGGCTGATCTAAGTCAGGGCATGGCTAACTCACAGATAGAACCCTGAAACAACCTCTGGGCTGATCTATGTCAGGGCATGGTTAACTCACAGATTAAACCCTGAAACAACCTCTGGGCTGATCTAAGTCAGGGCATGGCTAACTCACAGATAGAACCCTGAAACAACCTCTGGGCTGATCTAAGTCAGGGCATGGCTAACTCACAGATCAAACCCTGAAACAACTTCTGGGATGATCTATGTCAGGGCATGGTTAACTCAGATTAAACCCTGAAACAACCTCTGGGCTGATCTATGTCAGGGCATGGCTAACTCACAGATAGAACCCTGAAACAACCTCTGGGCTGATCTAAGTCATGGCACGGCTGCATAAACTAAATCTCGGTAAAAACCAAATCATTTTTTCGACTGTATACAATCTTCCATACTTTCTCAAATCTTATTCAATCCCATTGTAACCAAATTCAAATTTTCCATTACAAAAATATAAATACGACTTCCTGTATTTCCAGTGTATATTCTTAGTAACACGAAAAGGAAAGACTTTGATTCTGTATTCTTTAAGTACCAGTGAGTCAAAGCGTACGTAGGTTAAAAGAACACGTCACAGACGAACTACTAACGTGGGAATAAATATTAATTTATTTATTGAATCACAACAAACAATAACATATTACTGTCATATCTACTCCTCCTCCAATTTTTTTCAAAAAAAGATACTTTAATCTTCCTTTCTTATGAGTACACGTCTAAAAATATTTCTGCTTTCCACAAAACGAAACACTTTCGAACACACATTAATGAACATCTCGATATTGATCTCATTTTCTAACAAGAAAATTAAACTTTCCCTCTTTTCGACCTTGTACATCAGCACAAAATCTAAATCAAACCGAATTCCCAGACAAATATAAGCTTTTAATCCAGTATTAATTAAAATATCTCGCCATTTATAATCGTTAAACTTGCCGATGTTTATTTAAAGTATTAATCAGTAAGATTTTTTCCCCGCCTTGATCGTTCTTAACTTAAATTCCTGCAAATTTTGATTGAAAATAAGTCTTTTCAATAATGATATTTTTAAGAGATAGAACCGATGATATTGAAACGTTGGGGTTGATTTAGTGACGTCTTGGTTTCAAAAATTAATATTAAGAGTGGATGTATTGAAAATAGTGTGTCAGACTTGTTGTTGTTGCTAGGGATGTCACTAAGATTCAGAAAAATGGCGTTTCTCTAGTTGACAACTTAACTGAAAACTACGAGTTACACTAATTTTCTGATCATTTAGTTGAAACCTTAGTAAGCGTTCAAGACAATGTTTCCAATATCTGCAAGTTTCGTAAAACTTTCTATCTTCATTCTCGGGGTATTAACTTTTATTTTCAACATCACGATCCTGTTAACAGTTTCTAAAACTAAAGTTAGTATTTCAAAGTATAATTTGTTGGATTTTATTCAAACGAGTATCGTATTGGAAGCGGATTCGATAAATGATGATGGCCAGATTGAACAACGTGGACTCAACCAGCATACGTGGATGAACGTATGTTGTTCGTGTGTGGATTTTCTTTGTAATGTCCCACTTTTCCCAAAAGCACCAAACAAAAGAACAATTATCAATGGAACAGAATTCTCTTGGCCCGGAAGCGAAAGGTACGCGGAGAGAATCTTCGGTTTTCTTCGGCCTCCGAAAACCGCTTCGTACAAGTTCGCTATTTCTTCGGATGATTCATCGGAGCTTTGGCTCAGTTCCGATGAGAAAAGTGAGAATTCGGTTCTCATCGCCAAAGTTGGAGAAAAGAAAAAAAACGCCTGGTCGTCCAAATATGATTACTGGAAATATCCTACACAAATATCCAATGACATAGAACTTGTAGCAGACAAGAAATACTTCATCGATGTGATCCACGTACAATATGGCAATGACAACCATCTCGTTGTCCAGTGGAAAGAATCTATCAGTGGAAATTTTTCTGATATAGCACTAGAATATTTAACTCCCTACTTTACAGACGATTCGTATCCTAATATTGACACTTTTCACTACGATGTTTTGATTCCAGAGGCAGAGAGCTGCAAGAACTTGACCACAGAAAATTCTTTTTTGCTTGAACGTCATCTCAAGTATGCTGAACATGATGAATTCAAACAGGTTTTACCTGTTTTTGATTTGGGAAATAAAACTCGTCATTCAGAAAGACGTCTTAATGCGTCATACGAATCGCTGCATAAACATTTTCAGGGAGCACATGTTTATCCGTTCCAGCAAAAGTTAAAGAATATTTATCAATGGAACATAGCTCAATGGGATTCATTCGAAATGAATCAAGAAGACGCCATGGCTGTTGTAACATCCTATATGGATAGCCTGAATGCTTCTTCTGGGTAGGTGCCTTCTTCTGTTCTCTTCTGTTCTCTTCTGTTCTCTTCTGTTCTGTTCTCTTCTGTTCTCTTCTGTTCTGTTCTGTTCTGTTCTCTTCTCTTCTCTTCTCTTCTCTTCTCTTCTCTTCTCTTCTCTTCTCTTCTCTTCTCTTCTCTTCTCTTCTCTTCTCTTCTCTTCTCTTGACTGTTTCATTGTTTTACAACCGATATCCACGGTTTTCTTGGACAAAAAGAAAACCCCCATGGTCATGTGTGGCGTTTACGGGAAGTAAAAAAAGGTGATTCTAATTACTAACTTTCTTTTTCTTCACAGAGCTTACTTCTTAAAGTCAGTCGTCAACATTGAAACGACAAACACCACGAACGGCAGTCGGTATTTACTGGAATTGGACTTGATGAAAACCACAACCAATAGCACCATCCATCTATCGGAATATCTGTATCAAGACAAACAGAGCCCACATCAACTGTATTATGTTGATCAGATGCAATGGAAACGAAATGCTAAGATAACATTTGTAATCACAGCCAAAAACCAAGGCACGTGGCTGCAAATCTTCCTGGACGACATGGTCAAAATGTTGAGGCAAACACGAGATTCTAATATCGATATTATAATATTTGACTACGAGAGTCAAGATCTTGATCTACAGAAAGCTGTGTCTGCCAGTGGTATCAGTCACCGTATAAAGACTGTTAGTAAACCAGGTCGATATTCAAGAAGGGAGTCTTTTAACATGGCCATAGATCTTGTAGAAGATCCCCACAGTATAGTATTCTTGATAGATTTGCATTTGAAGTTTGGAGAAGCACTATTGAATGATATTAGAAAGGTAAACAAACACGAAAAGTTTTAATGTTGACTAGAGTATTCCTGGGTACTGCCACCCAAATCAAATTCTCCCATGGAATCCAGCCCCTTCCTCATTCCATGTAGATCAGAGTATTCCTGGGTACTGCCACCCAAATTTTCCCATGGAATCCAGTTCCTTCCTCATTCCATGTAGATCAGAGTATTCCTGGGTACTGCCACCCAAATTTTCCCATGGAATCCAGCCCCTTCCTCATTCCATGTAGATCAGAGTATTCCTGGGTACTGCCACCCAAATCAAATTCTCCCATGGAATCCAGCCCCTTCCTCATTCCATGTAGATCAGAGTATTCCTGGGTACTGCCACCCAAATTTTCCCATGGAATCCAGTTCCTTCCTCATTCCATGTAGATCAGAGTATTCCTGGGTACTGCCACCCAAATTTTCCCATGGAATCCAGCCCCTTCCTCATTCCATGTAGATCAGAGCATTCCTGGATACTGCCACCCAAATTTTCCCATGGAATCCAGCCCCTTCCTCATTCCATGTAGATCAGAGCATTCCTGGGTACTGCCACCCAAATTTTCCCATGGAATCCAGCCCCTTCCTCATTCCATGTAGATCAGAGCATTCCTGGATACTGCCACCCAAATGGTCCCGTTGAACCCAGTCCCTTCCTCATTTCATGTAGATCAGAGCATTCCTGGGTACTGCCACCCAAATGGTCCCGTTGAACCCAGTCCCTTCCTCATTCCGAGTAGATCAGAGCATTCCTGGGTACTGCCACCCAAATGGTCCCGTTGTACCCAGTCCCTTCCTCACTGCATGCTGATCAAAAGGTCAATTCTCTTGTTTTCTTTGCAGCACACAATTGAAGGTCATCTGATGTATTGTCCAATCATCGTCCGCCAATTTGAATGCTCAACACTGAATAATTTATTCTACAATTACTATGGTTTCTACGAGACGCAGGGGTTTGGTTTGGTGGCTATGTACAAGTCAGACTGGGACCGAGTCGGGGGGTTCAAGATGAATGACACAAATAAATACAGATGGGGTGGGGAAGATTACGAATTGATGGACAGTGTATATTTGAATGGTCTTGATTACGTCAGAGTAAAATGCCCGTATGTGTATCATTTCTTTCATTCCAGAGCTGGAATGTGGTTATAACCAGGTGTCCGGAGCACGCACGAATCGTCCAATCACAGCGCGCTTCGATGCTTAGACAAGCGGCCCTTGTGCTCCGAGTCTCTTCCCAATACAAAAACACGTGTTTCAAAGGATTTAGAGAAAAAAAAGTTGAAGTATACGTGTTGTTTAAAAAATTAAAGTAAATCTTTGCGATCCATCTCCTCAAATTCTGTGAGATATATGACTTTTAAGACTCGGACGACGGCCGCTTGAATTACAACAACAATCCTTTTCGCGCTTAGTTTTTCGTACAGCTGGAAGGAACAATATGAAAACTATCGTGGCGTCTATCGTGAATCTGACCTATTAACCTAAGTTTCAAGGACTGACTTTAAGTTTTGGCATTTTCGTAAAGTCTAGTTGTCAGGCTTATAGTACTCTAAACAAAATTTCTCGATTCTGATTGGACGAGAGCAGTACAATTAGAGCGTTAATAGGTATTATGTAGGGGCACCAATGAAGTTGCTATGGAAACACTGCTAAACACGGCCAACAGCGGTAAATTTGAGTGTAAACAAAAATCTTTTTATGTATTTCAGTTGTCCTTAATTAAGATTTGTTGGAGAAAATCGGCCAAAGAGAAAGATGAATGCCTTCGCTTCAACATACTTGACTTTATGAATTGTTGTTCGGTGAACTATAAATAAAAAATCACACGACATTCTCGTACAATTTGGAATTATTAGGTACGATTAATGTCTTGAAAGTTCTTTAATTGCACTCGCAATTGCTCGTGCAGTTACAAGGACTTTCAAAACATTACTCGTACCTATTAATTTCCAAATTGTACTCGAGGTCGTGCGATTTCCTATACAAATTTGAACTCCAGCAATAAACATGGTTTGAGTAGTTTTGTATTTAGTTTTGTATTTGTTGTTTATTTATTTATTTAATTTATTTATTAACTTTATTAATTGTGAAGTAAAAATAAAAAGTCAAGTCTGCTTATTTTAATACTCAAAACTACGCAAGCTTTGTTCACTTTTAGTCAAGAACTGTGCTTGATTTGCAGGGTGGAAATCTCTTGTAAGATTCACCAAACTGACCACAGATCGATGTGCGAATCTAGCAATAGACCCCTTTCACGTGACGTCAAAGCAGCTTAATTTGGAGGACAAAACAAAAGAATTTCAATCTCTGATTATTGGAAACCTATTGTTTTGTCCTCCAAATTGAGCTGCATTCCGACGTGCTGCTAGAGGTCTAAAAAGGTAAATTATAACGTGTTAAAACCAGACAAACCAGTCTGACTAGTCTACCTGAAGGCTTCACTGGTTTTTATATAGTTTTCTCGTTTTTAAGATGAAAGTTAAATCTCCAAAAATACTGCTAAGAAGCGAAGTATTTGGTTTTCCTATTCTTTGCTGAATATCGTCAAAATTTATATAAAACTATAGGATAATCATGTTAAAACCCTTGGAAAAGCTACAAATATCTTAATAGGTTTTGCTTTTTTTCGGCACGTTTCCAACCTGACCAACTCAGGCATCATTTAACTCTTCTGGGTCATCGTCTTCTATTCGTTTAACCCGAATAAGTGTTCGTTCACTTGGGTTATTTCGTTTTCTCATCCTCCCCAAGCGTTTCACTCTAACTAAAGGCTTGTCCCAGTCGTTATTACGTCTTTTTAACAGAATTTCTTTCTTAAGCTTTGTTCCTGGGAATGTTTCTCTGCCTTCATCAATCTCTGCTGCCGTTACAAGTTCTTTCAATACTTTAGTGAGATTAAATGGCCGATAGTTTTGTGCTAGGGAAGTTTTGATCCTCATAACATCGTTTTTTAGATGCTGTTCGTCCTTATTCAGAGCTGATTGAAGAGCTAGTTTGACGTGTTGATCATTGATATTTCTTATTGATCGCATCAATTCTCCTTTTGAAACGCTTCTATATCGTCCTACTCCACTACCACCATCACGTCCACTACCTTCGTCAACCTTCTTCTTCTTCTTCTTCTTCTTCTTCTTGTTTTTTTTCATTTTCACCCTCTTAGATGACGTCACATTGTTGCCATGACTACCAATTCCAGTTTCGTTAAAGAATGTTTTGTTTTCAGTGTTTTTAACTAGATTAAAATTGTATTTCTGCTCAGAAATAACTTGTTTTTCTGTTTTTGGTAGTAATACTTTCTTGGAGTGAAAAATTTTCTTTTTCCTTTTGTTGCTCAGCTTTTCGTCCGGTGACTTTTTATTTTCGAAGTGAAGCGTAGAATTTTTTATGTTACTTTTAAGATGTCGACTAGATTTATGAGTCAAGCTTGTGTTTCCCCATTCAGCCTCGTTGCTGTGACGTTTTGTGTACGAAATAGTCTCGTTTCTGTACTTTATAATGTCCTGTGGACTTACAGCCTCGTTGATGAAATTCTCCTTTCCTTCAGTTTGAGTTTTATTCAAGGTTTTTATTGGGTTTACCAAATTTACCATCTTTTTTGGTAAACGCGATGTGTTTGAAGAATAAGACTTGTTACCAGGCCCATCCCCGCGCATGCGCATTACCACTTCCGCTTTCTCAAGTTTTTTCTCCAGTGCTCTATCAATACGATACTGTTTAGAAAACCTGTTAATCCTGTTTTTTCTAAGCTTCTTTCTCAGCTTTCTCGGGGGTTTTCTGATTGGATGAACTCGCGGATGCATATACCTTAACCCCAGATCTCCTCGGGTTTTAGTAATCGGGGTAGACTGGGTCGGTAAGGACTTTGATTTGATCAGATCTTCTCTGTCAACTTGCTTATCAACTTTTTCCTCCCTAAACAGTTCGCGATTGGCTTCTTCTAATGAAATGTTAGATTTTCTTAAAATATCCAAAGCAGCTTTTCCTGTGATGTCAGATGGAGGGTTATGGATATTCGGCCCAGTCTTTTTCCTCGTGTTATTCTCGTCACCAGGCTTTCTCGCTATTTCTTTTGGCAGGTGAGGTTTACCTTTGACTTTGCTGTAGAAGTATATAGTATTGCCTGCTAAAAAACAAACAGATAGAATTTATAAATATCTATTTTGATTGTTTACTTTAGGACCATATCTCCAGACCTCCAGACCTCCCTGTCCAGACGAAGTGATGGAGCTCAGTATGTTCCACTTTTTTCGGTTAGGAAAAGTGACAGTTCCATTTGTATTCCAACCGGTATTACCGGTTTTTCTGAAAGCACCCAAAGGGAGAAGTTAGTCGGCCTTTATACCTTTATACCCGCCGGGGCTCGGTGTCGTATGTGAGTAGAGTTGTTTGTTGGCTCTCTCCTATGCTTCGAGGGTTTTTCCGGGTTCTCCGGTTTTTCCTCCCTCCTCAAAAATCAACTTCTAAATTCCAATTGGAATGCAGTGGAGGAAGAGCCACTCTGTGCATTCCACTGTTAATTCTTATTTGTTTTTTTAAATTTTATTTATTTAGATGATTAAACCCTTGCTATAACCAGCGAAAATGTATCTCAGTTGGTTACTCTTCTATGATCGCCTTGATCCATGTGGGATGTGTTTTGGACATGCGGACATACACAAGTCAAACATGCACAAAATAGTTAATAGTGCACGTGCACGCAATAGTGAACTCAGAATCTTACCATGATCACGTGATTCGTCCTTTTTGTCAATGATATATGACGTCATCATGACTCTTGCCTTGGAAACCGAGCCGCTTCTGAAGCCGTTTAGGAATGGGAACGAATAGCAAACATTGAGGCCTCCACAATATGAGTAGAACACGGCCATGAAGACGAAGAAGAAGAAAAAACCGACAAACAGGTTAAACTTGGTAGAAATCTTCATACTTGCTCTGCTGGAAGGTAAAAATTATTTTTTAACAAGTTGAGAAAATAACTAAAGCCCCGTTCACACCAACTAACCTCGCATTTCCTTCGTCGTTTGGCTGCCATTTTTATACAAGATTAGGATCTTATCTCCAAAGTAGTTTAGTTAAAGAGGGTTTTAAAGTTAGCTAGGCGTTCGAGCTGTGTGAATTACTTTTTGAAAAAGCACTAGCTCAAATAAACAACTTTTAAACATGTTGGTAAACGCTGCTTTCTTACGAACTATAAAGTATTTCGATTTTTCTCATTTGCATCAAATTTGAGGGACACTTTGCATAAACACAAAAGTCTTCATGATCAGTGAAGGATAAAAAGCTTTTGTCTTTTTTTATGGAATGTGCCCCTCAAAGTCGAGAATAAAAAAAAAACAGTGAATAAGAAACTAGAAATAATAATCAAAAGAATGACTCGTGGGTTAAAATGAGAAACATTTCCTCTGAGATAAAAGGCATCACGAGTGTAGATTTTGAAAAAATCGTCTAATAACCCAATTTGGAATTTTCTTTTGCTCAGGGTTAGCCTCAAATTTGTGTAGAACATTCACGTGTTCCAGTGAAGGTCCGTGGAATTTCAAAGTGTTTGTATTGTTGAAGTTGTGCATTCTTTACTTTACCGTTGGTATTTGTGAATATTTTGACGCTGAAATGAGGCTGAGTAAATGAGTCTGTAATCAAGGAGCACAGCTGTATAGACCCCTTGCAGCACGTCAGAATTCAGCTCAATTTGGAGGACAAAACAATAGGTTCCAATTCTCAGGAGATTTAAATTATTTTGTTTTGTCCTATAGATTGAGCTGCTCACGTGCAAGGGGTCTATTGTACAAAGTAGAAAAAGGCGTGTTCTGTGGATTCCGCACTCGTTCCGGTAGCCTCCACAGTCCTCGAATAGCCATTCTTTTATTCCATTCTATTCTATTCAATGAATTCCTTATATAGCAATATTGGAATATCTTAATTAAGGAAGAATGGGAAGTTGGGAAGCTGAAAAATGCAACAAAAGTAAGAATGTCATACCTTATGTTTCTATCATATGCTGTAAGTAGACAATCGGTTGATTATTATATCCTTCTTGATTATGTTTTGAGGTTATCTTTTTCATCGTATAATACTTCAACTAGCGGTCCATTTTTCTCAACCTTCGTACTTCCTTGGTTTGTAACGTGTATTTCTTCTTCAAAAACCGACCTTAGTTTGTCATGGTTTCGCGCTCAAAAGACGAATTTTACGATTGTAGGGGCTTCTCTCACAACATTCTTCAGGCATAACATTTAACAATCGTTTCAAAGACGATGAAAAATCTTGCTATTATTACGATTTGTTTATTGCTGTACCTGCTCAAGTCACGGAAAAAGCAGCCACGTAACAAGTCATGTCACTAGAGATACGGGTGGCTGTTTGATCGAGCCGTGCGGGTGAACATGTAAACCACAGGTAGCCCATAACCAAATAAACATCCCCCAGGGTGGCTGTTTGATCGAGCGGGTGAACATGTTAACCAAAGGTAGCCCATAACCAAAATAAACATCCCTCAGGGTGGCTGTTTGATCGAGCGGGTGAACATGTTAACCACAGGTAGCCCATAACCAAAATAAACATCCCTCAGGGTGGCTGTTTGATCGAGCGGGTGAACATGTTAACCACAGGTAGCCCATAACCAAATAAACATCCCTCAGGGTAGCTGTTTGATCGAGCCGTGCGGGTGAACATGTAAACCACAGGTAGCCCATAACCAAATAAACATCCCCCAGGGTGGCTGTTTGATCGAGCGGGTGAACATGTTAACCACAGGTAGCCCATAACCAAAATAAACATCCCTCAGGGTGGCTGTTTGATCGAGCGGGTGAACATGTTAACCACAGGTAGCCCATAACCAAATAAACATTCCTCAGGGTGGCTGTTTGATCGAGCGGGTGAACATGTTAACCAAAGGTAGCCCATAACCAAAAAAGCATCCCTCAGGGTGGCTGTTTGATCGAGCGGGTGAATATGTTAACCACAGGTAGCCCATAACCAAATAAACATCCCTCAGGGTGGCTGTTTGATCGAGCCCTGCGGGTGAATGAACAGATAACGATAACGATAACGATAACGATAACGATAACGATAACGATAACGATAACGATAACGATAACGATAACGATAACGATAACGATAACGATAACGATAACGATAACGATAACGATAACGATAACGATAACGATAACGATAACGATAACGATAACGATAACGATAACGATAACGATAACGATAACGATAACGATAGCGATAACGATAACAGTTTCCGCAATAATAATAATAATAATAATAATAATGAAAACGACAGAGGAAAAAATACCATAATAATATTAGAATTGTAATAGTGTGAGTTAGCCATGCCCTGACTTAGATCAGCCCAGAGTTTGTTTCAGGGTTCAATCTGTGAGTTAGGCATGCCCTGACTTAGATCAGCCCAGAGTTTGTTTCAGGGTTCAATCTGTGAGTTAGCCATGCCCTGACTTAGATTAGCCCAGAGGTTGTTCCAGGGTTCAATCTGTGAGTTAGCCATGCCCTGACTTAGATCAGCCCAGAGGTTGTTGCAGGGTTCTATCTGTGAGTTAGCCATGCCCTGACTTAGATCAGCCCAGAGGTTGTTTCAGGGTTCTATCTGTGAGTTAGCCATGCCCTGACTTAGATAAGCCCAGAGGTTGTTTCAGGGTTCAACTTATCTGTGAGTTAGCCATGCCCTGACTTAGATCAGAGGTGGTTTCAGGGTTCAACTGATCTGTGAGTTAGCTGTACCCTGACTCAGTGATCAGTGATCAATGTTTCTTCATTGGGACATCGATAAAATTAGATATTTTTATCGGACCCTAATCTGCCCTACCAAACCCAAACGATCACAATGCCCTCAAAGAAACAAAACCAAACCAAGTGACCCGTTCAACAACCAGCACTAACTACGAATGCGCAATAGTACCAGCAACATTATTTATATTTAACAAAACGCTTTTGTTTGCAAGTCAATATTTAGAGATTTAATCCACTAGTATATGACAAACGATCGAGAAATACGACACTGGAACAATTTCTGACCAGGTATGATCAGTGTGTTAACTATATCCTCACGAAACACTATATTTGATTAGACTATAATATTTGTCGTTCAGTTTTCTGTTTGAATTATTTTATAGTTTTGGTAAAATTCAATTCACCTGTGACATCAAGGGGGGGTTCACTTCTCAATTCGAGTATTGTTTTGTCTCGTTTAGCTCTTACAGTCAAAACGGCTCAAGCGTACCCCCTAGAATCCGTTCATTGTTTACTAAAAATTGAAAATAAATTATCTACCTGGGTTTTGATTGGATTCTTCAACAATTGCCATGCCAGAGTCGAAAAACTCCCCAGAAAGGCCTTCACTTAGAACTTTAGCTCTGAACTGAATGTAAAGTTTGGATTTTTTTAATGAAAACTCAGAGTGAATAATCAAGCCAATATTCAAATAATAAAATAATCATTAATGGAGCCTGGCCGGGGGGGGGGGGGGGGGGGGTACGCTTGAGCCGTTTTGACTGTAGTACGTGTCACGACAGTACATGTGTTTTATTCAATATTTGGAATCAAAATTACAAAGATTTGTATGTGTTCAGTGATCTATTTTCTTGCTGGCCTCGTGCCGTTTTTCGATTTTTTTTAAATTCTCATAACTTCTCAAGAATTTAATATTTTTGTCTCAAACTTTCTAACTTTGTTGCCACTTCGTTATCATAATTTTATAAATTAATATTTTAGTTGACCACTACAGTAAAATTATAGATTAGAATTACATCAACAAAGTTCCAATATTGGCATTCGGTCAAAAAGCGTAATGTTAAATTTGGATCAATATTTTCTTGTTTAGTTATTTAAAGAAGACGCTGAACTTCTGAAACGCAGACTCGAATAATAATCATATGATCTTTATTGAATACTATTATAAAAATAATGCGACCCGAATGTTGCCTACCACTGTCAGCAAGCCACATACTTACTGAGCGTCATTGCACATCTTCCGTGATCACGTGGTCATCACTGGCGACTGCGCCAACGAGAACTTTAGATCACGTGATCATTAATGGTGACTGCGTCACCGAGAACCCGAAATCACGTGATCATTAGTGTTAACTGCGCCATTGAGAACCCTTGATCACGTGATCATTAGTGGTGACTGCGCCATCGAGATCACGTGATCATTAGTGGCAACTGCGTCATAGAGAACCCGAGATCACGTGATCATTAGTGGTGACTGTGTCATCGAGATCACGTAATCATTAGTGTTAACTGCGTCATAGAGAACCCGAGATCACGTGATCATTAGTGGTGACTGCGCCATCGAGATCACGTGATCATTAGTGTTAACTGCGTCATAGAGAACCCAAGATCACGTGATCATTAGTGTTAACTGCACCATTGAGAACCCGAGATCACGTGATCATTAGTGGTAACTGCGTCATAGAGAACCCGAGATCACGTGATCATTATTGTTAACTGCGCCATTGAGAACCCTTGATCACGTGATCATTAGTGGTGACGTCATGATTATTAACCATTGTCTTGTGTGTTTATTGTAGAGGGTCTTGAAGGTCCAGGTGATGTCAACTAAGAGAATCAACTACCTGTTGGTTTTTATTCTCTGTTGGAGTACTACCTACGTCATCATCCTCTACACGCAGCTCTATTCACCTGACGACCCGATATTTACTTTCAAAGCTCGTGAAATCATCCCGATTGGACGAAAAGAGAGCGGGAAAAATCCTGTTTGGTTTCACAATAAATATATCCTTAAATATGGTCATTATCCACATTGCATACCATTAAACCCTGATATACTGTTGTACAACAGGATATTCAAGACAGGGAGTACGAGTACACAGTATTGGCTGGACTCCTTTGCTCAAACTATGAATTTCACTTTAGAATTCGCGACCACAGAGGACTGGTACGATACAGGAAAATCACATGTTTACCCAGGGATCATTGCGAGACATGCAACAAAAAAACTCTCTCGTCCACATATCACACATTTTGTTTTCGTGGCACATTTCTACTTCCGGTATCAATTGAATCTTACTTCTACATATACATATATCAATCAGGTTCGAGAACCTGTTAAACGGGTTATTTCGCATTATTTCTACATCCATAGAAACAAGGACAGGCCGAGTCATCGACTGGAGGAGTTGAAAAAGAGCGGGAATTTTGACGAGTCATTCGACAAATGCTTACGGTTACAACACAAGGGATGTGAGAGAAATGTAATGACAAGGTTTTTCTGTGGAAAACATTCGTATTGTAATAATGGAGATAAGAAAGCTCTTCGAAAAGCTAAAAAGAACATCCGTCGGTATTATGCTGTAGTTGGTCTGCTTGAACATCTTGAAATTTACTTAGAGATTTTACAAAAGATATTTCCATCTTTCGTACCAACACATGCTACAACATGGGTCTACCAAGAGAAGGTCAACTCTTTGTACAATATTAGTGAGGTATCCATGGCAACCATACAACATATAAAAAGGTTAAACTCGGCTGACTTGAAATTGTATGAGTTTATCAAAGAAAGATTCTGGAGTCAGGCGAAAGCTTGTAAGATGATTGTATGAAAATACCAAGTGAAGAACATGGGATATATGTGAATTATGATTAGTATACATATTTATTGACACACAGTGAGTTAGTCAGGTTTCTTAGATGGGTGGGAGGAAGGAAACGGAAAAGAAAGGATGGATGAAATAGAAAAGAAAGGAAGGAAAGAAAGAAAGAAAGGATGAATGAAAACAGAAAGGAAGGAAAGAAAGGAAAGATGAATGAAGGCAGAAAGGAAGGAAAGAACGAAAGGATGAATAAAGGAAGGAAAGAAGGAAGGAAGGAAAGAAAAGGATGGATGAAATAGAAAGAAGGAAGGAAGGAAAGAAAAGGAAGGATGAAATAGAAAGAAGGAAGGAAGGAAGAAAGGAAGGAAGGAAGGAAAAGAAGTAATATGCTGTTTCATAGCCAGGCAAATCTTTATTACAAGCAAAGTAAACACGATATTAACCATGAACATTAGTAAGTAAAACAGCTCTCAGGACGAGCAATTTATTACACAAAGACTCCATGTTTTTACATAAAAATATGACTAACGTTAACGATGAGAGTGAAATAAGACCTGCAGCTTCCAAAATCATTTACTTTGTAAGACACGAAGTTGGGAACCGAACGTACGGCCCAATACGGAAAGTAACGAACACGAACCGACCAACTTCGGAAAAGCGTCGGCCTTCGTCGTTGATTTTGCCAAAGATGTGCATTTGTTCGATTTTTTCGTAGATCCATGCAGAACTATCACCAGTTACGTTAAAAGTTTAATGTTACACGAATAATCTCAAATGACTCAAAAATCGTATACATCAAAGAAAAAAGAGACTACCGCTGGCTCTTTCTCTGCTGATCGCGGGCCGTTACGCATGCGCACTAACATATTAGTTACCATTCTTTTTTTCATTCATTCATAAACGTTCCAGTTTAACTTTCTGTGGGTACTTCCATTTGTTCTTGGTCTTTTTCAACCATTTCTCCCATATCACCAGCTTGTTCAACAGCCTCTTTGAACACATCTTTTTTTTGTGCGTCTTCTTCGCTTTTGTCTGCCAGTTTCTCAAACATGTTTGCTTTAGATACAAAGATACCCATGAGAATTACTTTCCTTGAAAAAAGGGTGGGGTCTTGGGTACATTTGAGTAGAGTTTGTTGGGTGTATCCCTTGATTTGAGGTATTTTCTCCCCTCACAAAACCTCTGTTTCAAACTGTGAGTTAGCCATGCCCTGACTTAGATCAGCCCAGAGGTTGTTTCAGGGTTCTATCTGTGAGTTAGCCATGCCCTGGCTTAGATCAGCCCAGAGGTTGTTTCAGGGTTAGATCTGTGAGTTCGGTTTGGTAAAAGTGTGCAATGTATGGTCAAAATAAAAATTTCAAAAAGAATATTTTTTCACTAATCATGACAGGGTATGGAAGATTAATATTTTAATGAAAATACAGATTGTTACTCACCAAATATTTCCTTTTCCTTTTGGCGATATATTTTTAGTTTTTGGTTAACAATGTTGAGCTGCTCCCGAGCATCTCGGTTTCTTGGGTCAAGTTCTATCACATGAAGGAAGTCTGTCTTGGCATGGTCATAATCCTTTAACATCAGCCGAGCCTAGAAAGGTAATGGTCATCCTTGAATCATTCACTCTGAAACATAGAACTGTTCCATCCATCCATCCATCCATCCTTTCATCCATCCATCCATCCATCCATCCATCCATCCATCCATCCATCCATCCATCCATCCATCCCATCCATCCATCCACCCATCCATCCACCCACCCACCCATCCATCCATCCATCCATCCATCCCATCCATCCATCATTCAATTGTTTCCTTTTCCTATATCCCCTATTTACCTTTCCTCGCCTAAATAAAGCTTTCAGACTTTTCTTGTCAATCTCAAGAGCCTGAAACATGAAAATAAGAACTTTCTGATGTTCAATTTTTATTATACTCCACACATAATCATCATTGTTTCCTTAGCGCACTTCTGTCTGGATACAGTTGGTCTACAGTTGCATGAAGTCTGATATCTTCATCATGATTCTCTGAGGGTGTTGGGTGTCTATACCCAGCATGGATTCTATCCTTGTCCATATTGTCCTAGATGTTCTTCTATCAAACAGAATCTGCTTTTCAAGTGCACTATTTTCCATTCTGCATATGTCAGCAATATACTTGAGATGTTTGAGGTAGCAGAATTCATGGATTGGGAGCTTGATATTGGGCTCCCTGTGTTGGCATTGGCAACATAATTTTTTACTGCTAATGGGCTCCCTGTGTTGGCATTGGAAACATGATTTTTTACTGCCGATGGGCTCCCTGTGTTGGATTCGAAAACATGTAGTTACTGGGCTTCCTGTGTTAGATTCGAAAACATGTAGTTACTGGGCTTCCTGTGTTGGATTCAAAAACATGTAGTTACTGGGCTTTGTGTTCTTACTTACTTTTTCACACTCCTTAATACACTTGTTATTGTTTCCAAGTTTCAGTTGACATGCGGCAATGTTCAGATGGCCAGCTACTTTAATGGGGTTAGTTTTTTCAAGTTCTTCGGCATCAAAATAACCTTCCAGCATCTTTACTACAACACCATACTGACGGCAGGCTATTTTGATTTTCCCTTCCTACAACACACATAACAGACCTTTTTAGTTTGGATGGTTGGTTTTCCCATTTCAGACCGCATGTCATTCTCTAGGGAAGAATATTCTTTGTTTGAGTTGTATCCATATTCATGTATCTTCTCATGTACAACCATTAAACAAAGAAATGATACTCTAGGGAATGACATGTGGTCTTGAGAATAAGATTCTTTGTTTGAGTTGTATCCATATTCATGTGTCTTCTCATGTACAACCATTAAACAAAGAAATGATACTCTAGGGATGACACATGGTATTGAGAATAAGATTTTTTGTCTGAGTTGTATCCATATTCATGTGTCTTCTCATGTACAACCATTAAACAAAGAAATTATACTCTAGGGAATGACGTGTGGTCTAAAATGGGGAAACAAACTATTCGAGCTAAAAAGGACGTCTATTACTATATGGTTGGTCAACTAACAAGTCCAGCCAAAATTGGCACTTGTCCAGACCTGAAACACTTCTTAGGCTGGTCCTATTGACCTGGTCACAATAATTGGTCAAATAGTGATTAGACACATGTGGCCAGTCGTCATGTCCAGACATTGAAGAATCCTAGTCAATTACAATGCACTGTGCACTTATACAGTATCATTTTTTACATGCATCTTTACCTTAGATTTGTTAAATTTTACACTTTTCATGAGATTTTATGCATTTTGGCAACGAATCTAAGTGACTTTTCAATGGTCTGTACTCCTATCGAACATAGAAATGACGTCAGATATGATCCAAACTCAAGTGGAACCACGAGCGCAGCGAAGTGTAAAATTTAACAAATCGAAGGTAAATCAAGCATGTAAAAAATGATACTGTATAAGTGCGCAGTGCATTGTAATTGACTAGGATTCTTCAATGTCTGGACATGACGACTGGCCACATGTGTTTTACCATAACATGTTTGGCCACATGTTTTTTACCATAACAGGCAAAGAAAAGATCCAAAAACGAAGAAAAAGTTTGAAAGAAAAAACCGTTTCAAGCACGCGCTAGCTACGTGCACGAGCGATTCGTCATCTTATCGGTCTGTCCTCTTATCGAACATGGCTCTCAGCCAATCAGCGCACGAGAAATTTACAAGTTATGGTAAAAAACTACTTATCATTATATCTTGATGGTTTTAAAACTTCTAGCTTGAATAACAAGACCAATGGAACTGGATTCACAAACTTCACCTACAAAACCGCCATTTTACTAGGCAGAGGAAATGGCAATTTGCATTATTTTCTGTGTGTCGTACATCATAGTTGACTAGCATTCTTGGCAGCTTAATTTCATATATGAACTACTGTACAAATGTATCTCTCTCTCTAAACAGTGTGTTATTTTCATGACAGTGTGATGATATTAAATACATGTACATTAATGTTATAGTACCTTGAAGAATTTGGTTCCTTTATCCTTCATTCTCAGTGCCGTAGCAATCTTTTCATCATTTGAAAGTTCCCATGCTTCTGAAAACTAGTAAAACAACATGATTATAGTTTATTATTAACCCAGGAATATAGAACACCTGAAATATAACTCACTCACAATAATTGATGATGGTGATGATAATATTGTGATGATGATGGTGATGATTGTGATGGTGATAATGATGATGATGATGGTGGTGGTGGTGGTGGTGGTGGTGGTGGTGGTGGTGTGATGATGGTGTGGTGTTAATGATGATGATGATGATAAACAGCTCCCATCTCTCTTTTCTAACTTTTGCCAATAATACTTCTTTATATATTTACCTTCTCAAAGTTCTTAATTTCAATAACATAAGTCAGAACAGCATCAGGAGGAACTCCCAGTTCTGTGTTCCCTTCTGGTCCATATCCGTATTTTCCAGGCTGAATATACACTTTTGCAGTCTCTTTATTCGTCATTTTCCCAATTGCTTCCTCTACACCTTCAAGAAGACCAATCTCTGAACCTTTGAATTCAAACATTTGTTTAGTAATTAACTTCTTTACTTAATGATGATGGTGATGATGATGGTAGTGGTGGTGATGATGATGGTGATGATGATGATGATGATAGTGGTGATGGTGACTGTTGGCAATGATGATGGTGATAATAATGGTGATGATGATGGTAGTAGTGGTGATGATGATGGTGATGATGATGGTAGTGGTGATGATGATGGTGATGATGATGGGTGATGATGATGGTGATGGTGATGATGATGGATGATGATGATGATAATGGGTGATGATGATGGTGATGATGATGGGTGATGATGATGATGGGTGATGATGATGATGGGTGATGGTGATGATGATGATGATGGTGATGATGATGATGGTGATGATGATGGTGGTGGTGATGATTATGATGATGATGATGATGATGATGATGGAGATATTGACAATGTTGGTGATGATGATAGTGATGGGTGATGATGATCAGTTTGCCATTACTAACCTTCTCCAAACGTAAATGTTATATCTCTGTCCTCAAACACCTTGTCTTCACAGGTACCTGTTATATGAGCTAAAACAAAAGGGTTTTCTTCAGGTTGCTCTCTCCACAAAAATCAACTTATTATTTTTATTTTTATTATTATCCTCATTGTATTATTACATTTATTACTATTATTATCATTATTATCACTGTACTCTGAAGATGACAGTCACCACCAAAAACAGTCTTTCTCAAGACTACATTCACCCGGACGATCACATTGCTTTCTCTATTATTATTATTTTTATTATCATTATTATTATTATTATTATTATTATTATTATTACTATTATCATCATCATTAATTTGAAATAAAAAGTAAATAAACAGTGATTTGGTCTCTATAGGTAGCAAGTAGGTTGCAAGTATATATTGAATGTACTAAAATAAAATAAATAATAATTATTAATTCTACCTTACACAATATAACAGAAGACCCAAAATGCATTTTGGTCTTGGAATGCTCTTATCAGTATATAGTATACACTACTCTATGCTTTTTGAAATAGATGTATACATGCAAGCTAACATAGAGTTAAACTGTACCTTCGATTTGAGCACCAGTATTAGGTCTGTCATAACCAACCCCCTTCATCAGGCTTATCTTTGTCACTTGGCCATCCTTCGTAACATCAGTGCCCTTCCAGTCTAGTAGTTCAATTTCGAACTGCAATGTACTGTCAGGTGGTATCTTGCTTCCACCCTTCTTGCCGTAACCATACTCTGGTTTAACTGTCAGTCGAGCCTTCTCTCCCTTTTTCATTGTTGCTACTCCAATATCCCATCCTTGAATGACTACACCTAATAACATGATCATATAGGGGGGAAATCTTGATTAAACCCTGAAACAACCTCTGGGCTGATCTAAGTCAGGGCATGGCTAACTCACAGATAGAACCCTAAAACAACCTCTGGGCTGATCTAAGTCAGGGCATGGCTAACTCACAGATTGAACCCTGAAACAACCTCTGGGCTGATCTACATGTAAGTCAGGGCATGGCTAACTCACAGATCAAACCCTGAAACAACCTCTGGGCTGATCTAAGTCAGGGCATGGCTAACTCACAGATCAAACCCTGAAACAACCTCTGGGCTGATCTAGGTCAGGGCATGGCTAACTTACAGATCAAACCCTAAAACAACCTCTGGGCTGATCTAAGTCAGGGCATGTCTAATTTGCAGATCAAATTGGAATTTAGCTTGTTACATTTTGCAGAGTTAGGAAAACCGGAGAACTCAGAGAATCCTTCAAGTCAAGGGAGAGACCAAACAAACTCTATGTGATCTCCTAAGGGTGATGCCTAATCGCCTAAAGGTATGTGAGAGGCAAGTACACTATCGCTACACCATCCTTTGAACTCCATGCTCTTAAGCTCCATTAAATCTGTCACCACTCTCGACCCCAGAGCCCTGTCATTCTTACTGCGCATCCTCGACTTGTGGTGGTGACACAGATTTGGAGCCTACACATTACACCTGGTCACCACAATTCTGGCTACTGCACGCTAGGGTTTCCAGAGTCTCTGACATTTCATTGAGCATGCGTAGTAAGAATGTCAGGGCTCTGGGATATTCTTGTTTTGCAATCCTTCCCAAGGGGATAAACAACGAAAGACATAACAAAAGAATCGATTGGAAAAAAAATCACTTGTCAAGTCCTTCCAACATGGTGGCTATGCATGTGCAAAGGAAGAAGTTTTGCATCCAACATGGCTGCCATTTCTTTTGTTATTTCAATCTCTTGGGAATGATTGATAACCAATCGATTGATTTTAGCAAATTTACCTTCTCCTAGAACAAACTGGAAAGGTTCTCCAGTAAGATTTGAATCAAATACCTCTCCATTCAGAAATCTCCCGACATAGCTGACCATGACAGTACATCCTACACCGATACAACTTTCATTGCTTTTGCCTTCTGATAAAATAATCTTTCTCACGCCACCATCTTGAGCTTCGGTTAAATCTACGCCATAGAGCTCTTCTTCATTGACTGTTGGTTCTGGTTTGGGATCGTTTTCGTCTACAACTGAAGGCATTGCTGAAAGAAAAGTTTAGAAAGGCAAGTGTTTCTTTTCCACTGACAATTTCAAAATGGCGGTAAGCTAAAGTCACCGTGCTCACCCCACTGGGTAGCAACTTTCGTTCATAGCCACAGGGAGCCCAGTTTGGAGTATTTTAAAAAGTTTGTCACTCTTTTATTATTTCTTTCTTTCTATCTTTTACTTTTGGGGTCTGTGCAAATAATTTTCAAAGGTCATTGTAACTAGTGATATGACGCTTAGGCAGCCGCGCCCCACCTCGGGGCTAATATAGATGGCCTGAGAGGCCTGAGTAAAATAAGTAAAAATTTTCACGTCGCGAGCAGGATTTGAACCTGCGCGGGGAGACCCCATTTGATTTCTAGTCAAACGCCTTAACCACTCGGCCATCGCGACTTCGTTATAACAAATCTGCACTATAGGAAACGTCATGAGAGATTTGATTTCGAACGGCTTCTAAATCACGTATTTGGAAGACGGAGTAAACACAGAGACCAAGCCTTTAAAAGACTATATTCTTTCATCTGTTCCGTACTGATTCATCTCCTAAAAGTACTAAAGATAAAAATATATTAATGTTCAATAAGATGAAAAACATCAAAATATGTAGACTGGTTTCTCCTTCCTTGACAACCACTAGCGGGGGAATGACGGGAACCGGAAGCGCCTCACAGCGGCTGCGCAGGATGCTAATAATCCTCTGGCTGCCACATGAAGCTAAATTTGATTACCGGGTTTGATTACTTCTGGAACTTCTCTTTGTTTAGAAATTGAGAGCGCTACCAAAACATTTTCGAACTGCTTAGAATTTTTATTTAAAAAATCATCGTTTCTCACTATATTTTTTAAAGGAATTGAAGTTAAGCATACAACTTTGTTTATTCCTATTCGATTGATTCTAGTACACGTTCATCGCACAAAAATTAGCCATGTCTCCAGGTTATTCAGTGTAGACTCTGTTTTGTTCACGATTGCTTGTCCTGTGAGTGTGTCCACTAGCGGGGGAATGACGGGAACCGGAAGAAGCGCCTCACAGCGGCTGCGCAGGAAGCTAGAGGATTATGGGAAAGCAAGGATTTTCTATGATAGTTAAGAGGTTGCTAAGCACCGAACAAAGTTTATACTTTCAAAACAATATCTACTCCTAATAGTCTAGTGGCCAAACCCGGATTTTGGTGAGTTGGCTGCACCCCATGGGTGGCAAAGGTTTCTTGGTATCATTTTAAAGCTTGAACCATGCTGATTACGAATCTGCTTGTTACCACTCGAAAAAAGTGTCCAAAAGGCTTGGTAACCTGGCCTAAACTACCCACACTCCTTTGCAACAAAAACTTCATTTTTAATGGATTCCTTGGAAAAAGGATTGACTTTATAACAATATATTTCCTCTTGAACAACTAAAATGTATTAGATACACATTATTATAGTATTTAATAACAATTTTTTTGGAAAACTACAAATAATTGTTAAATTTTGAGGCTTGTTTGCTTGTTTACAAATACTCAAGCATTGTTGGAAACTAAAATAGTTTTATACTGTCTCAAACTTTATCCAACATGACCTTTGCAAAATATTCCCTCTTTAATAACCTTGATTGACTATAGCAGAACAAGAAATGTCAAAAAAATTATAAATTAGGCAAAGAAACAGACCGTTTTATACAAATTCAGAAACCGGAAGTTGATCGTAAAATCACTTCCGGTTTGAGATTTTGGGATTTTTCTTCTACAATGAAGCGGTCATATTTCACAAAACATTATTTATGTTTAGTTGAACTTTGAAATCTGCATAAAAATGACTTTAAATAAGAGCTTTTCTATTAATTTTATT
The DNA here is from genome assembly GCA_023349425.1 of Anthopleura sola. NCBI lineage: Eukaryota > Metazoa > Cnidaria > Anthozoa > Actiniaria > Actiniidae > Anthopleura > Anthopleura sola. The sequence continues at coordinate 541,064 of JALHLI010000034.1, read as the reverse complement.
TTGTTCTGTGCTTCTGATACACAATTAGAAACATCTAAACCTCAAACTGATATAATTCCCTTGCATATAAAAATGGGAATTTTGCACAAAAATGGGTATTAGACTAGTTAACTGTGTCCTCTTCTCCATCACTGTCATCCGACTCACTCTCCTGCTGGTATTCATTGGAAGGGTGCTACAGCTATCTCCACATTGGCAAGCCTCAGTACAAGACAGACCATTGCGATTACAGGAGCAGTGGCCGGTGACACATTGTCCTGTGCATGCACAGACGATCAAGTCTAGCAAAGCTTTACAATAGGGGACTCCGTATACATAAGATAGCTCTAGAGGCTTTATTGAGACTGAACTGGCAAGCGTATAAAGATTCTGAAGTCCCTGCTGAAATGGAGAGAAGTCAGGCCGAACAGATTGTCCAGCCACTGATCAGAGATGTGAGGGCAATGCTATCACCAGCTTCCATCGAGGCATTCACGCAGTCCCATGAAGTAAAAGAACTTTTGAGATCTTTTCAAGAGTTCAATGAATCCCCTCTATCAAGTAAGATGAGCAAGTTCTGGGGATCATACATCGAGATGGTCACACTGCTGCTTCGCTTTATCTGAGCCACAAGAGAGGGTAATTGGGCTTTACATCTAGCTTGCGTGAAAGATATGCTTAAATGGATGTTTGCATACGATCGTACGAACTATGCACGGTATATGCCTTTCTACCTATGCGACATGCTGCAACTCGAGGAGAAACACCCTAACGCTTACCAGGCTATGAATGCTGGAGACTTTGTCGTTCAAAGGAGTTCTTGCAATGGGTTTGGAGTGGACAGGTTGCAGTCGATCAGACCATCGAGCAAACAATCAACTGTGATACAAAGTCAAAGGGTGGTATTATCGGGTTTAGTGTAAACAAGGCAGCAGTTCAGCGATGGGTGCTGACGTCGCACGAACGCGCAGCTGTTACACAAGTATGCCGCGAAATGGCAGGGTGTGTCAAGAATGAGGCAGCCATAAAGGAGATGGGCAAGGCACGGCTTGCAAGAGATGAAGATGATGTTAAGAAGGTTTTGTCTGTTCTTAGCAGTTGGACTAATCCGTTTGCTACTTCTGACCTATCAGATGACTTATATCACCTGGCTTCAGGAGCGCTTGCATCTGATGTCACTGCACAAGATACCTTCGCTGCGAAAGAGAAAGGTCAACAAGCCCTAGTGACATACATCAAGGAACGGCTAATCGACAAGAATGTGTCCGTTTATGAAGTGATACCAAGAATGAAGCTCAGAGGGTTTAATATCGCAAGCAAGAAGATTTGCATTTCAGGCAAAGATGTCTCCCTTAAAGCAGACAGGCACCTCTTTGCGCGTCTATTGGTGATCGCCCAAACTAGAGAAATGAATTTGAGAGATGTTTTGCAGTACTCACTTGGCCCTCTCCCGTGGTCTCTAGCTGCTTCTGATGGTTCGTTGGCAAAGACGGACAAATCCAAGCTGCTGGAACCCTTAGTCGACCAAGTGGAACCTGTCGAAGACGTACCTCCAAATGCCGCATGGGTAGTTGATGGTATGGCAGTGTTACAGTCTCTAGGGGATATCCCGGCTACATTTGGAGATTTGGCTGTCAGTGTTTTTAATGCTGTAGTCCAACGAACAGGAATGACGTCAAGAATCGACTTTGTGACGGACACGTACCCAGAGATTTCCATCGAGAACGTGGAGAGAGCCAAACGTGCATGCCATGGGACTGTAAAGGTCAAAATCACAGGACCAGGCCAAAGATGTCCAAAGCAATGGAAAAAGTTCCTGGGTGATGGAAAAAAAAAAGACAGTTTTGACAGCATTTCTCTTACAACAGTGGTGCAGCAATAGCTATGCTGGTCGCATTGGAAATAGAGTTATCTACTTTGCTTCCGGTGATGGCTGTATCAAGATCCTTGTCATAAATGGAAGAGTTGTATGCGAAGAGATAGACGAGTTGAGATGTTCTCATGAAGAGGCTGACACACGAATGCTTCTTCATGCTAAACATGCTGCTGAAAACGGAGAAGCCACAGTGATTATCAGATCCCCTGATACCAATGTTATTATAGTAGCCTGTCATTTCCAAGAAAGAATCCCTGCTACTCTACTTGTGCTGAAGCAGACGAAAAGTCGCACATTTTTTCTTGACATCCCAAGTATGGTCGAGAAGGTCGGATCCAGTATGTGTGACGCACTTCCTGGGTTCCACGCGTTCACAGGTTGTGATTCCACCAGCGCATTCGTAGGCAAAGGAAAGAAAGGCCCTTTCAGGATATGCTTGACTGACAGGAAGTATTGTGAGGCCATGGCCCAGCTAGGAGGATCATTCGATGTTGATTCTGTCATGCTTGCAAAGGCTGAGAGGTTTGTCTGCAGCATGTATGGTTCAGGTGAAACCAGCGTTAATGAGTGCCGGTACCAGTTCTTTTGTACGAGAAATCCCCAGTCTCATTCCCTTCCTCCATGCCAAGATGCTCTCATTAAGCACACGCAGCGTTCAAACTATCAAGCAGCAGTTGCCCAGCCCTGAAAACCATGGTTGGCAGATAACTGATAACAATATTTCAATTGACTGGATGTCCCTTCCTCCTGCTCCAGAAGCTTTGCTTGACTTGATCGTCTGTGCATGCACAGGACAATGTGTCACCGGCCACTGCTCCTGTAATCGCAATGGTCTGTCTTGTACTGAGGCTTGCCAATGTGGAGATAGCTGTAGCACCCTTCCAATGAATACCAGCAGGAGAGTGAGTCGGATGACAGTGATGGAGAAGAGGACACAGTTAACTAGTCTAATACCCATTTTTGTGCAAAATTCCCATTTTTATATGCAAGGGAATTATATCAGTTTGAGGTTTAGATGTTTCTAATTGTGTATCAGAAGCACAGAACAAAATAAAATTAATAGAAAAGCTCTTATTTAAAGTCATTTTTATGCAGATTTCAAAGTTCAACTAAACATAAATAATGTTTTGTGAAATATGACCGCTTCATTGTAGAAGAAAAATCCAAAAATCTCAAACCGGAAGTGATTTTACGATCAACTTCCGGTTTCTGAATTTGTATAAAACGGTCTGTTTCTTTGCCTACTTTATAATTTTTTTGACATTTCTTGTTCTGCTATAGTTAATCAAGGTTATTAAAGAGGGAATATTTTGCAAAGGTCATGTTGGATAAAGTTTGAGACAGTATAAAACTATTTTAGTTTCCAACAATGCTTGAGTATTTGTAAACAAGCAAACAAGCCTCAAAATTTAACAATTATTTGTAGTTTTCCAAAAAAATTGTTATTAAATACTATAATAATGTGTATCTAATACATTTTAGTTGTTCAAGAGGAAATATATTGTTATAAAGTCAATCATTTTCCAAGGAATCCATTAAAAATGAAGTTTTTGCTGCAAAGGAGTGTGGGTAGTTTAGGCCAGGTTACCAAGCCTTTTGGACACTTTTTTCGAGTGGTAACAAGCAGATTCGTAATCAGCATGGTTCAAGCTTTAAAATGATACCAAGAAACCTTTGCCACCCATGGGGTGCAGCCAACTCGAAAAATAGAGCTCTTTTGGGGGTTTGACCACTAGACTATAAGTTCTTTATCCTTTTATGTCTTCGTACGCGTATTTTACTATTTTGATTACCTTTCATTTCAACTGTTAGCTGTTTTTCAAAATTATAGTTCTCGATAACCACTCGGTACGATAGAAGAATAAACGCGGATGTGACGTAGCAAGATCACTTGATAATGAGATTTGTACAGGCAAGTTATACCTATCCATGGTTACCATATACAAGATTTAAATTCTATAAGGATTTCTTTTAACTTTACCTTCTGATATGTTATTCAAGAAAGTTGCGTTGGCGGAGTGGTTAAGGCGTTAGATCTAGTCTAGAAATTCAATGGGTTTTTTCCCGCGCACGTTCGAATTCTGTTCGCAACGATATTTCTCCATTTTTCTTACAACTCTTAATATTGTTCTTGCTTTGAAATGTGAAACTTAGTCCTTTTTCTCTGACATAGACGTTAGATAAACACTTTAGAGATTGTTTAACCCTTTGGGTTGTCTCTCTTGCACACTCCACCTATTCTTTTCCATTTTTCACTGTAAATTTATCTTTTGTGGTAAATGAAAACTTTTGAACCTTTGAGCTTTGGGAAAACGACTTCTGGGTCGAAAACGAAAAGCAATAAGTTCTATGAGGATTTGTTGTCAAAAGTTCTAATTGTTTCAGGTCTTTCAGGTGAAGGTATATCATTGAGAACATTATTTTTTCTTTATTTCAGCGGTTTTTATGAGAAGTTAGAACCGGAAATGCGTCACAATTTTTAAAAAGTCTGCTCTATTTGAAATCTTGACATTTACACACATCGCTTTCAGCATTATTTTACGTATCTTTGCAGGGTACCACGAATACCACTGGATTAGGAATCAATATGTTCAAAAGTGGATTACCAAAATTACTGTAAACTGTCCACTGTTCAACCAGAGATCTCACCGCTTTCATGCATATCATTATGCATGCTCTAATACAGACGAAAGGGACTGTTTTGTGATCACGTGATAAGTATACTATGGTTACGACAAACAGATTTGAATGGTATTTATACCATTTTCTTTTCATTTAGTTTCAAGTAAGTTGCGATGGCCGAGTGGTTAAGGCGTTGGACTCGAAATCCAATGGGATTTTCCCGCGCAGGTTCAAATCCTGCTCGCAACGAATTTTTTTCTTCAAGTCGCTTGTATTTAGAGGCGACTAGCCATTCCCGGCATAGCCGCATAAAAGAGATTCTACTCTAATACTAAAGTTTTTCTTATTTTCTGTATTAGAATATTTTATGAAGAACAAGTGTGAAATTATGCTGTTCTCCGATCTTCCCGCGGTTCGCAGTGTCGAGCGCGCGCCACAAGAAATTCCTCCCCGGGAACGCGCGGTCCAATATTCCACAGGAAGCCCAAAAAGACAAAACTGTAAAATGCCCTTGGACCGTTAAAGCTGTAAAATATACTCCAAATTTTAAGGTAAAAGTTATTTTATGCGATTCTTCTAGCATTTGTGGATGGTAAAAGCTGCGGTTATCCTGATATGCACACGAATGATGATACTTGAAGTATGAAATAATTATTTAATTAGTTGCTAGAAAAAATTTCAGAAATGTGAGGCTAGTATTGAAATCATTTTCGTTTCTTTACTTAATATGCTTTTGTTGCCTTCAAATAGGAGACAATTGATTAACAAGACTTACCAAGTTGCAGAAATGGGTTCAAATATATTAATTTTCCCCTAACATTACATGAAGTCGCGATGGCCGAGTGGTTAAGGCGTTAGACTAGAAATCTAATGGGGTCTCCCCGCGCAGGTTCAAATCCTGCTCGCGACGATATCTTTTTCCTCAACTACAATCGAGTACTTTTTTTTTAACACAAATTTCATTTCAAGTGGACAACTTTATTTACTTCAAATCCTTTATTATTCTATCAAAACTACATATTTCGTATTTTTATTTTATTTACTTTAAAAATATTAATTTGTTAAAAATAAAGTAGGCCTTGTTATTTTAATTTAAAAAAATAAGTTTTATGTATTCTGATTTTGATTTTTAAAATAAAATTATTAATGAAATAATTATTAATATTATTTATAAATATTAATATACCACGTGACATTACGCTGACGAATAGCGTGGGCGCATATGAACGGCGCGCCATATTTTTTACCTCGTGGTTCAAGAAACACAGAAAATTGAGGTCAAAAAACACCAAAAAATACCTCGTTATTTCTCCAAAACGTCCTTAAAAATCACCCAAGGTAGGCCAAATACTAAATACACAATATGTTATTGCAATTATCGATTTTATCCCGGCTGAATTCAAGTAGAAACGATTTTTTTGACAGCATTTCGCAAGTTTGTAGTATTTTAATCCAAAGTGAACCAAATTGAAAATGTCAGGCGATAGAAAAATTATTTTAATCTAAAATATAAAAATGTCTTTTGTAAAACCTATGGGATTTAATAGGTATTTTATGACTTTTAATTTTTAAATTTAGCGTTTATTGGTGTAAAATGGTTCAATATTTCGTTCAAGTGGTCTGCAAATTTTTCCTGTTTCTTCGATGGATCGATGCATGAACTTCAAGTTCTTTTACTGCAATTGATTTTTCTAGATAATTTTTTTTTGGAATATCGCATCTAAGTTATCGTTTTATATCCATATGCAAACTGTACGAATTTTTTAAGAATTAACTTTAATACAAACAAAAAGTTTACCATGTACAAATTTGTTCATGAACTCTTTTATTACGTTTCTATTTTTCCCCATATCTTATTAGATAATATATAACTATTATCGAAATGTCTCTTAATATTTAAAGATATGAATTGATTGACAGTGGTATGGGCTAGAGAAACAAGGCACACCTTAATCTTCTTGCAAATATTTTACGATATTTTATTGTATTGAACAAATTTTGATTGCATTTTTTAGTTTTTGAGTCAGTTCTTCAGAAAATTAATTTAAGCTTTTGCAATTTTTGTACAACCTGTTTTGTGGAAGATGTTGCAGATATGTATATTTGTCAAAGTAACAATATTTGTCAAACAAACAATATTTGTATAATGATCATCCAGGTGGATGTAGTCCTGAGAAGGACCGTTTGATGTGACTGACGTTTCAACAACCTGAGCTTGGAATAATGACCAGTTACTTGCCAGTCATGATGACCAGCCAAATTAGTTTTAGCTTGGTCGTACTATGTTCCTGGCTCAACATTACAGGTCAAAATAGCCAGCAAGGCAAAGATTTGACCAAACAAGCTTCAATGGCTCTGGACATTGTGCATTGACAGGCTGTTATCTTAAGCTCTTGTGCTGATAACGCACTGCCTCAAACCAATGAGATGCAGTTTTGATTCCCTGGCTAAATGTCGTATTTGAGTAGAGCTGCTTGTTGGTTCTCTCCCTTGCTTTGAGGGTTTTTCTCTAGGTTCTCTGGTTTTCCTCCTCCTGCAAAAATTAACTTATAATTTCCAATTCTTTCTGTACCGAGTGCTTTAGTTTTATTGTTTATTTATTTTTTATTTACAGAAAGATGTCGAATGTGGAAGATGCCTCTAGTGAGGGGGAAAACCTTGGTAGTTCTCCTCCAACAGGTAAGAGAAAGGTTATACTTGCAGAAACCATACAGTCTATGATACACCAGTTTCACATTCGATGGAAACTGCTGTTTTTTAAGACCACAGACTCATTTGCACAGGCTTAGCCTCGTTTATAAGTCAGCTATTCAACGACGTTATTAAAAGGCAGTGGGATTTCAAAACATTGGTATTGTTCAATTTACACATTCTTTACATTACGGTTGACTTTTGCAAATCATTAGCAACAGCCAACTGTAATGTAAAGAATGTGCAAGTTAAATAATACCAATCCCACAGACTTTTAATGGTGTATTTGAATAGATGACTTATAAACAAGGCTAAGCCTGTGCAAATGAGTCTGTGTTCTTCAAAAAAAGCGGTTTCCACCGAATGTGAAACTGGAGTATTGCTGTGAGCCATGAGGCAAGCAGTGACACTAATCTTTGCCTAAAGATGTGCCTGTGCCATGCCAGAAGTCAGCTCGACTTTCTGTTTCAGGATTCTGGATGGATTTTTGCTTTATCTGTGCCTTCTGTATGATGACCTACGACATGCCCATAATTTCATTGTATTGTGTTCCATCACATGGCTGTATATGTATCATGGGTTCTGTCGGACTATCAACCTTTTCTGTTCGATAAACTGTAAACTTAAGCCGAGTCTTTCAATCATGTCAAACATAAATATATTTACCTGGAAATATTTATCACGGTCACGCAAACAGAGCCAGCGACGTTTTTTTCTTTCAAACTTTTTCTTCGTTTTTCAATCTTTTATTTGACTTTGTTATGGCAAAAAAAAAAAAAAAAATTCTGATGGTTTAGTGTGGTACATAGCATGGTACATAACATTTTAACCAACTTTTGACGTCATATTGAGGTAAATAAGAGGATATTATTAAACTTATTATTGTGTTTGAATAATTGTTATTTTTATTTATGGTTGTATAGGAAATTCAACAGCAGCATCAGCTTTGATGCAAAATCCTGAATTGTTAGCTGCAGTACAGGTAATTTAACTTTGTTACAGAATTTTTAATTTTTATCATATCATAAAAGAAACTTTCTTTCTAATACTCCAGTTTTGAGTTCTCTGTAGAATCTTCATGTGTTCCAGTGAAGATCTGTAAAATCTCAGAGTGTTTGTATTGTTGAAGTTGTGCATTCTTTACTTTACCACTGGTATTTGTGAATATTCTGACAATATAATTTTTTTTTATTTTACAACTTTATTGGGCAATAGCTATTAATGTAATACATGAAAATAGTTTAAAGGAAAAGTAGATAATTTTAAGAAACAAAACGACAACCTTCAGTTTAAACATGTTTCGGCAATCATTTCCAAAAGTAGATAAATAAAACTACCCAATAGGAAAGCGCGAACGGGACTCTAAGTCCCATGCTAGGCACTTCCCTTGAGAACAGACATGTAAATAAATGTAAGTTAGATTATATATATATTAAATGAGTAAATGTGTTCTTATCTGTGACACAGACACTCGCGAACTAGTGACCATGTGTGAGGAAGTCGATATTTAATAGACTATCTAGGAGAGTGCAGTATTTCAGCCTTAGAAATGATTTGAATGTCGAAAGGCTAACCCTGAGGAAAGGAGTCTCTAATAGTATTAATTGATAGCGGTTATTACAGATGCATGCAAATGAGATGCAAATGAGACAACAAGCATTGTATCGACCCGATAGCCTCACTTGTATGATTCTTAAAATAAAAGAATATCTCATTGCGGGTTCAACTGTAATAACAGCTATCAAGAAACAGCGGTATTCTACAAATCCAAAAAATTCTCTTGTTTGAATGCACATACTTTCAAAGTAATATATACAATATGAGTGGCCGTATTGTATCAGATATACAACCACGAGCCGAAGGCGAGTGATCGTATATCTGATACGACACGGCCACTCATATTGTATATTACTTATGAAACGTCTAGGTGTATACATTCATGTTCTACTAAAATTTTAAAGATAAAATTTAATTTGGCTGAGAAAATTGGAGTTAAAGTTTATGCAAATCAGGACGATTTTGTATCAGATATACAACCTCCATGGACAATGATTTCTATTGTATTTTCCTCATTAATTATTCATGTGTTTTATAACCAGCTTTAAAACATGACTATTCCTTCGATCTTCGAAATAACGTTGCCAATAATGATAACAGTTAAACACAATAATCCACGAGTTTCATATTTTTAATGCAACATGTTTGTATTTTTTGGACATGGACAATGATTTCTATTGTGTTTTCCTCATTAATTATTCATGAGTTTTATAAAAGTATATGGCAACATGTTCCCCTCCACATGTGCTTCTCCAACCAACACTTCTCTTGTGTTCTAACATTGTATCCCAACATCTTTATAACTGCACACAGGATATGCACGTTACCCTTTTTCAAAACTGGAAGTCTGTGTTGATGTCTTGTATTTTTTTTTTTTTTTTTTGACTTTCTAGGGTGGATTAAGTCGGTTGGTTGGACAACAAAGTGGTTACATTCAAAGGTATAAGAAGAGAAAAAATAGTATATTCTTGTTGTTGTTGTTCTTGTTCTTGTTCTTGTTGTTTTCTCATTTCAAAACTTTTGGTACTAAAGTTACTATGGTTGCACATGAGAAGACACATGAATATGGATACAACTCAAACAAAGAATCTTATTCTCAAGACCATGTGTCATTCCCTAGAGTATCATTTCTTTGTTTAACGGTTGCACATGAGAAGACACATGAATATGGATTCAACTCAAACAAAGAATCTTATTCTCAAGACCATGTGTCATTCCCTAGAGTATCATTTCTTTGTTTAACGGTTGCACATGAGAAGACACATGAATATGGATTCAACTCAAACAAAGAATCTTATTCTCAAGACCACATGTCATTCCCTTGAGTATCATGTCTTTGTTTAACGGTACCACATGAGAAGACACATGAATATGGATACAACTCAAACAAAGAATCTTATTCTCAAGACCATGTGTCATTCCCTAGAGTATCATGTCTTTGTTTAACGGTTGTACATGAGAAGACACATGAATATGGATACAACTCAAACAAAGAATCTTATTCTCAAGAGAATGACGCATGTTCTAAAATGGGAAAACATTGCACCCAAGGTAAAGACGTGTCTTATTTATTGCATTTCAGTTTACCCAAATCAGTAAAAAGAAGATTAAAAGCGCTGAAGAATCTCCAGGTTTCTTGTTGTAAATTAGAAGGAAAATTCTATGAAGAAGTTCATGCTCTGGAGTGCAAGTATGCCGAGAACTTTAAACCATTTTATGACAAGGTAATATAACAATGTAACTAATTGAATCAAGGGTAATAATAATAATTATAGTACTCTGAACAAAATTTATCATTGCGGGATTCCAGGTTAAAATGTTTGTATTTATCATGTGATTCCTCAGCGTAAAAATATTGCAAGTGGACAGATAGAACCGACAGATGAGGAGTGTAACTTTCCCAGTGACGATGAGACCGAAGAACAAGATGAAGAAGGGAAGGTTAAAGACGAAAAAGAAGAAAATGACAAGACGGAGGTAGATCAATTATCGGTATGTTAATGCATACTGTACCATGTCAGGGCTAGGAAAAACGGCAAGTCAGTCATGATGACCAAGCAAATTAGTTTTAGCTCAGTCATACCTCATTTCTGGTTGAATGTTACTGGTCAAATCTGTAAGACACAGGCAAGGCAAAGATTTGACCAGACAAGTTCCAATACTGGTTGGATATTGTCCCTTGACTGGCTGTTATTTCAAGCCCTGCACGGCAATCACATTTGTCACTACAGTGAACTATAGCCTTTCAGACACCCAAATATTATTGAAACCCAAATATTACAGGCACCCAAATATTACAGACACCCAAATATTACAGACACCCAAATATTACAGACACACAAATATTACAGACACACAAATATTACAGACACCCAAATATTACAGACACACAAATATTACAGACACCCAAATATTACAAACACCCAAATATTACAGACAGGAACAAAATCCTCAGCAAAAAATACATAGAGGATATATCATGATGGCGAGAAGATATGAAGTTTGTCTTTGAGTGGTGAAATATTTTCAACACAAGAAGATAAACTTCATATCTTCAAGTCAATGGTCCTGAGTGAGAAGAGATAGAAAGTGATGTCATCAATATCTTCACATGTGGAAAATATGTCACTGACGTCCAGGATGTAGTTTGTGTAATAAATATGTATGGCATATTTCTCAGTAGAACACTAGTGTCTAAATAATACAAAGAAATAACACACACTACTACTGACTCTTGCTATTGTAGAATTATGGACACCTTGTCTGGTCCCAAGAAGATAATAATTTTGATATCCATAATGCATTGCAGTCTTAGTATGTCTCACCCTCCCCACCCACCCCTCCCTCCCTCCCTTCCAATTTACACCTCTTCTTTGGTTGTTGTATTAACCTTTTATTATATTTATTATTGTAGACTGAAGTGAAAGATAAAGTGAAAGTAGACGATGAAGAGAAAGTTGACACCGAGGAGTTATCAGGTAAATAGTTTATAATCCCAGTTAACTTGTTACTTCAGAGGATGGAGGGTACAGTAGGTGCATAACAGCAAACTAGGAGACAAGCAAGGCTAGTAACTAGCAAGAGTTAACCATGGCAACCTTGGCATCTGTCACTTATGTAATCCCCAGGGAAGGGAGGGAGGCGCCAAAGTGAGAAACACAAGCAAAAACAACAGCGATGACAAAACAGACCATGTAGCTGAGGTAAAGAACATGAGTATTTATGGCTAATACAATATTTGTCCGACCTGTTCTGCTCTTTGCCATCAGTTTAGCCACATTCCAGTTCATTCACCCCCCCTTGTTTCGTTCTTTCTCAACCATCCTTCAAGTCATTTTGGGTCTCCATCCCAACACTGACATACAGTCATTCTTGCCATCTTCTAATTTACTTAATTTAGTTAACCATACAAGATTTTCCAGCAATTTTAGTTCACTCAAACATGAAACTCTTTATTATTTCTTTTTTGCACTGTTTTGTAGAAGACACAAAAGGCATCCCAGAATTCTGGTTAACAGCAATGAAGAATGTTGATATGATATCTGAAATGATCCAGGTACATAAGTCTGTCTAAATTCTATTTCTATGAGCCGTTCCAAGGTTGACACAAAATTTAGACTTAGGATCTGATGCGAAAATATTACTGATGAAGAAAGAAATAATACTCAAGGGAATGGCATGTGGTCTGAGATGGGAAAACATTACTGATGAAGGAAAGAAATAATACTCAAGGGAATGACATGTGGTCTGAGATGGGAAAACATTTCTGATGAAGAAAGAAATGATACTCAAGGGAATGACATGTGGTCTGAGATGGGAAAACATTACTGATGAAGAAAGAAATAATACTCAAGGGAATGACATGTGGTCTGAGATGGGGAAAAAATGCTGATGAAGGAAAGAAATAATACTCAAGGGAATGACATGTGGTCTGAGATGGGAAAACATTTCTGATGAAGAAAGAAATAATACTCAAGGGAATGACATGTGGTCTGAGATGGGAAAACATTACTGATGAAGAAAGAAATGATACTCAAGGGAATGACATGTGGTCTGAGATGGGAAAACATTACTGATGAAGAAAGAAATGATACTCAAAGGAATGACTTATAATCTGAAATATAAAAAATCGTAATGGTTCTTTAGACATGATGTAAGCTAATTACTGATTGTTGTCTTGACAACAGGAGCACGATGAGCCAATCCTGAAGCACTTACAGGACTTAAAAGTTATATTTATTGGACCCGAAAGTAACGTTGATTCTTCCCAGTACCCCCTGCCGATACCTATGGTAAGCCTTAAGGTTAAAGTTAACATATTTATTTTTCATTCAATTGTTTTTCAATTATTTATACTCAAAGTCATAGTATTTAGTATGGGGAGAAGGATTGAGGTTACCAGTTGTTCTAAAAGGTCATAACGGCATGGCATATCTTTGCTTAGCCTTCACTCCCATTCATATTGTTCTTACCAGGGGCTGACCTGTGCCTTGGTTGCCATGGTCACCTCCTTGCATGCCTCTTTGCTTACTAAGCCAGACTTTGTAATAATACATACCATCATGTCATCGGCAGTTAATTTACATCTTGTAATTTGTTTTGTAGGGTTTTGTGCTGGAGTTTCACTTTACACCCAACCCTTTCTTTACAAACACTGTAAGTATACTGGGCATTCTTAACATTGTACATATATCATATGTGCTGTATCTGTAGTATAACATCATCATAGTAAGTATACTGTAAGTATACTGGGCGTACTTAACATTGTACATATATCATATGTGCTGTATCTGTAGTATAACATCATCATAGTAAGTATACTGTAAGTATACTGGGCGTTCTTAACATTGTACATATATCATATGTGCTGTATCTGTAGTATAACATCATCATGTATGATAACAGGTGCTGACCAAGAGCTATAAGATGAAGTGTGAACCAGATGAAGATGATCCCTTCTCTTTTGAAGGACCTGAAATAGTTAGCACTTCAGGGTGAGTCGTGTTCTTTGTTCTCTCCCTCCCTCCCTCCCTCTCTCACTCCACCCATTCATTTACATTTATCTATCCTTCCTTCCTTCCTTCCTTCCATCCATTCTTCCATCCTTTCATGCATTCATTTTTTCGTATCTTAACTTCAGCTGTAAAATTGAATGGAAAAAAGGAAAAAATATCACCCAGAAAGTGATAAAGAAGAAACAACGACATAAAGGTATTGTCAACAATACACCAACATAATGCAACATGTTGAGAACATTATGACATTTGTTAAACAACATGTGCAGTGATGATATTGTTAGAGGTTATTCTATCTGTGAGTTAGCCATGCCCTGACTTAAATCAGCCCATAGGTTGTTTCAGGGTTGGATCTGTGAGTTAGCCATGCCCTGACTTAGATCAGCCAGAGGTTGTTTCAGGGTTCAATCTGTGAGTTAGCCATGCCCTGACTTAGATCAGCCCAGAGGTTGTTTCAGGGTTCAATCTGTGAGTTAGCCATGCCCTGACTTAGATCAGCCCAGAGGTTGTTTCAGGGTTCAATCTGTGAGTTAGCCATGCCCTGACTTAGATCAGCCCAGAGGTTGTTTCAGGGTTCTATCTGTGAGTTAGCCATGCCCTGACTTAGATCAGCCCAGAGGTTGTTTCAGGGTTCAATCTGTGAGTTAGCCATGCCCTGACTTAGATCAGCCCAGAGGTTGTTTCAGGGTTCTATCTGTGAGTTAGCCATGCCCTGACTTAGATCAGCCCAGAGGTTGTTTCAGGGTTCTATCTGTGAGTTAGCCATGCCCTGACTTAGATCAGCCCAGAGGTTGTTTCAGGGTTCTATCTGTGAGTTAGCCATGCCCTGACTTAGATCAGCCCAGAGGTTGTTTAGGAGTATCAATATAATTTGAACTTCATTCAACTAGTGTCTCCACTATAATAACTTTTCATCTTGATTTGTATCAGGGCGTGGTCAAACTAGGTTTGTCAACAAAACAGTCAAAAATGATTCGTTCTTCAACTTCTTTGCTCCACCAGAAGGTATGATGTAAGCTGTTAGCTGTGAACAATGATTTATCATCAATAGTCCCCTTCACAGGGCTCAAAATAACAGCTGGTCAATGGTCAATGTCTGCCCAAATTTGGTACTTGACTTGTCAAATATGGTTTTGAATGGACATGTTGACGGGTCATATTTAAATATATATATATATATCATACATCAAACATCTTGACTAGAATATGACTGACTGTTATTTTGAGCCTTGCGTTCACCGTTTTATCATTGCATAGTAAATGGTTTTTCAAATATCTAATGTAAAAACTAATTGTTTTTGCAGTTCAAGAAGATGACGACGAAATGGTAACTAATAAGAATACAATGTATCAAACACCTACTAACCTACCTTACTATCTGCCGCAAGAGCTTTTGTGTAGCTTTGCTAGCGGCATGTATAACATGGCAGTTGTCAAAGTGTAGTATAATATAAGTGATGTTTTTGTATTTGTTGTGTAGGATGAAGACACTGACGCACTTTTAGCTGCAGATTTTGAGATTGGTCATTTCTTTAGAGAACGACTTATTCCTAAGGTTGGTTGGTCTTCATCCCTCCTGCTCTCCCTCTCCCTCTCCCTCTCCCTCTCTTTCTCTCTCTCTCTCTCTCTCACATACACACACACTCTCACTCACAGGGGTAGACCTATAAAAGTTTTGTTGTGTTTTAGACCCTTCCAATATATGTATAGAATCAACTGTATGTTTACCCCCTTACATGCCCCCCCCTTCTCTCACACACACTGACAGGGATAGACCTATAAAAGTTTTGTTGTATTTTAGACCCTTCCAATATATGTATAGAATCAACTGTATGTTTATCCCCTTACATCCATACATAGTTTTGACATGGCATGCATGAACAGTTTAGAGGGTAGAGATAAAAATAGGAAACCATTACCCAAGCTGAATGGGTCAATGACAGTGATCAAAATAGTAACAAATGAAGGTGAATTAGAATGAAGATGATTGTAATGATGATGTCTTTTTCAGGCTGTTCTGTATTTTACGGGCGAAGCAGTGGAAGACGAGGTAAGTTCATTAAATGTTTAGATCATTTTCAAGTCATTTGTTCCAATTTTTACTCGTGTTTTTTTAACCTTTTTTGTGTTTGTTTTTGTAGTTTGATGATGAAGAAGATGAAGATATGGATGGAGTAAGTCGAGCCTGGTTTCCTTGACAACTGTTTATCACCATGACAACAGTCTATTTATCATTTTGTTGCTGTTTTTTAGGAGGGTGATTTGGGTGATGATGATGATGATGATGACGACCCTGACTACAGTCCCAAAGTAAGTCTTCCTGTCACAGCCACCACGAGTATAGTTCATTTCATTTCTTTTCCTACTCTTTCACTGCGATTCTCAATATTCTGCGAACCCAGACACTTCAACGGCTTGTTGTGAATCTTTTTTTTTTTTTTTTTTTTTTTTTTTTTTGCTGCCCTCATTCGAAACTAATCAGTCGGTACCTTTTATATTTTTGACTGGCAGCAGCAAAAAACCAATTTCACAACAAGCCATTGAAATGTCTGAGTTTACAGAGTATTGAGAATCGCAGTAAGGATTTTTCCACTTCATATTTCTTCTCATCTAATTTTTTCACTGTTTTTCAGGAAGACCAACCAAAAGAATGCAAACAGCAATAAACAACCTGACCCCTCCCGTGAAGGGAATTATTTGTCTTTGATCTGATTGGTCAGATTTCACTTTAGTTACCAATCCACACGGTTCAAGCAAGACGCGATTAAATGACCATCATTGAAGTGAACGCTGACACATGATTGGTGATCCTTGTCACGTGATTCAGTCCTAAGTTAAGTGTCAAGATGTTGATAAATACCAGCAGTACAAGGTTATTACTCGTTTCTTCTGTACTTGATAATGAATTCTTAGTCATTGCTGTCATGTCGTAACGTTTTGTAATAAAGAAATCTTTTGAGCAATGATTAACTCCAATAATTGACTTGATTGATTGAATCTCAACAAATGTCACTTGATTTCGTGACCACCAAACTTGCGTGATAGTACCTTGCGTGACTGTTAGAGTTTCAAGACTTGTATCAGGTTTGGGGTATTACAGTGAAAACGGCTCAAGCGTACCCCCTTAGGCTCGATCAATGATTTCATTATTCGAATATTGAGTTGATTATTCACTTTGAGTGTTCATAAAAAAATCGGGAGCCTCCAAACTTCACATTCATTTCACACTAAAATTCTAAGGGATGGCCTTACTGGGGAGTTTTTCTACCTTGGCATGGCAATTGTTGAAGAATCCAATCAAAACTCAAGTAGATAACTTATTTTCAAATCTGGAGTCAGAGTGAATAATGATCTCAATATTGGAATAATCAATTCATTAATGGATTCTAGGAGGGTACGCTTGAGCCGTTTTCACTGTATATCTCCCATGTTCTTTGTTGTATCTCGTGACCGCCATACTTGCGTGACAGTACCTTGCGTGACTGTTAGAGTTTCAAGACTTTTATCAGGTTTAGGGTATTATATCTCCCATGTTCTTTGTTGAATCTCGTGACCGCCATACTTGCGTGACAGTACCTTGCGTGACTGAGAGAGTTTCAAGACTTATCAGGTTTAGGGTATTATATCTCCCATGTTCTTTGTTGAATCTCGTGACCGCCATACTTGCGTGACAGTACCTTGCGTGACTGTTAGAGTTTCAAGACTTTTATCAGGTTTAGGGTATTATATATCCCATGTTCTTTGTTGGTTGCATTGTTGTTAAAGAGTAGCCGGAACTGTGCTATCGGGACAAGAATTCAAACGCCTAGCTGTGCAAATTAAAGAGAAGGTTCCGTGTAAATGGTATGTACTGGTCAACATTTTGAACGGTTAAAAATTCGTTCGGTACGCCACGTGTAACGCCACCGTAAGCCAAAGTGCGCCGTGGAACCCAAAACTGTGATACAGCTATTTCAAAAAATGTTGCTGAAGGTTTTGTTGCATGTTGCTTACTAAGCTTGAAATGTATTATATTCCCATGTAAATAATGTCAGCACAGAAGAATATATGCTGGAAAACCTGCAGACAGTTTGGGAATTTTTTAGAATATTTTTATGACCTTTCGTTGCTTGAATTCACATCACCCATACTGCATTTCGGGCTTGGTGTGCAGCAAGCAACAAAACCTTTACCAACCTTTTTTGAGATACTTCATGTGACGTAAGGCTTTGTCATTCATGTGCCAACCAAAAGATGGATTTGCTGGTAAAACAAGGCAACTTGTGAAGAGCTTTTGTGAAAATGGTTGGCATATTAACATCACAATGTTATTGTTAGTAAACATGAAATATCGCTATATATTTTTTCCAGTTCGGTATCCTAAAACTCGTGCGTTCTGATTGGCTGTTGTATAGTAGTGGGTGGTATTTTCTATCTGACCGCTGTCCGGTATCCTGGGATAACAGATTGCTAAGCAACAAAATTAATTGAAAAACAAGTGGAAAAGTAAACGGGGAACAAATAAATGAGTTATTTACCGTCCTAAAGTCGGTCAGGATAGCGAAAAACTGCGTTCGGCCTTGAAAACGGACCTCGGCCTAACAGCCTCAGTATATGCAAGACCTCGGCCGGTAAATGACATCTATACCGTGTAATCATGTAATCATAGGACAATCTATGAATCTACTAGAGCAGATGTCACATGATCTTACAGCACGTGCACAGCATGCAGTAACAATCAACTGGCTTCAGCATATTTGACTCTATATTCTTAACGAAGTGAAGGATTTGAACCCAGGGTCGTATCATAAGTGATGGGTGTAATCTTCCTGTTGAGAGTAGTGTCACAATATGCATATAACCGGTTTTGCGGTCAACAAACAGGAAAAACAAGAAACAGCACAGTAATGACCAGCTTTGATTGACTAAGGATTACGTCATATTTCAATAAAACAATTCTATTGGCTGAACATAATGAACTGGGCGTAAGCTAAATGCATAGGCACATCCAAAACCAAACAGACTGAAGCTAGTTACGAGGAGATAAGGACGAGGAAGAATTTACAGACAATTTTCGAAAGAAATTGGTTTTACTGCACGCGTACAATTTAAGGCAAACTGAATCAAGGTAAGGGTTTAGAGGCTTCTCAAAGTTTTTCTAGTTTTATAGCGATAGACTATATTTTTGTTTGTGTAGTTTTGGCATCATTGTACATGACTTTCGTTTTGTTGGATAAAATCAAGTTTCCTTTTTGTACATCAAATAAGCATATGTTCAACTTTCAATAAACTAACCATGTCTGTACATGAAGAAGATATGGTGTATTGAGAACCAAGTTTGTTAGTAGCGATTGCAAGATTCCTTGTTGTAGAGATAGCTGACTACTGACTTAGCTTTGATTTGGAATCAGTAAAGAAATGAATCATATGTGGATGATGGCTAGTGAACACTAGCGTGGACTGCGTCGTAGATTTATAAGTTATACACCGTAGTGAAAATGGAAACTAAAATGAAGAAATGAATCGTTCATGCAGTGGTATCGGACTTGGAGTAAATCAAATCTAGTCTAAAAGTTTCATCGGGATTTTTAACAGTTCCTTTTCTAAATGGCTGATACATTTTTGTTGCTTTGATACAGAAAATAAGCTGATCTTCGAAAGATTTGCAAGAACCAAGAACGTTCTGCGCTGTTGGGTAAGCGGCGAATGGAGCAAAGCGTAAAATAATTACTGTATATAAGACACTACCCTTACTCCAGACTGATGGAGTCAATCTACTCTGATGTATCTGATCAATCCTGACGTTGATATCTTTTAAAACGTACAGACTGTAATTTAAAAGGTTCAGTCATAATTAAAACTTTGATAAAATCACGCGTGAGAAGGCCCTGGGGACGAGGTTGAAAATCAAATTTAGGTTTTTCAAACGGTCTAATTGAAACGAGGTTGACACGGTTAACAACATCAATAAGGAAATCAAAGACCCGTAGTGTTCATGGGAGGAGAGAAGGGAAATTGTGAAAAAGAATTTCGTATTCTACTTTTTGGTCTTTTTTATCGTCAAATTCTTGCAAGATTGAAGTCGTATTGATAGGATATTGATATTTCACAAACAATAATGAATGTCAATCTGCAGTAGACCCATAAGTGATGAGACAAATGCTTGATCGATCAAGAAGAAGAAGACTGTTTATTCAAACTATCAACCGTGATACAAACTATTTAGAAAGATGGATAATAATTATCTTTATTGAATATTATCCTGATGTACCCGTGTTAGTAATGTGCTCAAATAATGAAGTAAAGGACGTTTGTGGATAGATAAAGGCGCACCCATCGTTTCACTGCATAACAGCTAAAAGAATTTAGAATATTTTGTTTTGATGTGCCCACCTAGGCCTGTCGTGTTGATGTCTATGTTACGCCACTAGAAGCCATATTTGGACAATATACAACATTCTGGAATATCTATATTTGTGAAACTAATTATTTTTAAATTTATTTATTAATTTCTTTAATAGATAAAGATAAAGGCGCACCCATCGTTTCACTGCATAACAGCTAAAAGAATTTAAAGTATTTTGTTTTGATGTGTCCACCCGTCGTGTTGATGTCTATGTTACTCCACTGGAAGCCATATTTCGACAATATACAACATTCTGGAATATCTATATTTGTGGAACCTAACTGTATTATAAAATATTGAATACAAAATAACACTTGAAATTGAGCAAACGAACATCTGAACCACCAAACCCGAGACCTAATCTATAGAATATATTGGAGCCCAGTTCTAGTCAGTTTGTCTTGTTGTACAGTGCAGAGATATGTGAAAACAGGTGAACAAAGAATCATCTTTGCTGATCTAATGTTTGTTCTTTTGCTTATAGACTGACATCTCAAGTTGTTGCTAATCTGTTTTCAAATATTCACTGAAATAAACAAGTTAACTTTATAAAAGAAGACCTGAAGAAAGGAAAAACACAGAGGTGTCATGAACAAGACCTATCCATATATATGTTGCATGTTTGATACATTGAATAAACATGGATGAAGAAGAAGGGTAAGATATTGATGGTTTATGTTATTTACTTTGTTAAAAAAAATTAAAATGATATTACCCACTTATTATAATTGCTAAGATGTAATTTTACATTCTCCATTAATTTTGGGTCTGTGAGGTCATGTACATGTACTGGCATTGTACAGCTAGTTAATCAGTGCTCAGACTTGCCATCATACATGCAGGTGTCTACCGCGCCTAGTTGTTTGTTGGTTTTCTCTTGTGCTTTGAGGGTTTTTCTCCAGGTTAATTCTCCAGACTTCCTCCCTGTCCACAAATCAAAATTCCTATATTACAATTACCAGACTATATACTAATTAAGTGGTTGTATCTTCAACAGAAACTATTGTAGCCTGGCCTTACTTCTGTTAAGAGTAGGGAATCCATATCTGCGTCATTACTTCAAAACTCAGTGGGATGCTGCAGGAAAATACAGACCTTGGACTGACTGTGCCCAGAATGGAGCTGACCTGCTGCGGATGTTTAAGCCTCTTCCATATGAAAAGAATACAGTAAAATCTGGTGATACATCACAATGGGACTTGTCTCTTTTTGTCAAAGCTCTTCTTCAATCACGGCCACCATTTGTTGTAGCACCTAATCTGGTAACAGCCCTTCAAACGTTAAAAGAAATGAGAAACAAGTTGTGTCACTCTCCAATTCCAAGGGTTAAAGCCGCTGATTTCCAAAAGTCATGGATTGATGGATGTAATGCACTGAGCTTATTTGGAGCTACCGTTGTGGACTTTCATAAAGTGAAACAAGGTGAGAGTGAATTGCAGACGAATCACACCCATCATCCAATAATAACAATGTACATCAATCAGTATTACTTACATACATTTAGTCATTGATTAATTTAATTTAGAATAGAATAGAAAAGAAGGGTATAGAACAGAATAGAAAATGAATTAGAACGGAATAAAGTAGAAAAATAGAATTGAGTGGAACAGAATGGAATGGGATAGAATGGAACAAAACAGAAAAGAACAAGAATAGAATGGAATAGAGTAGGAAAATAGAATAGATTAGAACAGAATGGAATAGAATGGAATGGAACAAAACAAAAGAACAAGAATAGAATGGAATAGAGTAGGAAAATAGAATAGATTAGAACAGAATGGAATAGAATGGAATGGAACAAAACAAAAGAACAAGAATAGAATGGAATAGAGTAGGAAAATAGAATTGAGTAGAACAGAATGGAATAGAATGGAACAAAACGGAAAAGAACAAGAATAGAATGGAAAAGAGTAGGAAAATAGAATAGAGTGGAACAGAATGGAACAAAATAGAAACGAACAAGAATAGAATGGAATAGAGTAGGAAAAAAGAGCTGAGTAGAACAGAATGGAATGGAATAGAATAGAACAAAACAGAAAAGAACAAAAATAGAATGGAATAGAGTAGGAAAATAGAATTGAGATTAAAGTCATGGGGTTGGGGGCCTTATTTTAGAGAGTTTTGCCTTATGAATAGAATGGAATAGAAGGGTAGGAAATAGAATAGGAATGAAATAGAATATTTACTGATTTACTATTTCATTGGTTACTGGTTATGTATAAACGTGTGGTTCTCTGATACACATCTCTTTTCCCCAAGATGTTCAAAAGCCATGGAGTGAACTACTTCCAATAATGAAGCATGTCTGTGCAGACCAAGACAAAGCCATTCTAGATGGACTGGATTTAAGTAAGTTGTATTGTAAGAAAGTTGTTTATTTGCAAACAAAGTTGATCCATGTATATTTAACATTAAATGCTTGGAACCAGTAAGGCATATATATTCTAATGTCTTGTAAAATATTTATTTTGAAATTTATATAGTTAATGGCAAATTAGAACGACTACAACTAGGACAAAAGACCATTGTAGAGGGTCAGTCTAGACTGATACAAGGACAAGAGACCATTGTAGAGGGTCAGTCTAGACTGCAAGAGAAAATACTCTCAGAATTATCATCACTGAAGCAAGACCAAAAGAAAACTCTAGAAAGTCATACAAAGGGTTAGTAACATAAACACAATATTGTTTCAGTAGTGTTGGTCCTCTTTTGAGAGAAATAATAAGGGAGGAAATTGGAAAAATAAATGATATATTGTTTCATGTAGTTGGTATGCATGGTGACTGTAATGGTCCAGTCAGGGTATGGTGTGTAAGATGTCAGTTAGAGTGGTAGGACATGTATATGACATGAAGTGGTTGGTATGGTGACTGTTATGGTCCAGTCAGGTTATGGTGTGTAAGATGTCAGTTAGAGTGGTAGGACATGTATATGACATGAAGTGGTTGGTATGGTGACTGTAATGGTCCAGTCAGGTTATGGTGTGTAAGATGTCAGTTAGAGTGGTAGGACATGTATATGACATGAGGTGGTTGGTATGGTGACTGTAATGGTCCAGTCAGGTTATGGTGTGTAAGATGTCAGTTAGAGTGGTAGGACATGTATATGACATGAAGTGGTTGGTATGGTGACTGTAATGGTCCAGTCAGGTTATGGTGTGTAAGATGTTTGTTAAAATGGCTTGATATGTAGGATTGTCATTAACTATTGCTTCCTGTAATTTTTCATATTTGCTTCAAGAATTTTCTAACAAATCAATACTTCATTAATTATAGATAAGTTTTGATTATTTTTGTTGATTTATGATAAAAAAAAAAAATATATATATATATATATATAGCCTGCGTGCAGACCGACTTTAACTCTGGTTAACCACAGTTATGTTCCGGATGCACGCAGGCTAATATATATATAACCCTTGCACGTGACATCATGCAACAACACATGAATGAATAATGATGATGATACATTTATGGAAAGCACAATTTTGTTTCAGGGGATGGGCAGTCTTCCATCAATGTTACGTATAACATAACAGTTAAGGACCATGGACACAATCCTTCTCTTACAGAGTAAGTGTTTGTCTTTTGATTGTGAATATTACTGTGATAACTCAATGACATTCATTTTATATTTGGAACAATCTTCTCATAGTGATTGCTGTTCAGTAATATCATACCATAAATCCTCTATTAACCCCCCCCCTCTCAAATAGGTCCCACTGACCACCCCTCCCCTCTCCTTGACAACTAAATTCTCAATAATGGTAAATCATACTTGAGAGACTTAACACCAGTGAATCAAATGTGAAAATACAGTGTAATTTGACAATGCATATACCATGTCATTATGATTAACATCTGTATAATCATCAGCCGGGATGTAAAAAGGTGATGTTGGGTCAAGGACCAGCAAACTTGGGTGACAATTATTGTTAGAAATTTAACTGCAAAAGAAACCACTGACAGAACAGATGTTAGGAAACCTACAATGAAAGCCTCAAGTTTGATGACATTGTAAATATCAATTTCATTTTATCATAGTGTTGAGAGAACAAGTGATCAACCTGCAGAGAAAGATCTCTCATCAAGAGCACTAGGTAAAGGCCAACTCTTGTGTTTGTTCATTCTTCTTTCACTTCGAGCTCAATCACCATTTTTGATTGATTGACACAATATTTTGTTGTTGGTTCAATATTGGGAAATTTACAAAAATATATACTAAACAATTTAGAAAATGAATGGATCGGAGATCATATTCTAGTAAAAGTCAAATAGTCAATACTAATAATTAAGGGACTGTTCATTATTCATCTAAGAGGGGGTATCGGTTAAAAAATAGAAAAAGTTGCATTTCTTCAATGAATGAATGAATGAATGAATACAGAAATGAATGGATGCGTGAATGAATGAATAATTTAAAATGATTGAAACCATGAATGCATGAATGAATGAATGCCTACATGAATGAATGAATGTATAGAAAAATGAAATAGGTGAATGAATACAAAATGAATGATTGAATGCATTAGTGAATGGATGAATATATAAATTAATTAATGAATGTATTACTAAATGAATGAATGCATAAATGAATAAATGAGTGAATGCATGATTGGATAAATGGATAAATGAATGGATGAATAAATAAATACATTAATACACCAAACAGCAAACAAAAACCATCCAACAAATAAACAAAAATAGAAACAAAAAACCCAACAACAACTAAGCAATGATAGATGAATAGCTAAATAATTGAATAGATAGATTAATAGATGGATAGATAAATGCTGCAGAATACAAAAGACTGTAAGATATCCATAGTTTTTAACAGTCCAATGAGAAAAACCTCACATATTTAATTCTTACCTTGTCTTCCTGTCTGTTGATTGTTAAATTGTCGTGTTTTTATTTTCAGAATATACAGAAAAACTGAAGTCATCCATTAAAAAACAAACCGATTTTCTGTTGGCGGAGGAAGAAGACAAGAAAATTAGAACCGATGACATCTTCACGAATGTGACTATCCAACGTGGCCAGAAACAATTCAAGAAACCCAGGCCTGAAGAATGGACATATGGCAGGAGGCAAATGGATGAAGTTCCAGAAAGTAGAACAGCACTGAAAACATGCTCAGAGATGTTTGTCTGCCCAGAAAATGATCAAAAACCCACAGCTTCTGACACGACCAATCCTAAATCTATCTTGTTGGTTGGCAAAGGAGGGATCGGAAAGACTCTGTTTTGTCGGAAGCTAGTGCGGGATTGGTCAGACGACAAATTGTTTGAGAAAAGTCAAGAAAAAGCCAAAGTACCTGATTTTCAGTTTGTATTCCTGTTGACATTCCGTCAATTTCTTCTTCCGGAAGAAGAAAAAGTTGATTTGCGTGATATCTTAAATACGTCCTCCCTCTTAGACGAGCATTCAGCTGTGGATGAGCCATTACTGCAGTATATCATTGAAAATTCTGAGAAGCTACTCATAATTCTTGACGGCTATGATGAGTATAAACATCGAGAGAAAATCACCGGGGACTTTGAAACAAGATACCCAAACAACCCTCATAAAAAAATCCCTGTTCCTGCTCTGTTAGCCAAAATCATGAAAGGCAAGATGTTAAAAGAGTCAGTGGTTGTTGTAACTTCAAGGCCTGGCGAAGCAGAGGAATTAAAAAAAATTATCTTTGATGTGAGATGCGAGATTCAAGGATTTTCTTCGCCTCAAGTTGTGGAGTACATTCAAAAATATTTTAAAGAGAACGAAAGCATGAAGAAAAAAGTAATTGATCAAGTGGAGGCCAATGAAATTCTTTTAAGTTTTGGCCACATCCCCGTGATGTGTTATTTAATGTGCTATTGTATTAAATGGTACATGACTGAATCAAAAACCACAGATAAACTACCCGTCACAAGAACAGAACTTTATCATCAAGTTATTAAACTATTTATCAAGAAACATTCCTCTTCTAAATATGAAGAATTGGAAGAAACTAAAGTACAAGAAATATTACATAAACTAGCTGAACTAGCGATGAATTTAATGATTGAAGGAAAATATATTTTCGAGGAAAAAGAAATGAAGAAGTTCAATTTTAAAGAAGAAGAAATTACAAACCTGAAAGCGAGTGGATTACTTGACTGTTGTCCTGGCGTTAAAAAATCTCCATCCGAGAAACCACCACTTGAATATACCTTTACACACCTAACGATACACGAGTATCTTTGTGCTTTTTCGTTTGTAGAGAAAAAAGAAATACCGAAGAAAAAGAACTCAAGTGCAGTGACGCTTGAGTTTGTAGCGGGGATTTTGTCAACAAAAAACGATGAAAAACTGATGGAAGAATTGATAGAAAATATCAAACCAGAGAATGTATATGATGATAGGAATAAACTGCTAACTTTATCCTGTCTGTACGAGTACAAAGACGATGGGTTTTCTACCAGAGTAATAAATAACCTCAAACACATATACTGTAGTGAGTATGGGAGGATTGGATTTAGTGCAATAACTGATATCGATTGTTTGTACATAAGTTATTTATTAGATATAGTGAATTTAATCAACGCAGAACAAACTAAACAACATCTAACATCTACACAGTCATTTATTGTTAATAGATTGTACATTGTTGACTCATCTTTATCAGCATCAGGGATCAGAATGTTGTGTAATTCTCTTGTTAGTATTTCTACTGTTACTGGACTGTGGCTGGTGGATTGTGAATTAGACGATGAATGTGTTGTAATAATATCTAACATGTTGTGTAGTACTAATATAACTAACCTATACCTAAGTATTAATAACATAACAAATGTTGGACTTCAGTGTTTGTATTCAGTGTTAAAAACTGGTGATTGTCGTGTAAAAGTGTTAAACTTACAGTATAATGATAAAATAACTGTTGAATGTGTACAATGGGTAACACAACAGATCCCTGATGTTATGTGGATATTTAGACGAATCTAACTTAAGCTTATTTATGTAAAAAAAGACAATGAACCGATAAGAAACAAGTAGACAATAATCTGTTTTTGTAAATAATAACATATTTTATTGAATAATAAAGAAATTCTTGTAGTTTTATCTTTGTAGTTGATTGAAATGATTCTTGTTTTACTCAACAAATATTCAAACAAATCCATTGAAAATCAAAAATATTTCTTGACAAATGTCCAGTAGTTTGATATCAATACAAGTACAAGTTTGTTTTCATCAATATTTTTATTCAACCAAGTTAAAAGAGACTTTTTTCATCAAACAAAGTCCTTTTTCTTCATATTATGGGCTTACACTACTTTGCGGAACGAAACGAAACGAAACGAAACGAAACGAAATGGAATGTTGGAGTCTACTTTGCGGAACGAAACGAAACGAAACGAAATATTTATAAATTCAATTCGTAATAATATAATTTCAATGTACAATAATATACCTTCAAGTGTAGAGTCTTTTTCTTCACTTTCTCTGCAATAGTTTACGTTCGCTATGCGTAAAATAGGGTTCTTCTTGGGTTCTTGTACAGACTGTACATGCAGCTTTCCAACGCACTTTCGAGGCCATTCAAACACGTTTCACAGTAAATAGCCTTCTGCTTACCTAATCTTAGTGCTAACCTTGCGATTCTTTGGCTATATCTCTTGAATAAGCCGAATAACTTGACAAATAAAGCTTTTTCCTTGGGCTGTTAGCAGGCGCCATTTTGAATACCACAGGCAAACTAATATATTTTAGTATAAATATAAATACAAAGGTGATTATACAAAATCGCGCGCTCTGATTGGTTTTCTATCTCGGATTATCAGCCGATAATCACCTTTTCGGACAAAATGGCTGTCAGCGTGACCGTCGCGCTTTTAAAAAATAAGATATTTTCACTTTCAATGTTGTTTCCTTCTTTCTTTTTTGAAATAATCACCTTTTTATTTATACTAAAACAATTATTCACCTCAGGCGAAGTGATTATCGATGAATATTTACCTCGCAGCTCGAAGACTCGCCGCTCGGTAAATATTCATCGATAATCACTTCGCCTTCGGCGAATAACTGCTAAATATTCTGATAGCGTAGAACTTAGAGCGTTTCGGCTAAAAATCAATAAGCCCCCCCTCTCTATTAAGCCCCCACTCTCCAATAAGCCCCCCCCTTAAAACATGCCTGAAATGAATAAGCCCCCCGGGGAGGGGGGGGGGGCTTAATAGAGGATTTACGGTCAGTATGTTGCAAATGCCTTTCAAAACACTGGAAATCGCATTACTGAAGTGAAATTCAAAAGGCCATAACTCGCTCAAATCTGGCAAGAAACACTTCAAACTATCCCCAACGATCAAATAAAACACAGAGAACAGGTAGACGCAATTTAAACGCAATCAGCTCTTCTTATTATACTCATACATAGCTTGGGATACCTGTTCTTTCCTGCGCCCGTGATATTTTGGTCAGCATGTATTCACCAGAATCTTGTCAAAAATCTTCTCATGAAATGAATTTCTACTGTCACTTTGCAGTCATAATTCATGTTAGGATCATGTCTAGCCTGCTGCTAGAAGGACAGCTTACATTGTTGTAAGTATATATACAGTTTTATGAAATAGTTAATGTTTTAATCAAACTTACATGACTGTCTTTTTGAAAATGTATTTAGAAATGCATAAAAATAATATATAGATTTAGGCACTGCCTAAAAGCGGAGCTCCCATAAATAGTATATTTAGTGCTAAAAGCGTGACAATTGTGTGACGCGGCATAACGCTGGTTATAGCGTTACCACATTGTTTGGTTTTACCAGAATTCAGGAGGAAAAACTAAAAGAAAAACCATTATTTTAAGCCTTCAAAAGCATTAGAGAACTTTTCAATTCGAAGAATAATAATTATAGATTGTAGAACATATGAATACATGTATAGAACGAAGGATTTTATTCAGCAAATCTTAGTAATCAAAGTTGTTAGTAATCAAAGTTGTTAGTAATCAAAGTTTTTTAGGTGGAAAGTAATGCACCAGTCAAAGTAAAGCCCGACCCCCCCCCCCCCCCCACCCCGGGATATGTGGGGCTTTAGTGGGGATTTAGTACGAGTTTAGCAGGTTTTCAGAGCCCGACCATGTGAGGCATTTGTACATTTTGGCGTCCCCACCTAAAGAGGTCGGGCATTAGGTGGGGATTCGTTTTTGTAAAATCCAAGATGGCGGCTATTGTCCCTGCAAAGAGTTCTCATGGTTTATGGTACTGCGATCTTTGTGCCACAAAATAATTGTTGACATGACTTAAGAAAAAGCATTAAAATTGGAATTCTATACTGATTTTTTTGTATTTTTGATATAAGCGCAGAAAAAATGGGAGTGAGTCATCATTATAGAAACCCTGTTTAGTTTTCAAGTTATGTTGCATGCTCTTTCGCCCTAGGGGGTGGGGCTTTTGACCTCAAATATCTTCCCCATGTGGTGGGGCATTTGTCAGTTTTGGTACGCTGTTCAAAACCAATCCCCACCTATATCCCGGGGTGGGGGGGGGTCGGGCTTTACTTTGACTGGTGCATAAACTACACTGAAAATTGTCGAAAAATATTACTGATAAGCTTAAGCTTACATTCACTTGAACTTCACACGTAAAAAGAGACATATTCATTAATGCAAGATAATAATTTTCTTTGTTAGTAAGTTGGTCTTTGAAAAGTATTTTTTTTTAGATTTATTCTTAACTTTATTATCGAGCGAAAAATCTTACAAAAACTAAAGCTTATCCATAAAAAAAAAACAAGCTCATCATTTTTGCGATTGTGTAATAGTAATAGCTGGAAAAGCCCGATAAATAGTAAATATTTGGTGTCATATGTATTTCTTTTTCATATTTCATTCAACATTAGAATAAATTATCTATAAAAATGTCAAAATATTCATATGATTATGAAACTGGAATCTTGTTTTGACTTCGCGTAAGGTTCGCTGGCCGTCAAATATATTTTTTCAAAGAACCAAGTCTTTTTACTAAGTCTTAGCCTTTTTTCTTGAAATGGGATCAAAAACAAATAATCAAAGCTTCAAATATCGCTTTTTTGGTTCACAAGTAATGAAGAAAAAGATGATAAAAATCTAGAATGCAGTAAAAACGACAAACTATCCAAGTTTCTCTGACAATGTTTGCCGAACCAAAAATAGGGCCATTATGGAATTCAAAGTTGAAATGTTTGTATTTATCATATAATTCCTTAGCGTAAAATTATTGCAAGTGGAGACAGATAGAACCAACAGACAAGGAGTGTAACTTTCCCAGTGACGATGAGACCAAAGAACAAGATGAAGAATGGAAGGTTAAAGAGGAAAAGGAAGAAAATGACAAGATGGAGGTAGATCAATTATCGGTAAGTTAATGCATTATTACTGTTCCATGTCAGGTCTAGGAAAAATGGCCAGTCAGTCACGGGTCATGATGACCAAACAAATTAGTTTTAGCTCAGTCATATCTCATTTCTGGTTGAATGTTACTGGTCAAAATAAACAGCAAGGCAAAGATTTGACCAGACAAGTTCCAATACTGGTTGGATATTGTCCCTTGACTGGCTGTTATTTCAAGCCCTGGACATCAATCACCTTTGTCACTACAGTTAACTATCGCCTTTCTGACACCCAATTATATATTACAGACTCCCAAATATTACAGACACCCTAATATTACAGAAACCCAAATATTACAGACACCCAAATATTACAGACACACAAATATTACAGACACCCAAATATTACAGACACACAAATATTACAGACACACAAATATTACAGACACACAAATATTACAGACACCCAAATATTACAGACACCCAAATATTACAGACACCCAAATATTACAGACACACAAATATTACAGACACCCAAATATTACAGACACCCAAATATTACAGACACCCAAATATTACAGACACACAAATATTACAGACACCCAAATATTACAGACACCCAAATATTACAGACACCCAAATATTACAGACAGGAACAAAATCCTCAGCAAAAAATACATAGAGGATATATCATGATGGCGAGAAGATATGAAGTTTGTCTTTGAGTGGTGAAATATTTTCAACACAAGAAGATAAACTTCATATCTTCAAGTCAATGGTCCTGAGTGAGAAGAGATAGAAAGTGACGTCATCAATATCTTCACATGTGGAAAATATGTCACTGACGTCCAGGATGTAGTTTGTGTAATAAATATGTATGGCATATTTCTCAGTAGAACACTAGTGTCTAAATAATACAAAGAAATAACACACACTACTACTGACTCTTGCTATTGTAGAATTATGGACACCTTGTCTGGTCCCAAGAAGATAATAATTTTGATATCCATAATGCATTGCAGTCTTAGTATGTCTCACCCTCCCCACCCACCCCTCCCTTCCAATTTACACCTCTTCTTTGGTTGTTGTATTTACCTTTTATTATATTTATTATTGTAGACTGAAGTGAAAGATAAAGTGAAAGTAGACGATGAAGAGAAAGTTGACACCGAGGAGTTATCAGGTAAATAGTTTATAATCCCAGTTAACTTGTTACTTCAGAGGATGGAGGGTACAGTAGGTGCATAACAGCAAACTAGGAGACAAGCAAGGCTAGTAACTAGCAAGAGTTAACCATGGCAACCTTGGCACCTATCACTTATCTAATCCCAAGGGAAGGGAGGGAGGGGCCAAATTGAGAAACACAAGCAAAAACAACAGCGATGGCAAAACAAACCATGTAGCTGAGGTAAAGTGCATGTGTATTTGTGGCTATTACAATATTTGTCCGACCGACTCTGCTCTTTGCCATCAGTTTAGCCACATTCCAGTTCGTTCACCCCCCTTGTTTCGTTCTTTCTCAACCATCCTTCAAGTCATTTTGGGTCTCCATCCCAACACTGACATACAGTCATTCTTGCCATCTTCTAATTTACTCAATTTAGTTAACCATACAAGATTTTCCAGCAATTTTAGTTCACTCAAACATGAAACTCTTTATTATTTCTTTTTTGCACTGTTTTGTAGAAGACACAAAAGGCATCCCAGAATTCTGGTTAACAGCAATGAAGAATGTTGATATGATATCTGAAATGATCCAGGTACGTAAGTCTGTCTAAATTCTATTTCTATGAGCCGTTCCAAGGTTGACACAAAATTTAGACTTAGGATCTGATGCGAAAATATTACTGATGAAGAAAGAAATAATACTCAAGGGAATGGCATGTGGTCTGAGATGGGAAAACATTACTGATGAAGGAAAGAAATAATACTCAAGGGAATGACATGTGGTCTGAGATGGGAAAACATTTCTGATGAAGAAAGAAATGATACTCAAGGGAATGACATGTGGTCTGAGATGGGAAAACATTTCTGATGAAGAAAGAAATAATACTCAAGGGAATGACATGTGGTCTGAGATGGGAAAACATTACTGATGAAGAAAGAAATGATACTCAAGGGAATGACATGTGGTCTGAGATGGGAAAACATTACTGATGAAGAAAGAAATGATACTCAAGGGAATGACTTATAATCTGAAATATAAAAAATCGTAATGGTTCTTTAGACATGATGTAAGCTAATTACTGATTGTTGTCTTGACAACAGGAGCACGATGAGCCAATCCTGAAGCACTTACAGGACTTAAAAGTTATATTTATTGGACCCGAAAGTAACGTTGATTCTTCCCAGTACCCCCTGCCGATACCTATGGTAAGCCTTAAGGTTAAAGTTAACATATTTATTTTTCATTCAATTGTTTTTCAATTATTTATACTCAAAGTCATAGTATTTAGTATGGGGAGAAGGATTGAGGTTACCAGTTGTTCTAAAAGGTCATAACGGCATGGCATATCTTTGCTTAGCCTTCACTCCCATTCATATTGTTCTTACCAGGGGCTGACCTGTGCCTTGGTTGCCATGGTCACCTCCTTGCATGCCTCTTTGCTTACTAAGCCAGACTTTGTAATAATACATACCATCATGTCATCGGCAGTTAATTTACATCTTGTAATTTGTTTTGTAGGGTTTTGTGCTGGAGTTTCACTTTACACCCAACCCTTTCTTTACAAACACTGTAAGTATACTGGGCGTACTTAATATTGTACATATATCATATGTGCCGTATCTGTAGTATAACATCATCATAGTAAGTATACTGTAAGTATACTGGGCGTACTTAACATTGTACATATATCATATGTGCTGTATCTGTAGTATAACATCATCATGTATGATAACAGGTGCTGACCAAGAGCTATAAGATGAAGTGTGAACCAGATGAAGATGATCCCTTCTCTTTTGAAGGACCTGAAATAGTTAGCACTTCAGGGTGAGTCGTGTTCTTTGTTCCCTCCCTCCCTCCCTCCCTCTCTCACTCCACCCATTCATTTACATTTATCTATCCTTCCTTCCTTCCTTCCATCCATTCTTCCATCCTTTCATCCATCTATATCCCTCCCTTCATCCATCAAATCATGTATTCATTTTTTTGTATTTTAACTTCAGCTGTAAAATTGAATGGAAAAAAGGAAAAAATATCACCCAGAAAGTGATAAAGAAGAAACAACGACATAAAGGTATTGTCAACAATACACCAACATATGCAGCATGTTGAGAACATTATGACCTTTGCTAAACAACATGTGACAATGATGATATTGTATATCATTCAAGAGCTTGTTTCAGGGTTCGATCTGTGAGTTAGCCATGCCCTGACTTAGATCAGCCCAGAGGTTGTTTCAGGGTTCAATCTGTGACTTAGCCATGCCCTGACTTAGATCAGCCCAGAGGTTGTTTCAGGGTTCAATCTGTGACTTATCCATGCCCTGACTTAGATCAGCCCAGAGGTTGTTTCAGGGTTTGATCTGTGAGTTAGCCATGCCCTGACTTAGATCAGCCCAGAGGTTGTTTCAGGGTTCTACCTGTGAGTTAGCCATGCCCTCACTGAGATCAGCCCAGAGGTTGTTTCAGGGTTCTATCTGTGAGTTAGCCATGCCCTGACTTAGATAAGCCCAGAGGTTGTTTCAGGGTTCTATCTGTGAGTTAGCCATGCCCTGACTTAGATCAGTCCAGAGGTTGTTTCAGGGTTCTATCTGTGAGTTAGCCATGCCCTGACTTAGATCAGCCCAGAGGTTGTTTCAGGGTTGGATCTGTGAGTTAGCCATGCCCTGGCTTAGATCAGCCCAGAGGTTGTTTCAAGGTTGGATCTGTGAGTTAGCCATGCCCTGACTTAGATCGGCCAAGGGGTTGTTTCAGGGTTCAATCTGTGAGCTAGCCATGCCCTGACTTAGATCAGCCCAGAGGTTGTTTCAGGGTTTGATCTGTGAGTTAGCCATGCCCTGACTTAGATCAGCCCAGAGGTTGTTTCAGGGTTCTATCTGTGAGTTAGCCATGCCCTCACTGAGATCAGCCCAGAGGTTGTTTCAGGGTTCGATCTGTGAGTTAGCCATGCCCTGACTTAGATCAGCCCAGAGGTTGTTTCAAGGTTGGATCTGTGAGTTAGCCATGCCCTGACTTAGATCAGCCCAGAGGTTGTTTCAGGGTTCAATCTGTGACTTAGCCATGCCCTGACTTAGATCAGCCCAGAGGTTGTTTCAGGGTTCAATCTGTGAGTTAGCCATGCCCTGACTTAGATCAGCCCAGAGGTTGTTTCAGGGTTCAATCTGTGAGTTAGCCATGCCCTGACTTAGATCAGCCCAGAGGTTGTTTCAGGGTTCAATCTGTGAGTTAGCCATGCCCTGACTTAGATCAGCCCAGAGGTTGTTTCAGGGTTCAATCTGTGAGTTAGCCATGCCCTGACTTAGATCAGCCCAGAGGTTGTTTCAGGGTTCAATCTGTGAGTTAGCCATGCCCTGACTTAGATCAGCCCAGAGGTTGTTTCAGGGTTCAATCTGTGAGTTAGCCATGCCCTGACTTAGATCAGCCCAGAGGGTGTTTCAGGGTTCAATCTGTGAGTTAGCCATGCCCTGACTTAGATCAGCCCAGAGGGTGTTTTAGGGTTCAATCTGTGAGTTAGCCATGCCCTGACTTAGATCAGCCCAGAGGTTGTTTCAGGGTTTGATCTGTGAGTTAGCCATGCCCTGACTTAGATCAGCCCAGAGGTTGTTTCAGGGTTCAATCTGTGAGTTAGCCATGCCCTGACTTAGATCAGCCCAGAGGTTGTTTCAGGGTTCTAACTGTGAGTTAGCCATGCCCTGACTTAGATCAGCCCAGAGGTTGTTTCAGGGTTCTAACTGTGAGTTAGCCATGCCCTGACTTAGATCAGCCCAGAGGTTGTTTCAGGGTTCTAACTGTGAGTTAGCCATGCCCTGACTTAGATCAGCCCAGAGGTTGTTTCAGGGTTCTATCTGTGAGTTAGCCATGCCCTGACTTAGATCAGCCCAGAGGTTGTTTCAGGGTTCTATCTGTGAGTTAGCCATGCCCTGACTTAGATCAGCCCAGAGGTTGTTTCAGGGTTCAATCTGTGAGTTAGCCATGCCCTGACTTAGATCAGCCCAGAGGTTGTTTCAGGGTTCAATCTGTGAGTTAGCCATGCCCTGACTTAGATCAGCCCAGAGGTTGTTTCAGGGTTCTATCTGTGAGTTAGCCATGCCCTGACTTAGATCAGCTCAGAGGTTGTTTCAGGGTTCTATCTGTGAGTTAGCCATGCCCTGACTTAGATCAGCCCAGAGGTTGTTTCAGGGTTCTATCTGTGAGTTAGCCATGCCCTGACTTAGATCAGCCCAGAGGTTGTTTCAGGGTTCTATCTGTGAGTTAGCCATGCCCTGACTTAGATCAGCCCAGAGGTTGTTTCAGGGTTCTATCTGTGAGTTAGCCATGCCCTGACTTAGATCAGCTCAGAGGTTGTTTCAGGGTTCTATCTGTGAGTTAGCCATGCCCTGACTTAGATCAGCCCAGAGGTTGTTTCAGGGTTCTATCTGTGAGTTAGCCATGCCCTGACTTAGATCAGCCCAGAGGTTGTTTCAGAGTATCAATATAATTTGAACTTCATTCAACTAGTGTCTCCACTATAATAACTTTTCATCTTGATTTGTATCAGGGCGTGGTCAAACTAGGTTTGTCAACAAAACAGTCAAAAATGATTCGTTCTTCAACTTCTTTGCTCCACCAGAAGGTATGATGTAAGCTGTTAGCTGATAACAATGATTTATCATAAATAGTCCCCTTCACAGGGCTCAAAATAACAGCCAGTTAATGGTCAATGTCTGGCCAAATTTGGTGCTTGACGGGTCAAATACGGTTTTGAATGGACATGGTGACCGGTCATACTTGAAAAATATATATATCATACATCAAACATCTTGACTGGAATATGACTGACTGTTATTTTTAGCCTTGCGTTCACTGTTTTATCATTGTATAGTAAATGGTTTTTCAAATACCTAATGTAAAAACTTATTGTTTTTGCAGTTCAAGAAGATGACGATGAAATGGTAACTAATAACAATACAATGTATCAAACACCTACTAACCTACCATACTATCTGCCGCAAGAGCTTTTGTGTAGCTTTGCTAGCGGCATGTATAACATGGCAGTTATCAAAGTGTAGTATAATATGTGATGTTTTTGTATTTGTTGTGTAGGATGAAGACACTGAAGCACTTTTAGCTGCAGATTTTGAGATTGGTCATTTCTTTAGAGAACGACTTATTCCTAAGGTTGGTTGGTCTTCATCCCTCCTGCTCTTTCTCTCTCTCTCTCTCTGTCATACACATACACACACACTCTCACTCACAGGGGTAGACCTATAAAAGTTTTGTTGTGTTTTAGACCCTTCTAATATATGTATAGAATCAACTGTATGTTTACCCCCTTACATGCCCCCCCTTCTCTCACACACACTCACAGGGGTAGACCTATAAAAGTTTTGTTGTGTTTTAGACCCTTCTAATATATGTATAGAATCAACTGTATGTTTACCCCCTTACATCCATACATAGTTTTGACATGGCATGCATGAACAGTTTAGAGGGTAGAGATAAAAATAGGAAACCATTACCCCAGCTGAATGGGTCAATGACAGTGATCAAAATAGTAACAAATGAAGGTGAATTAGAATGAAGATGATTGTAATGATGTCTTTCTCAGGCTGTTCTGTATTTCACGGGCGAAGCAGTGGAAGACGAGGTAAGTTCATTCAATGTTTAGATCATTTTCAAGTCATTTGTTCCAATTTTTACTCGTGTTTTTCAACCTTTTTTGTGTTTGTTTTTGTAGTTTGATGATGAAGAAGATGAAGATATGGATGGAGTAAGTCGAGCCTGGTTTCCTTGACAACTGTTTATCACCATGACAACAGTCTATTTATCATTTTGTTGCTGTTTTTTAGGAGGGTGATTTGGGTGATGATGATGATGATGATGACGACCCTGACTACAGTCCCAAAGTAAGTCTTCCTGTTACAGGCACCACGAGTACAGTTTGTTTCATTTCTTTTCCTACTCTTTCACTGCGATTCTCAATATTCTGCGAACCCAGGCACTTAAACGGCTGGTTGTGAATTTTTTTTTTTTTTTTTTTTTTTTTTTTTGCTGCCGTCAATGGAAACCTTTTATACTTTTGACTGGCGGCCGCAAAAAACCAATTTCACAACAAGCCATTGAAATGTCTGAGTTTACAGAGTATTAAGAATCGCAGTAAGGATTTTTCCACTTCATATTTCTTCTCATCTAATTTTTTCACTGTTTTTCAGGAAGACCAACCAAAAGAATGCAAACAGCAATAAACAACCTGACCCCTCCCGTGAAGGGAATTATTTGTCTTTGATCTGATTGGTCAGATTTCACTTTAGTTACCAATCCACACGGTTCAAGCAAGACGCGATTAAATGACCATCATTGAAGTGAACGCTGACACATGATTGGTGATCCTTGTCACGTGATTCAGTCCTAAGTTAAGTGTCAAGATGTTGATAAATACCAGCAGTACAAGGTTATTACTCGTTTCTTCTGTACTTGATAATGAATTCTTAGTCATTGCTGTCATGTCGTAACGTTTTGTAATAAAGAAATCTTTTGAGCAATGATTAACTCCAATACTTGACTTGATTGATTGAATCTCAACAAATGTCACTTAATTTCGTGACCACCAAACTTGCGTGACAGTACCTTGCATGACTGTTAGAGTTTCAAGACTTGTATCAGGTTTGGGGGACACGCGTGAAAAACGTCTGCGCATGCTCGAAGTCCGTATGCAAATTAGTCGAAAGCGTCTTCGTGCTATTGTAAAAATATTCAAATTTGACTTTCATACTTGCCTGAAGAATAGCCTTTACAAAATGCCAAAACTTAAGATCAGTTCTTGAAACTTAAGGCTAATTCTTTCATATTGTCTTTATGTATGAGTCAATTCCAAAGTTGCCCATCCCCCCCCCGGGCAACCCCCCGGGCATTTGACTTTTTGGGAAAAAATTGGTCAAATTCCCCACCATCTGGGCAAATTGAATGGTCAAATGCCCCACTGTTGAGAGCCACTGAGTGGTCAAATGCCCGCCCCTCTGGTCTGATAAAATCAAAATTTACCTAGAGTAAAAAATATGCTTCAGCAAAATATCGACGTTTGTAGTCGTGAATTTGACCTTTTTGATGAAAAATGCCATTTTATAGTTAGAACTTTTTTGTCTTATTTGATTACCAATCTTTAACTAATGTGCTTCGATTCACGAGTGAATGCAGACCAAACGTAGATAGAAATGTGTACATTTTTATTAGGCATGGGCTACCTGTGGTAATTTTCAAGATGGCCGACAACTCGTCAAATGCCCGCCCGTTCGGGTAGCCATTCAGCTTCAAATTCCCCACTATAGGAACTCAAGTCTTGTCAAATGCCCGGGGTATGCCCGGGGGGGGGATGGGCAACTTTGGAATTGACTCATACATTATAAACACATTATCTTGGTCTCACAAAAGTATACCTACGAAATTTTTTGTATACTCGGAGAAAACAAGCATTTATTTTCTCACTTAAGCTCTATAAATTCTTGCAAAGCGTGCTGAAAGGCACGCATGCGCAAACGTTTTTTCTCTAGTGTCGGTTTGGGGTATTACAGTGAAAACGGCTCAAGCGTACCCCCTTAGGCTCGATCAATGATTTCATTATTCGAATATTGAGTTGATTATTCACTTTGAGTGTTCATAAAAAAATCAGAAGACTCCAAACTTCACATTCATTTCACACTAAAATTCTAAGTGATGGCCTTTCTGGGGAGTTTTTCTACCTTGGCATAGCAATTGTTGAAGAATCCAATCAAAACTCAAGTAGATAACTTACTTTCAAATCTGGAGTCAGAGTGAATAATGAACTCAATATTCGAATAATCAATTCATTAATGGATTCTAGGAGGGTACGCTTGAGCCGTTTTCAGTGTATATCTCCCATGTTCTTTGTTGAATCCCGTGACCGCCATACTTGCGTGACAGTACCTTGCGTGACTGTTAGAGTTTCAAGACTTTTATCAGGTTTGGGGTATTATATCTCCCATGTTCTTTGTTGAATCTCGTGACCGCCATACTTGCGTGACAGTACCTTGCGTGACTGTTAGAGTTTCAAGACTTTTATCAGGTTTAGGATATTATATCTCCCATGTTCTTTGTTGGTTGCATTGTTGTTAAAGAGTAGCCGGAGCTGTGCTATCGGGACAAGAATTCAAACGCCTAGCTGTGCAAATTAAAGAGAAGGTTCCGTGTAAATGGTATGTACTGGTCAACATTTTGAACGGTTAAAAATTCGTTCGGTACGCCACGTGTAACGCCACCGTAAGCCAAAGTGCGCCGTGGAACCCAAAACTATGATACAGCTATTTCAAAAAATGTTGCTGAAGGTTTTGTTGCATGTTGCTTACTAAGCTTGAAATGTATTATATTCCCATGTAAATAATGTCAGCACAGAAGAATATGTGCTGGAAAACCTGCAGACGGTTTGGGAATTTTTTTAAATATTTTTATGACCTTTCGTTGCTTGAATTCAAATCACCCATACTGCATTTCGGGCTTGGTGTGCAGCAAGCAACAAAACCTTCACCAACCTTTTTTGAGATAATACTAGTGAAATGAAATGCGTTCGGTGTGAATAATAGAATAAAGAATTAAGAGAAAAAATTTGATATTTTTCTCTTTTTTGAGGTACTTCATGTGACGTAAGGCTTTGTCATTCATGTGCCAACCAAAAGATGGATTGGCTGGTAAAACAAGGCAACTTGTGAAGAGCTTTTGTGAAAATGGTTGGCTTATTAACATCACAATGTTATTGTTAGTAAACATGAAATATCGCTATATATTTTTTCCAGTTCGGTATCCTAAAACTCGTGCGTTCTGATTGGCTGTTGTATAGTAGTGGGTGGTATTTTCTATCTGACCGCTGTCCGGTATCCTGGGATAACACAGATTGCTAAGCTACAAAATTAATTGAAAAACAAGTGGAAAAGTAAACGGGGAACAAATAAATGAGTTATTTACCGTCCTAAAGTCGGTCAGGATAGCGAAAAACTGCGTTCGGCCTTGAAAACGGACCTCGGCCTAACAGCCTCAGTATATGCAAGACCTCGGCCGGTAAATGACATCTATACCGTGTAATCATGTAATCATAGGACAATCTATGAATCTACTAGAGCAGATGTCACATGATCTTACAGCACGTGCACAGCATGCAGTAACAATCAACTGGCTTCAGCATATTTGACTCTATATTCTTAACGAAGTGAAGGATTTGAACCCAGGGTCGTATCATAAGTGATGGGTGTAATCTTCCTGTTGAGAGTAGTTTCACAATATGCATATAACCGGTTTTGCGGTCACCCAACAGGAAAAACAAGAAACAGCACAGTGGTGACCAGCTTTGATTGGCTAAGGATTACGTCATATTTCAATAAAACAATTCTATTGGCTAAACATAATGAACTGGGCGTAAGCTAAATGCATAGGCACACCCAAAACCAAACAGACTGAAGCTAGTTACGAGGAGATAAGGACGAGGAAGAATTTACAGACAATTTTCGAAAGAAATTGGTTTTACTGCACGCGTACAATTTAAGGCAAACTGAATTAAGGTAAGGGTTTAGAGGCTTCTTAAAGTTTTTCTAGTTTTATAGCGATAGACTATATTTTTGTTTGTGTAGTTTTGGCATCATTGTACATGACTTTCGTTTTGTTGGATAAAATCAAGTTTCCTTTTTGTACATCAAATAAGCATATGTTCAACTTTCAATAAACTAACCATGTCTGTACATGAAGAAGATATGGTGTATTGAGAACCAAGTTTGTTAGTAGCGATTGCAAGATTCCTTGTTGTAGAGATAGCTGACTACTGACTTAGCTTTGATTTGGAATCAGTAAAGAAATGAATCATATGTGGATGATGGCTAGTGAACACTAGCGTGGACTGCGTCGTAGATTTATAAGTTATACACCGTAGTGAAAATGGAAACTAAAATGAAGAAATGAATCGTTCATGCAGTGGTATCGGACTTGGAGTAAATCAAATCTAGTCTAAAAGTTTCATCGGGATTTTTAACAGTTCCTTTTCTAAATGGCTGATACATTTTTGTTGCTTTGATACAGAAAATAAGCTGATCTTCGAAAGATTTGCAAGAACCAAGAACGTTCTGCGCTGTTGGGTAAGCGGCGAATGGAGCAAAGCGTAAAATAATTACTGTATATAAGACACTACCCTTACTCCAGACTGATGGAGTCAATCTACTCTGATGTATCTGATCAATCCTGACGTTGATATCTTTTAAAACGTACAGACTGTAATTTAAAAGGTTCAGTCATAATTAAAACTTTGATAAAATCACGCGTGAGAAGGCCCTGGGGACGAGGTTGAAAATCAAATTTAGGTTTTTCAAACGGTCTAATTGAAACGAGGTTGACACGGTTAACAACATCAATAAGGAAATCAAAGACCCGTAGTGTTCATGGGAGGAGAGAAGGGAAATTGTGAAAAAGAATTTCGTATTCTACTTTTTGGTCTTTTTTATCGTCAAATTCTTGCAAGATTGAAGTCGTATTGATAGGATATTGATATTTCACAAACAATAATGAATGTCAATCTGCAGTAGACCCATAAGTGATGAGACAAATGCTTGATCGACCAAGAAGAAGAAGACTGTTTATTCAAACTATCAACCGTGATACAAACTATTTAGAAAGATGGATAATAATTATCTTTATTGAATATTATCCTGATGTACCCGTGTTAGTAATGTGCTCAAATAATGAAGTAAAGGACGTTTGTGGATAGATAAAGGCGCACCCATCGTTTCACTGCATAACAGCTAAAAGAATTTAGAATATTTTGTTTTGATGTGCCCACCTAGGCCTGTCGTGTTGATGTCTATGTTACGCCACTAGAAGCCATATTTGGACAATATACAACATTCTGGAATATCTATATTTGTGAAACTAATTATTTTTAAATTTATTTATTAATTTCTTTAATAGATAAAGATAAAGGCGCACCCATCGTTTCACTGCATAACAGCTAAAAGAATTTAAAGTATTTTGTTTTGATGTGTCCACCCGTCGTGTTGATGTCTATGTTACTCCACTGGAAGCCATATTTCGACAATATACAACATTCTGGAATATCTATATTTGTGGAACCTAACTGTATTATAAAATATTGAATACAAAATAACACTTGAAATTGAGAAAACGAACATCTGAACCACCAAACCCGAGACCTAATCTATAGAATATATTGGAGCCCAGTTCTAGTCAGTTTGTCTTGTTGTACAGTGCAGAGATATGTGAAAACAGGTGAGCGAAGAATCATCTTTGCTGATCTAATGTTTGTTCTTTTGCTTATAGACTGACATCTCAAGTTGTTGCTAATCTGTTTTCAAATATTCACTGAAATAAACAAGTTAACTTTATAAAAGAAGACCTGAAGAAAGGAAAAACACAGAGGTGTCATGAACAAGACCTATCCATATATATGTTGAATGTTTGATACATTGAATAAACATGGATGAAGAAGAAAGGTAAGATATTGTATGGTTTATGTTATTTACTTTGTTAAAAAAAATTAAAATGATATTACCCACTTATTATAATTGCTAAGATGTAATTTTACATTCTCCATTAATTTTGGGTCTGTGAGGTCATGTACATGTACTGGCATTGTACAGCTAGTTAATCAGTGCTCAGACTTGCCATCATACATGCAGGTGTCTACCGCGCCTAGTTGTTTGTTGGTTTTCTCTTGTGCTTTGAGGGTTTTTCTCCAGGTTAATTCTCCAGACTTCCTCCCTGTCCACAAATCAAAATTCCTATATTACAATTACCAGACTATATACTAATTAAGTGGTTGTATCTTCAACAGAAACTATTGTAGCCTGGCCTTACTTCTGTTAAGAGTAGGGAATCCATGTCTGCGTCTTTACTTCAAAACTCAGTGGAATGCTGCTGGAAAATACAGACCTTGGACTGACTGTGCCCAGAATGGAGCTGACCTGCTGCGGATGTTCAAGCCTCTTCCATATGAAAAGAAGACAGTAAAATCTGGTGATACATCACAATGGGACTTGTCTCTTTTTGTCAAAGCTCTTCTTCAATCACGGCCACCATTTGTTGTAGTACCTAATCTGGTAACAGCCCTTCAAACGTTAAAAGAAATGCGGAACAAGTTGTGTCACTCTCCGATTCCAAGGGTTAAGGCTGCTGATTTCCAAAAGTCAT
Organism: Anthopleura sola; assembly: GCA_023349425.1. Classification (NCBI taxonomy): domain Eukaryota; kingdom Metazoa; phylum Cnidaria; class Anthozoa; order Actiniaria; family Actiniidae; genus Anthopleura; species Anthopleura sola. The sequence goes on along the minus strand of JALHLI010000034.1, from coordinate 497,271 downwards.
GGACTGATGGATGTAATGCACTGAGCTTATTTGGAGCTACCGTTGTGGACTTTGATAAAGTGAAACAAGGTGAGAGTGATATTGCAGATGAATCACACCCATCATCCAATAATAACAATGTATATCAATCAGTATTACTGACATTCATTTAGTCATTCATTAATTTAATTTAGAATAGAATAAAAAAGAAGAGAATAGAACAGAATAGAAAATGAATTAGAATGGAATAGAGTAGAAAAATAGAATTGAGTGGAACAGAATGGAATGGGATAGAATGGAACAAAACAGAAAAGAACAAGAATAGAATGGAAAAGAGTAGGAAAATAGAATAGAGTGGAACAGAATGGAATAGAATGGAACAAAACAGAAAAGAACAAAAATAGAATGGAATAGAGTAGGAAAATAGAATTGAGTAGAACAGAATGGAATAGAATGGAACAAAACGGAAAAGAACAAGAATAGAATGGAAAAGAGTAGGAAAATAGAATAGAGTGGAACAGAATGGAATAGAATGGAACAAAATAGAAACGAACAAGAATAGAATGGAATAGAGTAGGAAAATAGAATTGAGATTAAAGTCATGGGGTTGGGGGCCTTATTTTAGAGAGTTTTACCTTATGAATAGAATGGAATAGAAGGGGAGGAAATAGAATAGGAATGAAATAGAATATTTACTGATTAATTATTTCATTGGTTACTGGTTATGTATAAACGTGTGGTTCTCTGATACACATCTCTTTTCCCAAGATGTTCAAAAGCCATGGAGTGAACTACTTCCAATGATGAAGCAAAGTGCACACCAAGACAAAGCCATTCTAGATGGACTGGATTCAAGTAAGTTGTATTGTAAGGAAGTTGTTTGTTTGCAAACAAAGTTGATGCATGTATATTTAACATTAAATGCTTGGAACCAGTAAGGCATATCTATTCTAATGTCTTGTAAAATATTTATTTTGAAATTTATATAGTTAGTTGCAAATTAGAACGACTACAACTAGGACAAGAGACCATTGTAGAGGGTCAGTCGAGACTGCAAGAGAAAATACTCTCAGAATTATCATCACTGAAGCAAGACCAAAAGAAAACTCTAGAAAGTCATACAAAGGGTTAGTAACATAACCACAATATTGTTTCAGTAGTGTTGGTCCTCTTTTGAGAGAAATAATAAGGAAGGAAATTGGAAAAATAAATGATATATTGTTTCATGTGTTTGGTATGGTGACTGTAATGGTCCAGTCAGGTTATGGTGTGTAAGATGTCAGTTAGAGTGGTAGGACATGTATATGACATGAAGTGGTTGGTATGGTGACTGTAATAGTCCAGTCAGGGTATGGTGTGTAAGATGTCAGTTAGAGTGGTAGGACAAGTATATGACATGAAGTGGTTGGTATGGTGACTGTAATGGTCCAGTCAGGTTATGGTGTGTAAGATGTCAGTTAGAGTGGTAGGACAAGTATATGACATGAAGTGGTTGGTATGGTGACTGTAATGGTCCAGTCAGGTTATGGTGTGTAAGATGTCAGTTAGAGTGGTAGGACAAGTATATGACATGAAGTGGTTGGTATGGTGACTGTAATGGTCCAGTCAGGTTATGGTGTGTAAGATGTTTGTTAAAATGGCTTGATATGTAGGATTGTCATTAACGTACTGCTTCCTGTAATTGTTCATATTTGCTTCAAGAATTTTCTAACAAATCAATATTTTATTAATAATAGATAAGTTTTGATTATTTTTGTTGATTTATGATAAAAAATATATATAACCCTTGACGTGACATCATGCAACAATACATGAATGAATAATGATGATGATACATTTATGGAAAGCTCAATTTTGTTTCAGGGGATGGGCAGTCTTCCATCAATGTTACGTATAACATAACAGTTAAGGACCATGGACACAATCCTTCTCTTACAGAGTAAGTGTTTGTCTTTTGATTGTGAACATTACTGTGATAACTCAATGACATTCATTTTATATTTGGAACAATCTTCTCATAGTGATTGTTGTTCAGTAATATCATACCATAAATCCTCTATTAAACCCCCCCCCCCTCTCAAATAGGTCCCACTGACCACCCCTCCCCTCTCCTTCACAACTAAATTCACAATAATGGTAAATCATACTTGAGAGACTTAACACCAGTGAATCAAATGTTGTAAATACCGTGTAATTTGACAATGCATATACCATGTCATTAACATCTGTATAGATTATGCGAGACAGTCAATAGTATTACTTCCATTTAACCCTGAGTTTACTGTGTTGGAATAAAGTTATTATATCACATCATATCCTGATAGTGTAGCACTTACTACACTTTGGGCCCCCCTCTCTATTCAATCCCACCTCTCCAATAAGCCCCTCTCAAACGTGCCTGAAATAAATAAGCCCCCTGGTATGGGGGGCTTAATAGAGGATTTATGGTATTTATACATTTATTGTCAATTACTCTATCTGGTTTCTTCTATGTTGATATTTCTTCAACCCATCATCAGCCGGGATGTAAAAAGGTGATGTTGGCATAGGTCAAGGACCAGAAAACTTAGGTGACAATTATCGTTAGAAATTTAACTGCAAAAGAAACCAGACAGAACAGATGTTAGGAAACCTACAATGAAAGCCTCAAGTTTGATGACATTGTAAATATCAATTTCATCTTATTTTATCATAGTGTTGAGAGAACAAGTGATCAACCTGCAGAGAAAGATCTCTCATCAAGAGCACAAGGTAAAGGCCAAATCTTGTGTTTGTAACAAATGTTCATTCTTCTTTCACTTCAAGCTCAAATGCAATCACAATTGGTTAATTGACACAATATTTTGTTGTTGGTTCAATATTGGGAAATTTACAAAAATATATACTAAATAATTTAGAAAATGAATGGATCGGAGATCATATTCTAGTAAAAGTCAAATAGTCAATAACAAATAATTAAGTGACTGTTCATTATTCATCTAAGAGGGGGTATCGGTTAAAAAATAGAAAAATTTGCATATTTTCAACTCCCACCCCTCCCCCATGGCCAAATGATATTCCCTATTTTTTTGGAACCCCCCTGTTTATTTCTAACATTTTGAAGGCTCTCCTTTATATAACTCGTCAGTTATTTCAAGACCCCCTTTTCAGGGCACAAATTCTGAGGCCCAACAAGAAAAAAGTTTTTACAATAAGAAAAAAGTTGTAGCAAGTTGTACGATTGATTTACATGACACAATTTGTTTTGTAAGCATGGCGTAAGCATGCGACAGTTGTAAGAAACAGTTGTACCATGTAAATTGGCCCTAACAGTGATACATGTAGCCTCCTATGCAGATGCTCTTAGGGTCGTCACGCAATACTTCTCTCACCACGTTAGTTGGGAGAGAAACATTGCGTTACGACGTGATGACCCTAAGAACATCTGCAAAGGAGGCAATGATACATGTGGATCTATAGAAAAAGTAAGGTTTATGATTAAGAAATCTTGCCTGGCTATAAGTGAGGGAATGTCTACAATGTAAATATTTTGCAATATAAAAATAATGCTTTTTCAATGAATGAATGAATGAATGAATGAATGAATGAATGAATGTATAGAAAAATGAAATAGGTGAATGAATACAAAATGAATGATTGAATGCATTAGTGAATGGATGAATGTATAAATTAATGAATGAATGTATTACTAAATGAATGAATGCATAAATGAATAAATGAGTGAATGCATGATTGGATAAATGGATAAATGAATGGATGAGAAAATAAATACATTAATACACCAAACAGCAAACAAAAACCATCCAACAAATAAACAAAAATAGAAACAAAAAACCCAACAACAACTAAGCAATGATAGATGAATAGCTAAATAATATAATAGATAGATCAATAGATGGATAGATAAATGTGAAATACAAAACCCATAGTTTTTAACAGTCCAATGAAAAAAACCTCACATATTTAATCCTTACCTTGTCTTCCTGTCTGTTGATTGTTAAATTGTCGTGTTTTTATTTTCAGAATATACAGAAAAACTGAAGTCATCCATTAAAAAACAAACCGATTTTCTGTTGGCGGAGGAAGAAGACAAGAAAATTAGAACCGATGACATCTTCACGAATGTGACTATCCAACGTGGCCAGAAACAATTCAAGAAACCCAGGCCTGAAGAATGGACATATGGCAGGAGGCAAATGGATGAAGTTCAACCAAGTAGAACAGCACTGAAAACATGCTCAGAGATGTTTGTCTGCCCAGAAAATGATCAAAAACCCACAGCTTCTGGCACGACCAATCCTAAATCTATCTTGTTGGTTGGCAAAGGAGGGATCGGAAAGACTCTGTTTTGTCGGAAGCTAGTGCGGGATTGGTCAGACGACAAATTGTTTGAGAAAAGTCAAGAAAAAGCCAAAGTACCTGATTTTCAGTTTGTATTCCTGTTGACATTCCGTCAATTTCTTCTTCCGGAAGAAGAAAAAGTTGATTTGCGTGATATCTTAAATACGTCCTCCCTCTTAGACGAGCATTCAGCTGTGGATGAGCCATTACTGCAGTATATCATTGAAAATTCTGAGAAGCTACTCATAATTCTTGACGGCTATGATGAGTATAAACATCGAGAGAAAATCACCGGGGACTTTGAAACAAGATACCCAAACAACCCTCATAAAAAAATCCCTGTTCCTGCTCTGTTAGCCAAAATCATGAAAGGCAAGATGTTAAAAGAGTCAGTGGTTGTTGTAACTTCAAGGCCTGGCGAAGCAGAGGAATTAAAAAAAATTATCTTTGATGTGAGATGCGAGATTCAAGGATTTTCTTCGCCTCAAGTTGTGGAGTACATTCAAAAATATTTTAAAGAGAACGAAAGCATGAAGAAAAAAGTAATTGATCAAGTGGAGGCCAATGAAATTCTTTTAAGTTTTGGCCACATCCCCGTGATGTGTTATTTAATGTGCTATTGTATTAAATGGTACATGACTGAATCAAAAACCACAGATAAACTACCCGTCACAAGAACAGAACTTTATCATCAAGTTATTAAACTATTTATCAAGAAACATTCCTCTTCTAAATACGAAGAAATGGAAGAAACTAAAGTACAAGAAATATTACATAAACTAGCTGAACTAGCGATGAATTTAATGATTGAAGGAAAATATATTTTCGAGGAAAAAGAAATGAAGAAGTTCAATTTTAAAGAAGAAGAAATTACAAACCTGAAAGCGAGTGGATTACTTGACTGTTGTCCTGGCGTTAAAAAATCTCCATCCGAGAAACCACCACTTGAATATACCTTTACACACCTAACGATACACGAGTATCTTTGTGCTTTTTCGTTTGTAGAGAAAAAAGAAATACCGAAGAAAAAGAACTCAAGTGCAGTGACGCTTGAGTTTGTAGCGGGGATTTTGTCAACAAAAAACGATGAAAAACTGATGGAAGAATTGATAGAAAATATCAAACCAGAGAATGTATATGATGATAGGAATAAACTGCTAACTTTATCCTGTCTGTACGAGTACAAAGACGATGGGTTTTCTACCAGAGTAATAAATAACCTCAAACACATATACTGTAGTGAGTATGGGAGGATTGGATTTAGTGCAATAACTGATATCGATTGTTTGTACATAAGTTATTTATTAGATATAGTGAATTTAATCAACGCAGAACAAACTAAACAACATCTAACATCTACACAGTCATTTATTGTTAATAGATTGTACATTGTTGACTCATCTTTATCAGCATCAGGGATCAGAATGTTGTGTAATTCTCTTGTTAGTATTTCTACTGTTACTGGACTGTGGCTGGTGGATTGTGAATTAGACGATGAATGTGTTGTAATAATATCTAACATGTTGTGTAGTACTAATATAACTAACCTATACCTAAGTATTAATAACATAACAAATGTTGGACTTCAGTGTTTGTATTCAGTGTTAAAAACTGGTGATTGTCGTGTAAAAGTGTTAAACTTACAGTATAATGATAAAATAACTGTTGAATGTGTACAATGGGTAACACAACAGATCCCTGATGTTATGTGGATATTTAGACGAATCTAACTTAAGCTTATTTATGTAAAAAAAAGACAATGAACCGATAATAAACAAGTAGACAATAATCTGTTTTTGTAAATAATAACATATTTTATTGAATAATAAAGAAATTCTTGTAGTTTTATCTTTGTAGTTGATTGAAATGATTCTTGTTTTACTCAACAAATATTCAAACAAATCCATTGAAAATCAAAAATATTTCTTGACAAATGTCCAGTAGTTTGATATCAATACAAGTACAAGTTTGTTTTCATCAATATTTTTATTCAACCAAGTTAAAAGAGACTTTTTTCATCAAACAAAGTCCTTTTTCTTCATATTATGGGCTTACACTACTTTGCGGAACGAAACGAAACGAAACGAAACGAAACGAAATGGAATGTTGGAGTCTACTTTGCGGAACGAAACGAAACGAAACGAAATATTTATAAATTCAATTCGTAATAATATAATTTCAATGTACAATAATATACCTTCAAGTGTAGAGTCTTTTTCTTCACTTTCTCTGCAATAGTTTACGTTCGCTATGCGTAAAATAGGGTTCTTCTTGGGTTCTTGTACAGACTGTACATGCAGCTTTCCAACGCACTTTCGAGGCCATTCAAACACGTTTCACAGTAAATAGCCTTCTGCTTACCTAATCTTAGTGCTAACCTTGCGATTCTTTGGCTATATCTCTTGAATAAGCCGAATAACTTGACAAATAAAGCTTTTTCCTTGGGCTGTTAGCAGGCGCCATTTTGAATACCACAGGCAAACTAATATATTTTAGTATAAATATAAATACAAAGGTGATTATACAAAATCGCGCGCTCTGATTGGTTTTCTATCTCGGATTATCAGCCGATAATCACCTTTTCGGACAAAATGGCTGTCAGCGTGACCGTCGCGCTTTTAAAAAATAAGATATTTTCACTTTCAATGTTGTTTCCTTCTTTCTTTTTTGAAATAATCACCTTTTTATTTATACTAAAACAATTATTCACCTCAGGCGAAGTGATTATCGATGAATATTTACCTCGCAGCTCGAAGACTCGCCGCTCGGTAAATATTCATCGATAATCACTTCGCCTTCGGCGAATAACTGCTAAATATTCTGATAGCGTAGAACTTAGAGCGTTTCGGCTAAAAATCAATAAGCCCCCCCTCTCTATTAAGCCCCCACTCTCCAATAAGCCCCCCCTTAAAACATGCCTGAAATGAATAAGCCCCCCGGGGAGGGGGGGGCTTAATAGAGGATTTACGGTCAGTATGTTGCAAATGCCTTTCAAAACACTGGAAATCGCATTACTGAAGTGAAATTCAAAAGGCCATAACTCGCTCAAATCTGGCAAGAAACACTTCAAACTATCCCCAACGATCAAATAAAACACAGAGAACAGGTAGACGCAATTTAAACGCAATCAGCTCTTCTTATTATACTCATACATAGCTTGGGATACCTGTTCTTTCCTGCGCCCGTGATATTTTGGTCAGCATGTATTCACCAGAATCTTGTCAAAAATCTTCTCATGAAATGAATTTCTACTGTCACTTTGCAGTCATAATTCATGTTAGGATCATGTCTAGCCTGCTGCTAGAAGGACAGCTTACATTGTTGTAAGTATATATACAGTTTTATGAAATAGTTAATGTTTTAATCAAACTTACATGACTGTCTTTTTGAAAATGTATTTAGAAATGCATAAAAATAATATATAGATTTAGGCACTGCCTAAAAGCGGAGCTCCCATAAATAGTATATTTAGTGCTAAAAGCGTGACAATTGTGTGACGCGGCATAACGCTGGTTATAGCGTTACCACATTGTTTGGTTTTACCAGAATTCAGGAGGAAAAACTAAAAGAAAAACCATTATTTTAAGCCTTCAAAAGCATTAGAGAACTTTTCAATTCGAAGAATAATAATTATAGATTGTAGAACATATGAATACATGTATAGAACGAAGGATTTTATTCAGCAAATCTTAGTAATCAAAGTTGTTAGTAATCAAAGTTGTTAGTAATCAAAGTTTTTTAGGTGGAAAGTAATGCACCAGTCAAAGTAAAGCCCGACCCCCCCCCCACCCCGGGATATGTGGGGCTTTAGTGGGGATTTAGTACGAGTTTAGCAGGTTTTCAGAGCCCGACCATGTGAGGCATTTGTACATTTTGGCGTCCCCACCTAAAGAGGTCGGGCATTAGGTGGGGATTCGTTTTTGTAAAATCCAAGATGGCGGCTATTGTCCCTGCAAAGAGTTCTCATGGTTTATGGTACTGCGATCTTTGTGCCACAAAATAATTGTTGACATGACTTAAGAAAAAGCATTAAAATTGGAATTCTATACTGATTTTTTTGTATTTTTGATATAAGCGCAGAAAAAATGGGAGTGAGTCATCATTATAGAAACCCTGTTTAGTTTTCAAGTTATGTTGCATGCTCTTTCGCCCTAGGGGGTGGGGCTTTTGACCTCAAATATCTTCCCCATGTGGTGGGGCATTTGTCAGTTTTGGTACGCTGTTCAAAACCAATCCCCACCTATATCCCGGGGTGGGGGGGGTCGGGCTTTACTTTGACTGGTGCATAAACTACACTGAAAATTGTCGAAAAATATTACTGATAAGCTTAAGCTTACATTCACTTGAACTTCACACGTAAAAAGAGACATATTCATTAATGCAAGATAATAATTTTCTTTGTTAGTAAGTTGGTCTTTGAAAAGTATTTTTTTTTAGATTTATTCTTAACTTTATTATCGAGCGAAAAATCTTACAAAAACTAAAGCTTATCCATAAAAAAAAAACAAGCTCATCATTTTTGCGATTGTGTAATAGTAATAGCTGGAAAAGCCCGATAAATAGTAAATATTTGGTGTCATATGTATTTCTTTTTCATATTTCATTCAACATTAGAATAAATTATCTATAAAAATGTCAAAATATTCATATGATTATGAAACTGGAATCTTGTTTTGACTTCGCGTAAGGTTCGCTGGCCGTCAAATATATTTTTTCAAAGAACCAAGTCTTTTTACTAAGTCTTAGCCTTTTTTCTTGAAATGGGATCAAAAACAAATAATCAAAGCTTCAAATATCGCTTTTTTGGTTCACAAGTAATGAAGAAAAAGATGATAAAAATCTAGAATGCAGTAAAAACGACAAACTATCCAAGTTTCTCTGACAATGTTTGCCGAACCAACGTCCTTGGCTTGTCTGAGAGTTTCTTCAGCTAGTTTACACATTTCTTGTCGATTTTTTACGAAATATTAGTTAAAATTAATGAATTTACCTTCTATGAAGTGTTTTCTACGAAACTGAAATATCACTCTTGCAGTATAATCAGGTTTTTCTGGTCTACAGGCCACTTTTTCTCTCACTGAAGTTTCAGTCACGAAACTTAATTCATCGTAAGATTAAGAATCTTCCCTCGCTTTCCCTCGCTAAATCTTCTTTAACAAGTCGCTAAAGTCGAAAAACTGTTTTTGTTCACTTTAAGACATACATGACTTCGATTAAACGTATTTTTCGCATTGCAAAAATAAGAAAAAAAATACTTCTTGATCCATTGACTACATTATTGCAATTTTCCTGTGCATTTGTGAGTAAGCAAAGCGCGCGGGAACCCTGTGCAAAGTGGTACACGGACGTATGTATGTATGTATGTATGTATGTATGTATGTATGTATGTATGTATGTATGTATGTATGTATGTATGTATGTATGTATGTATGTATGTATGTATGTATGTATGTATGTATGTATGTATGTATGTATGTATGTATGTATGTATGTATGTATGTATGTATGTATGTATGTATGTATGTATGTATGTATGTATGTATGTATGTATGTATGTATGTATGTATGTATGTATGTATGTATGTATGTATGTATGTATGTATGTATGTATGTATGTATGTATGTATGTATGTATGTATGTATGTATGTATGTATGTATGTATGTATGTATGTATGTATGTATGTATGTATGTATGTATGTATGTATGTATGTATGTATGTATGTATGTATGTATGTATGTATGTATGTATGTATGTATGTATGTATGTATGTATGTATGTATGTATGTATGTATGTATGTATGTATGTATGTATGTATGTATGTATGTATGTATGTATGTATGTATGTATGTATGTATGTATGTATGTATGTATGTATGTATGTATGTATGTATGTATGTATGTATGTATGTATGTATGTATGTATGTATGTATGTATGTATGTATGTATGTATGTATGTATGTATGTATGTATGTATGTATGTATGTATGTATGTATGTATGTATGTATGTATGTATGTATGTATGTATGTATGTATGTATGTATGTATGTATGTATGTATGTATGTATGTATGTATGTATGTATGTATGTATGTATGTATGTATGTATGTATGTATGTATGTATGTATGTATGTATGTATGTATGTATGTATGTATGTATGTATGTATGTATGTATGTATGTATGTATGTATGTATGTATGTATGTATGTATGTATGTATGTATGTATGTATGTATGTATGTATGTATGTATGTATGTATGTATGTATGTATGTATGTATGTATGTATGTATGTATGTATGTATGTATGTATGTATGTATGTATGTATGTATGTATGTATGTATGTATGTATGTATGTATGTATGTATGTATGTATGTATGTATGTATGTATGTATGTATGTATGTATGTATGTATGTATGTATGTATGTATGTATGTATGTATGTATGTATGTATGTATGTATGTATGTATGTATGTATGTATGTATGTATGTATGTATGTATGTATGTATGTATGTATGTATGTATGTATGTATGTATGTATGTATGTATGTATGTATGTATGTATGTATGTATGTATGTATGTATGTATGTATGTATGTATGTATGTATGTATGTATGTATGTATGTATGTATGTATGTATGTATGTATGTATGTATGTATGTATGTATGTATGTATGTATGTATGTATGTATGTATGTATGTATGTATGTATGTATGTATGTATGTATGTATGTATGTATGTATGTATGTATGTATGTATGTATGTATGTATGTATGTATGTATGTATGTATGTATGTATGTATGTATGTATGTATGTATGTATGTATGTATGTATGTATGTATGTATGTATGTATGTATGTATGGACAAATCAAGCCATGAAAAATCAAGTCGATGGGTTACCATTTTTTCTTAAGTATGGTGCTCCGCTCGCGCGGGCCTTCGGCCCGCGCGGGAGCTCCGCTATAATGATTGTTATACAATCCAAGAACGAATCCTAGAATTCTAATGCCCTGACTTAGATCAGCCCAGAGGTTGTTTCAGGGTTTGATCTTGGCATGGCTTACTCACACCACTCTTCACTCTAGAATTCTTAGAACCACACTATTTTATTGTATGTGCAGTTTTATTTTAATGTGAAGAGAAAGCTTGTTTGTAAGGGGGACAGAATGGCAAAGAACAATAAGAATTTGGACTCATTTTACTCTGCAGCTGAATTGATAGTTCTGATAAGTCTGGTTTTCAAACATTTTATGAATTAACCTGTGTTTATCCTTGGCTACAATATTAATATATATACATTTTTTTGTGGGTAACATTGCTTTTTTAATTTCTAAAAAAATCTAATATTTTGCAGTTTTCTCCCCCTCCCATGACTTGGCATGATTTTTAGCATTTAAACATATGATTGTATTCATGTTATGTTATAAAATAGGACCATTATGGAATTCAAAGTTAAAATGTTTGTATTTATCATATAATTCCTTAGCGTAAAATTATTGCAAGTGGACAGATAGAACCAACAGACGAGGAGTGTAACTTTCCCAGTGGCGATGAGACTGAAGAATAAGATGAAGAATGGAAGGTTAAAGAGGAAAAGGAAGAAAATGACAAGATGGAGGTAGATCAATTATTGGTAAGTTAATGCATTATTACTGTTCCATGTCAGGTCTAGGAAAAATGGCCAGTCAATCACGGGTCATGATGACCAAGCAAATTAGTTTTAGCTCAGTCATATCTCATTTCTGGTTGAATGTTACTGGTCAAAATAAACAGCAAGGCAAAGATTTGACCAGACAAGTTCCAATACTGGTTGGATATTGTCTCTTGACTGGCTGTTATTTCAAGCCCTGCACATCAATCACCTTTGTCACTACAGTGAACTATCGCCTTTCTGACACCCAATTATATATTACAGACACCCAAATATTACAAACACCCAAATATTACAAAAAGGAACAAAATCCTCAGCAAAAAATACATAGAGGATATATCATGCTGGCAAGACGATTTGGAGTTTGTCTTTGAGTGGTGAAATATTTTTCAACATGAGAAGATAAACTTCATATTTTCCAGCTAATGATCCTGAGTGAGAAGAGATACGATGTGATGTCATCAATATCTTCACATGTGAGGATATGGAAAATATGTCACTGACGTCCAGGATGTAGTTTGTGTGAAAAATATGTGGTGTATTTCTCAGTAGAACACTAGTGTCTAAATAATAAAAAGAAATAACACACACTACTACTGACACTTGCTACTTTAGAATTATGGACACCTTGTCTGGTCCCAAGAAGATAATAATTTTGATATCCATAATGCATTGCAGTCTTAGTATGTCTCACCCTCCCCACCCACCCCTCCCTCCCTTCCAATTTACACCTCTTCTTTGGTTGTTGTATTTACCTTTTATTATATTTATTATTGTAGACTGAAGTGAAAGATAAAGTGAAAGTAGACGATGAAGAGAAAGTTGACACCGAGGAGTTATCAGGTAAATAGTTTATAATCCCAGTTAACTTGTTACTTCAGAGGATGGAGGGTACAGTAGGTGCATAACAGCAAACTAGGAGACAAGCAAGGCTAGTAACTAGCAAGAGTTAACCATGGCAACCTTGGCACCTATCACTTATCTAATCCCAAGGGAAGGGAGGGAGGGGCCAAATTGAGAAACACAAACAAAAACAACAGCGATGGCAAAACAAACCATGTAGCTGAGGTAAAGTGCATGTGTATTTGTGGCTATTACAATATTTGTCCGACCGACTCTGCTCTTTGCCATCAGTTTAGCCACATTCCAGTTCGTTCACCCCCCTTGTTTCGTTCTTTCTCAACCATCCTTCAAGTCATTTTGGGTCTCCATCCCAACACTGACATACAGTCATTCTTGCCATCTTCTAATTTATCAATTTAGTTAACCATACAAGATTTTCCAGCAATTTTAGTTCACTCAAACATGAAACTCTTTATTATTTCTTTTTTGCACTGTTTTGTAGAAGACACAAAAGGCATCCCAGAATTCTGGTTAACAGCAATGAAGAATGTTGATATGATATCTGAAATGATTCAGGTACGTAAGTCTGTCTAAATTCTATTTCTATAGAGCCGTTCCAAGGTTGACACAAAATTTAGACTTAAGATCTGATGTGAAAATATTACTGATGAAGAAAAGAAATAATACTCAAGGGAATGACATGTGGTCTGAGATGGAAAAACATTACTGATGAAGAAAGAAATGATACTCAAGGGAATGACATGTGGTCTGAGATGGAAAACATTACTGATGAAGAAAGAAATGATACTCAAGGGAATGATATGTGGTCTGAGATGGAAAACATTACTGATGAAGAAAGAAATGATACTCAAGGGAATGACATGTGGTCTGAGATGGAAAACATTACTGATGAAGAAAGAAATGATACTCAAGGGAATGACATGTGGTCTGAGATGGAAAACATTACTGATGAAGAAAGAAATGATACTCAAGGGAATGATATGTGGTCTGAGATGGAAAACATTACTGATGAAGAAAGAAATGATACTCAAGGGAATGACATGTGGTCTGAGATGGAAAACATTACTGATGAAGAAAGAAATAATACTCAAGGGAATGACATGTGGTCTGAGATGGGAAAACATTATTGATGAAGAAAGAAATAATACTCAAGGGAATGACTTATGATCTGAAATATAAAAAATCGTAATGGTTCTTTAGACATGTAATGATGTAAGCTAATTTCTGATTGTTGTCTTGACAACAGGAGCACGATGAGCCAATCCTGAAGCACTTACAGGACTTAAAAGTTATATTTATTGGACCCGAAAGTAACGTTGATTCTTCCCAGTACCCCCTGCCGATACCTATGGTAAGCCTTAAGGTTAAAGTTAACATATTTATTTTTCATTCAATTGTTTTTCAATTATTTATACTCAAAGTCATAGTATTTAGTATGGGGAGAAGGATTGAGGTTACCAGTTGTTCTAAAAGGTCATAACGGCATGGCATATCTTTGCTTAGCCTTCACTCCCATTCATATTGTTCTTACCAGGGGCTGACCTGTGCCTTGGTTGCCATGGTCACCTCCTTGCATGCCTCTTTGCTTACTAAGCCAGACTTTGTAATAATACATACCATCATGTCATCGGCAGTTAATTTACATCTTGTAATTTGTTTTGTAGGGTTTTGTGCTGGAGTTTCACTTTACACCCAACCCTTTCTTTACAAACACTGTAAGTATACTGGGCGTACTTAACATTATACATATCATATGTGCTGTATCTGTAGTATAACATCATCATGTATGATAACAGGTGCTGACCAAGAGCTATAAGATGAAGTGTGAACCAGATGAAGATGATCCCTTCTCTTTTGAAGGACCTGAAATAGTTAGCACTTCAGGGTGAGTCGTGTTCTTTGTTCCCTCCCTCCCTCCCTCCCTCTCTCACTCCACCCATTCATTTACATTTATCTATCCTTCCTTCCTTCCTTCCATCCATTCTTCCATCCTTTCATCCATCTATATCCCTCCCTTCATCCATCAAATCATGTATTCATTTTTTTGTATTTTAACTTCAGCTGTAAAATTGAATGGAAAAAAGGAAAAAATATCACCCAGAAAGTGATAAAGAAGAAACAACGACATAAAGGTATTGTCAACAATACACCAACATATGCAGCATGTTGAGAACATTATGACCTTTGTTAAACAACATGTGACAATGATGATATTGTATATCATTCAAGAGCTTGTTTCAGGGTTCGATCTGTGAGTTAGCCATGCCCTGACTTAGATCAGCCCAGAGGTTGTTTCAGGGTTCAATCTGTGAGTTAGCCATGCCCTGACTTAGATCAGCCCAGAGGTTGTTTCAGGGTTCAATCTGTGACTTATCCATGCCCTGACTTAGATCAGCCCAGAGGTTGTTTCAGGGTTTGATCTGTGAGTTAGCCATGCCCTGACTTAGATCAGCCCAGAGGTTGTTTCAGGGTTCTATCTGTGAGTTAGCCATGCCCTCACTGAGATCAGCCCAGAGGTTGTTTCAGGGTTCTATCTGTGAGTTAGCCATGCCCTGACTTAGATCAGCGCAGAGGTTGTTTCAGGGTTCTATCTGTGAGTTAGCCATGCACTGACTTAGATCAGCCCAGAGGTTGTTTCAGGGTTCTATCTGTGAGTTAGCCATGCCCTGACTTAGATCAGTCCAGAGGTTGTTTCAGGGCTCTATCTGTGAGTTAGCCATGCCCTGACTTAGATCAGCCCAGAGGTTGTTTCAGGGTTGGATCTGTGAGTTAGCCATGCCCTGGCTTAGATCAGCCCAGAGGTTGTTTCAAGGTTGGATCTGTGAGTTAGCCATGCCCTGACTTAGATCGGCCAAGGGGTTGTTTCAGGGTTCAATCTGTGAGCTAGCCATGCCCTGACTTAGATCAGCCCAGAGGTTGTTTCATGGTTTGATCTGTGAGTTAGCCATGCCCTGACTTAGATCAGCCCAGAGGTTGTTTCAGGGTTCTATCTGTGAGTTAGCCATGCCCTCACTGAGATCAGCCCAGAGGTTGTTTCAGGGTTCGATCTGTGAGTTAGCCATGCCCTGACTTAGATCAGCCCAGAGGTTGTTTCAAGGTTGGATCTGTGAGTTAGCCATGCCCTGACTTAGATCAGCCCAGAGGTTGTTTCAGGGTTCAATCTGTGAGTTAGCCATGCCCTGACTTAGATCAGCCCAGAGGTTGTTTCAGGGTTCAATCTGTGAGTTAGCCATGCCCTGACTTAGATCAGCCCAGAGGTTGTTTCAGGGTTCAATCTGTGAGTTAGCCATGCCCTGACTTAGATCAGCCCAGAGGTTGTTTCAGGGTTCAATCTGTGAGTTAGCCATGCCCTGACTTAGATCAGCCCAGAGGTTGTTTCAGGGTTCAATCTGTGAGTTAGCCATGCCCTGACTTAGATCAGCCCAGAGGTTGTTTCAGGGTTCAATCTGTGAGTTAGCCATGCCCTGACTTAGATCAGCCCAGAGGTTGTTTCAGGGTTCAATCTGTGAGTTAGCCATGCCCTGACTTAGATCAGCCCAGAGGGTGTTTCAGGGTTCAATCTGTGAGTTAGCCATGCCCTGACTTAGATCAGCCCAGAGGTTGTTTCAGGGTTCAATCTGTGAGTTAGCCATGCCCTGACTTAGATCAGCCCAGAGGTTGTTTCAGGGTTCAATCTGTGAGTTAGCCATGCCCTGACTTAGATCAGCCCAGAGGTTGTTTCAGGGTTCAATCTGTGAGTTAGCCATGCCCTGACTTAGATCAGCCCAGAGGTTGTTTCAGGGTTCAATCTGTGAGTTAGCCATGCCCTGACTTAGATCAGCCCAGAGGTTGTTTCAGGGTTCAATCTGTGAGTTAGCCATGCCCTGACTTAGATCAGCCCAGAGGTTGTTTCAGGGTTCAATCTGTGAGTTAGCCATGCCCTGACTTAGATCAGCCCAGAGGTTGTTTCAGGGTTCAATCTGTGAGTTAGCCATGCCCTGACTTAGATCAGCCCAGACGTTGTTTCAGGGTTCTATCTGTGAGTTAGCCATGCCCTGACTTAGATCAGCCCAGACGTTGTTTCAGGGTTCTATCTGTGAGTTAGCCATGCCCTGACTTAGATCAGCCCAGAGGTTGTTTCAGGGTTCTATCTGTGAGTTAGCCATGCCCTGACTTAGATCAGCCCAGAGGTTGTTTCAGGGTTCTATCTGTGAGTTAGCCATGCCCTGACTTAGATCAGCCCAGAGGTTGTTTAGGAGTATCAATATAATTTGAACTTCATTCAACTAGTGTCTCCACTATAATAACTTTTCATCTTGATTTGTATCAGGGCGTGGTCAAACTAGGTTTGTCAACAAAACAGTCAAAAATGATTCGTTCTTCAACTTCTTTGCTCCACCAGAAGGTATGATGTAAGCTGTTAGCTGTGAACAATGATTTATCATCAATAGTCCCCTTCACAGGGCTCAAAATAACAGCTGGTCAATGGTCAATGTCTGCCCAAATTTGGTACTTGACTTGTCAAATATGGTTTTGAATGGACATGTTGACGGGTCATATTTAAATATATATATATATATCATACATCAAACATCTTGACTAGAATATGACTGACTGTTATTTTGAGCCTTGCGTTCACTGTTTTATCATTGTATAGTAAATGGTTTTTCAAATACCTAATGTAAAAACTAATTGTTTTTGCAGTTCAAGAAGATGACGACGAAATGGTAACTAATAAGAATACAATGTATCAAACACCTACTAACCTACCATACTATCTGCCGCAAGAGCTTTTGTGTAGCTTTGCTAGCGGCATGTATAACATGGCAGTTGTCAAAGTGTAGTATAATATAAGTGATGTTTTTGTATTTGTTGTGTAGGATGAAGACACTGACGCACTTTTAGCTGCAGATTTTGAGATTGGTCATTTCTTTAGAGAACGACTTATTCCTAAGGTTGGTTGGTCTTCATCCCTCCTGCTCTCTCTCTCTCTCTCTCTCTCTCTCTCTCTCTCTCTGTCATACACATTCACACACACACTCACTCACAGGGGTAGACCAATAAAAGTTTTGTTGTGTTTTAGACCCTTCCAATATATGTATAGAATCAACTGTATGTTTACCCCCTTACATCCATACATAGTTTTGACATGGCATGCATGAACGGTTTAGAAGGTAGAGTTAAAAATAGGAAACCATTACCCAAGCTGAATGGGTCAATGACAGTGATCAAAATAGTAACAAATGAAGGTGAATTAGAATGAAGATGATTGTAATGATGATGTCTTTCTCAGGCTGTTCTGTATTTCACGGGCGAAGCAGTGGAAGACGAGGTAAGTTCAATAAATGTTTAGATCATTTTCAAGTCATTTGTTCCAATTTTTACTCGTGTTTTTTAACCTTTTTTGTGTTTGTTTTTGTAGTTTGATGATGAAGAAGATGAAGATATGGATGGAGTAAGTCGAGCCTGGTTTCCTTGACAACTGTTTATCACCATGACAACAGTCTATTTATCATTTTGTTGCTGTTTTTTAGGAGGGTGATTTGGGTGATGATGATGATGATGATGACGACCCTGACTACAGTCCCAAAGTAAGTCTTCCTGTCACAGCCACCACGAGTATAGTTCATTTCATTTCTTTTCCTACTCTTTCACTGCGATTCTCAATATTCTGCGAACCCAGACACTTCAACGGCTTGTTGTGAATCTTTTTTTTTTTTTTTTTTTTTTTTTTTCTGCAGTCAATCGAATTTAATCAGTCGGTACCTTTTATATTTTTGACTGGCAGCAGCAAAAAACCAATTTCACAACAAGCCATTGAAATGTCTGAGTTTACAGAGTATTAAGAATGGCAGTAAGGATTTTTCCACTTCATATTTCTTCTCATCTAATTTTTTCACTGTTTTTTTAGGAAGACCAACCAAAAGAATGCAAACAGCAATAAACAACCTGACCCCTCCCGTGAAGGGAATTATTTGTCTTTGATCTGATTGGTCAGATTTCACTTTAGTTACCAATCCACACGGTTCAAGCAAGACGCGATTAAATGACCATCATTGAAGTGAACGCTGACACATGATTGGTGATCCTTGTCACGTGATTCAGTCCTAAGTTAAGTGTCAAGATGTTGATAAATACCAGCAGTACAAGGTTATTACTCGTTTCTTCTGTACTTGATAATGAATTCTTAGTCATTGCTGTCATGTCGTAACGTTTTGTAATAAAGAAATCTTTTGAGCAATGATTAACTCCAATACTTGACTTGATTGATTGAATCTCAACAAATGTCACTTAATTTCGTGACCACCAAACTTGCGTGACAGTACCTTGCGTGACTGTTAGAGTTTCAAGACTTTTATCAGGTTTAGGGTATTATATCTCCCATGTTCTTTGTTGAATCTCGTGACCGCCATACTTGCGTGACAGTACCTTGCGTGACTGTTAGAGTTTCAAGACTTTTATCAGGTTTAGGGTATTATATCTCCCATGTTCTTTGTTGAATCTCGTGACCGCCATACTTGCGTGACAGTACCTTGCGTGACTGTTAGAGTTTCAAGACTTTTTTCAGGTTTAGGGTATTATATCTTCCATGTTCTTTGTTGGTTGCATTGTTGTTAAAGAGTAGGCGGAACTGTGGTATCGGGACAAGAATTCAAACGCCTAGCTGTGCAAATTAAAGAGAAGGTTCCGTGTAAATGGTATGTACTGGTCAACATTTTGAACGGTTAAAAATTCGTTCGGTACGCCACGTGTAACGCCAAAGTGCGCCGTGGAACCCAAAACTGTGATACAGCTATTTCAAAAAATGTTGCTGAAGGTTTTGTTGCATGTTGCTTACTAAGCTTGAAATGTATTATATTCTCATGTAAATAATGTCAGCACAGAAGAATATATGCTGGAAAACCTGCAGACAGTTTGGGAATTTTTTAAAAATATTTTTATGACCTTTCGTTGCTTGAATTCAAATCACCCATACTGCATTTCGGGCTTGGTGTGCAGCAAGCAACAAAACCTTCACCAACCTTTTTTGAGATACTTCATGTGACGTAAGGCTTTGTCATTCATGTGCCAACCAAAAGATGGATTGGCTGGTAAAACAAGGCAACTTGTGAAGAGCTTTTGTGAAAATGGTTGGCATATTAACATCACAATGTTATTGTTAGTAAACATGAAATATCGCTATATATTTTTTCCAGTTCGGTATCCTAAAACTCGTGCGTTCTGATTGGCTGTTGTATAGTAGTGGGTGGTATTTTCTATCTGACCGCTGTCCGGTATCCTGGGATAACAGATTGCTAAGCAACAAAATTAATTGAAAAACAAGTGGAAAAGTAAACGGGGAACAAATAAATGAGTTATTTACCGTCCTAAAGTCGGTCAGGATAGCGAAAAACTGCGTTCGGCCTTGAAAACGGACCTCGGCCTAACAGCCTCAGTATATGCAAGACCTCGGCCGGTAAATGACATCTATACCGTGTAATCATGTAATCATAGGACAATCTATGAATCTACTAGAGCAGATGTCACATGATCTTACAGCACGTGCACAGCATGCAGTAACAATCAACTGGCCTCAGCATATTTGACTCTATATTCTTAACGAAGTGAAGGATTTGAACCCAGGGTCGTATCATAAGTGATGGGTGTAATCTTCCTGTTGAGAGTAGTGTCACAATATGCATATAACCGGTTTTGCGGTCACCCAACAGGAAAAACAAGAAACAGCACAGTGGTGACCAGCTTTGATTGACTAAGGATTACGTCATATTTCAATAAAACAATTCTATTGGTTGAACATAATGAACTGGGCGTAAGCTAAATGCATAGGCACACCCAAAACCAAACAGACTGAAGCTAGCTACGAAGAGATAAAGACGAGGAAGAATTCACAGACAACTTTCGAAAGAAATTGGTTTTACTGCACGAGTACAATTTAAGGCAAACTGAATCAAGGTAAGAGTTTAGAGGCTTCTTAAAGTTTTTCTAGTTTTATAGCGATAGACTATATTTTTGTTTGTGTAGTTTTGGCATCATTGTACATGACTTTCGTTTTGTTGGATAAAATCAAGTTTCCTTTTTGTACATCAAATAAGCATATGTTCAACTTTCAATAAACTAACCAAGTCCGTACATGAAGAAGATATGGTGTATTGAGAACCAAGTTTGTTAGTAGCGATATCAAGATTACTTGTTGTAGAGATAGCCGACTGACTTAGCTTTGATTTGGAATCAGTAAAGAAATGAATCGTTCATGCAGTGGTATCGGACTTGGAGTAAATCAAATCTAGTCTAAAAGTTTCTTCGGGATTTTTAACAGTTCCTTTTCTAAATGGCTGATACATTTTTGTTGCTTTGATACAGAAAATAAGCTGATCTTTGAAAGATTTGCAAGAACCAAGAAAGTTCTGCGCTGTTGGGTAAGCGACGAATGAAGCAAAGCGTAAAATAATTACTGTATATAAGACACTACCCTTACTCCAGACTGATGGAGTCAATCTACTCTGATGTATCTGATCAATCCTGACGTTGATATCTTTTAAAACGTACAGACTGTAATTTAAAAGGTTCAGTCATAATTAAAACTTTGATAAAATCACGCGAGAAGGCTCTGGGGACGAGGTTGAAAATCAAATTTAGGTTTTTCAAACGGTCTAATTGAAACGAGGTTGACATGTTAACAACATCAATAAGGAAATCAAAGATCTGTAGTGTTCATGGGAGGAGAAAAGGGAAATTGTGAAAAAGAATTTCGTATTCTACTTTTTGGTCTTTTTTATCGTCAAATTCTTGCAAGATTGAAGTCGTATTGATAGGATATTGATATTTCACAAACAATAATGAATGTCAATCTGCAGTAGACCCATAAGGGATGAGACAAATGCTTGATCGATCAAGAAGAAGAAGACTGTTTATTCAAACTATCAACCGTGATACAAACTATTTAGAAAGATGGATAATATTTATCTTTATTGAATATTATCCTGATGTACCCGTGTTAGTAATGTGCTCAAATAATGAAGTAAAGGACGTTTGTGGATAGAGAAAGATAAAGGCGCACCCATCGTTTCACTGCATAACAGCTAAAAGAATTTAGAATATTTTGTTTTGATGTGCCCACCCGTCGTGTTTATGTCTATGTTACGCCACTGGAAGCCATATTTCGACAATATAGAACTTTCTGGAATATCTATATTTGTGAAACCTAACTGTATTATAAAATATTGAATACAAAATAACACTTGAAATTGAGCAAACGAGCATCAGAACCACCAAACCCGAGACCTAATCTATAGAATATGTTGGGGCCCAGTTCTAGTCAGTTTGTTGTACATAAAGTTTTATCAGGATTTTTAACAGTTCCTTTTCTAAATGGCTAATGTATTTTCGTTGGTCTGATACAGTTAATAAGCTGATCTTCGAAAGATTTCTACGAGTTAAAGGAAACTGAAGCTGGAAAGAAGTAAAAGCGGAGTCTTGACCAACATGGTTTCATTAAAGAATCCTCAAATTGAAACATTAAGGTAAACTAAATAAGGAACAAATTGAAATGATAAAAGAGGACTTTGCAGATTAAATTAGTTTTCAACCTCCAATTGATTTTGAGTTGACGAGATTCATATTTTCTAGGTATTGAAAGCTCAGCAGCCAAGGAATCACAATACTGACAAATATTGAAATTGCAAGAAGTACCAGAACGAGCACCGCTACAGAGGTAAGCATACTAACTGCAAGTGAATTATTGAAATCATGTTTATCTGCTGTAACTAGAGTGGAAACAATATAACCGTGAAACACAAAAACTATTTAGTCGAAATTTAGTAAAACTTAGTGAAAAATAGTCGAATCGTGAATAGACTAAATTTAGTGTGCATAGCAATCAGCCAAGTGTCCTAGCGCACAATACGCAAGTAAAATCGTTTTTGAGTCTTTATTCGTTTGCGCTGCCGCAAAATCAAGACGCAATTCCACAATTATACGAAATGTGTACAATGCACGCATTCATGGTTCAGTGATTACACTAAATTAACAATAGACTTATTTAGCAAAATTAGTTTTTGTTAATGTTTCATGGTTATACTGTTTGCACTCTAGCTAGTGTAAGCGCTTTATGTTGAAAATCGAGGAATTTAAGGTGTTTTCATACTGTTTTCAAACAATCGCACCAAACTTTTTGAGCTGCCATTAAACTAACTTTCCTTAGTTTGATTATTATGGAATTCATACGAGATATTCTCTTTAGATTGAAGAAGAAGAAAAATTCAAAATTTCAGCAAAAGCAGCGGTCCATCTGAATCAGTAACGTGGGCAACGGTGAAATAAAAGATGTTTTGAATTCTCATTTCACTGAGATTGCTGCAAAACTCGCATCCGAAATTGATCTAGACGTGGGTGATGTAAGCCCAGACTATTTCATGAATAGAGTTGACTCAGTCTTATGATCCTACGAGAGTACTGGATCCCGGGGGGCCCGGGTACTGGATCCCGGGGGGGCCCGGGTACTGGATCCCGGGGGGCCCGGGTACTGGATCTCTTGAATACCGTTAATCTCCTAAAAGCTACCGGCCTCGATGGAATTTCTAACTTTCTATTGAAAAATGCAGAACCATTCATTCATAAATCATTAGCGGAACTATTCAATCTTTCACTCTCTACTAATACTTTTCCAGCAGATTGGAAATATTTTTAGATTTTCAATGTTCTACGGCTCTAGGTAGAGCAAAATTAAGTATTATTTCTGTAGTTAATATTGATAGAGCAACCGTGTTTAAATAAAGATTCCAATCAATCAATCAATCCATCCCAGCAGAGATTCAAGAAGATAATCCCTGATCTCTGCATCGATTATTGACCATTTTTCTTTGGAATTTTTTACCTCTAATTATTATCCTCTGTTTTAGATTACAGTTTCTTCAAATATTATACATTATAAATTTTCAGTTTCATGAGATATTTGTAAACTTTTAGGATTTCAATATTCTACGGCCTCTAGATAGAGCAGAACTAAGCAATGTTAATGTACAGAGTTAATAGAGTCAGGGGCGTAGCCAGGATTTTGCCTTGGGGGATCAACCAAAACAAAACGGCCAACCATAAACGGCAAACCAAAAGAACGGCAAAGACGATGGAGGAGGGGGCCCATCCAGGCTCCCTGGGCCCCCTGACTACGCCCCTGAAAGTAACTGTGCTTAATTAAATAAAGGTTTTAATCAATCAATCTATTTATTCATTCATTTATTTTTGTCTCCGTATTTCTTGTACAACTTCCCATATCTAACTGGCATTAGTAAAATTCTACTACTATACTAATGCAAATCCTGCATTCTGATTGGCTAACGTACTCACTATCTATCAGCCGATAGATAGTGGGTAGAGAAAGCCGGACTTGTTTTGAAAAAATGGCGGCTTTTCCTTCGCACTTTTGTGAAGTTTAGTTTAGTTTAGTATAGTATAGTTTAGTTGAGATTTTTACTAAAACAATTAGAAGACTCACTCTCGATTTCTATCGGCTTTGATAATGAGTTGACTCAGGGCCGGAGCCCCTCGTCAACTATCAGCCGATAGAAATCTCGAGTTCGTCTTCTAATTGTTAATTAAAATGGCTTCCAAGAATCTAATGTAAGTTTTATTCAACAGAAATAAACCTGATGGCAACTGGTTGGGCAGCAAATTGGACTTGATCAAGAATCTTGAAGACAAACTGAGCAAAGCATATAAAGACCATTATAAAGAGCAGTGAACAGCGAGTGATAGATAAGTTAGAAGAAATGAAAAGAAATCTAGGTATGTACTGTTTTCTCTTTTTCAATTTTGATATGGCCGCTTAGAAAATACGATTTTTATCTTTTGATGAAAACTTCGACACTCAAAGATAAAATTGGCATTTCAACGCGCCTTTATAATTATGATCTTTTTAATAATGATGATGATGATATACAGAGTATTCTAGCATCTCTATGCGTCTTGCAATAACTATAAAATTATATATATATATATATATATATATATATATATATACATTTAGTAAATAAACCCCTCCTGGCGGCTGGGATATCGGCTGATAATGTCCGAGGATGAGAAATGGTCCGTAAAAAGAACATTTGGCCGAGAAGCGAAGCTTCGAGGGCAAATGTGATATTTTGAGGACCATTTCTCATCCAAGGACATTATCAGCTGATATTATTTTATAACCCAACATCTTCACTGAAATGAATTCAGCAAACTGCACCGACTCGTCATCTCCAGAGTTTTCAAAAAATAATTCTCTCTCGTCTCCAAGCTGGATATAAAAACAATTATTTTGGTAAATGAAAGCTGTTTGACATTGAACTATTCTATTGTTTGACATTTGTTGTCGAATTCTTTGTTGGTTTTTAGTAGTTTATAAGAACAATTTCGAAAACAAACCAAAAACTTCATTCACGAAACATGGATGCTTACCATTGAAGACATTTACGTACAGTATATTTTGTTGATTTTTTCGTGTTTCCTGGTGTATTTTTCTCAACCAGTCTTTGTATTTTACTCTCACTTGTTTGTAAAAACTGAGTTTCTTTGTTATCCGTGTTTTTTCTTTTCTTTTTTAACGTTTTTACCTTCTGCTAGACGAATATCACTTTGGACGGGGGATATCGCCTGATACCCGTCCTGCACGTGACCCATTTGAACCAATGACAGTGCGCGAAAATTCATTGTTGGGTTATAAATCTATTTATTATATATCCTAGCCAAACTCGTTTTCTTATTGGTCGAGAGTACATCACGTGGAGGGAAATTAATCTCAATAACTCCCGCGCGGGTAATAAATGCACGTGATCAAAGCGTGAGAGGAGAATAAATCCACGTGATCAGGTCAAAGTCCATCGAAAGCTCGTGTTTTGTAAATAAAAAATGTTCAAAATGGAGAGAAAATTTTTCTTCGTTTGACTAGAGTATATAATAAAACACTTAATGACTGATCCCTCGGGAAATCAGTTAGTTTCGTTACCCTCGAGTCTCAATGTTTCCCTCGGCCGGAGCCTCGGGAAACATTGAGATTCTCAGGAAACAAAACTAACTGTTTCCCTCGGAACCAGTCATTAAGTGCTAAATATACAGCCTTTTGCAAAAATTATGGCCATTTCAAGTATATATGTACAAGTATATCAAAAGTATATCAGAAATTATGGGATATCATTCCTGATATTTTTTTCAGAAAGCCCAAGTGATAGGCAACCCGAAAAAAATATCAGCGATGATATCCCATAATTTCTGATATACTTTTGATATACTTGTACATATATCAGGAATATCATAATTTCTGCATATCGCTGTATATATATTATATATGTGTATATAGATGTATGTCTATACTGTCGGTAGAGTGCTCAATACATTAAAATGTAGAGCGTAATAAATACATAATAAATTACATAGGGCTGACAGAAGGCACATTCAAGCAACGATACACACAGCATAAGCTATCATTCCGAAACAAAAAATATGCCAACAGCACTGAACTCTCAAAACATATCTGGAAACTTAAAGAAGACAAGAAGGACTACACTATCAAATGGTCAATTATCACCTCGGCAAGCTCATACAGCAACATTTCTAAAAAATGCAACCTATCCCTGGTGCAAATCTTGGACAGGATCCTGCCAGGATCCTACTAAGGATCTTGTACAGGATCCTGTATCAATATCCTACAGGATCTTGTACAAGATCCTACCAGGATCCTACAGGATCTTGTACAAGATCCTACCAGGATCCTACAGGATCTTGTACAAGATCCTACCAGGATCCTAATCAGGATCTTGAACAGGATCCTGATAGGCCTAGGATCCCTGTATCAAGATTCTACAGGATCTTTTACAAGATCCTACAGGATCCTACAATATCCTACTCAGGAACTCGTACAGGAACTTGTACAGGATCATGTATCAAGATCCTACAGGATGTTGTTAGGATCCTAGACTAATCCTGTATACATTGCAGTAATTAATTTATAGTTTTCTAATTTGCAATATTATAAAAACATTTTATTTTTTTATTAAATAAAAATTAGAAATTCCAAAAAAAAAAAAAATGAAAGAGTACAAACCCAACATTTTTTTGGCCTCACCCTCCCCTCCCTTGTTCTATTCTATTTCCCTACCTCCTTCTACTCTACCACCCCTCCCATTCAATGCTTGCACCCCTCCCCACTCTGTTTTACTAGTTATTATTATTGTTTCATTATCTTATTTTTTACTTACCTCAGTGGGGCTTGAACCTCCAACCTTTGGCTTACAAGCCGAACACTTTACCAACTTGACCATTGAAGAATTATTAAAAGAATCACCATACATTTGCATTTTATTTATGACTTTCAATTCCATGATGTCATTGAAGTGATTGAAATTCATGCATGCTTTGTAGTAGCAAGATATTACCTCTGGATCCTACAGGATCCTACCCAGGATCCTGTTCACACTCAATTAGGATCTTATTCAGGATCCTAATTAGGATCTTTTACAGGATCCTACCCAGGATCTTGTTCACACTCAATTAGGATCTTATCCAGGATCCTAATTAAGATCTTTTACAGGATCCTACCCAGGATGTTGTTCATACTCAATTAGGATCTTATCCAGGATCCTAATTAAGATCTTTTACAGGATCCTACCCAGGATCTTGTTCACACTCAATTAGGATCTTATCCAGGATCCTAATTAAGATCTTTTACAGGATCCTACCCAGGATGTTGTTCATACTCAATTAGGATCTTATCCAGGATCCTAATTAAGATCTTTTACAGGATCCTACCCAGGATCTTGTTCACACTCAATTAGGATCTTATCCAGGATCCTAATTAAGATCTTTTACAGGATCCTACCCAGGATCTTGTTCACACTCAATTAGGATCTTATCCAGGATCCTAATTAAGATCTTTTACAGGATCCTACCCAGGATGTTGTTCATACTCAATTAGGATCTTATCCAGGATCCTAATTAAGATCTTTTACAGGATCCTACCCAGGATCTTGTTCACACTCAATTAGGATCTTATCCAGGATCCTAATTAAGATCTTTTACAGGATCCTACCCAGGATGTTGTTCATACTCAATTAGGATCTTATCCAGGATCCTAATTAAGATCTTTTACAGGATCCTACCCAGGATCTTGTTCACACTCAATTAGGATCTTATCCAGGATCCTAATTAAGATCTTTTACAGGATCCTACCCAGGATCTTGTTCACACTCAATTAGGATCTTATCCAGGATCCTAATTAAGATCTTTTACAGGATCCTACCCAGGATCTTGTTCACACTCAATTAGGATCTTATCCAGGATCCTAATTAAGATCTTTTACAGGATCCTGATGCTATATTCTATGCTCCCTTATTTAGGATCCTAATTCTTCTTAGGATATTACATAGGAATGTAATCCTGTGCAAGATCGTATTCTTATGCAGGATCCTATCTAGGATCCTAACTAGAATCCTGTTCCTAAGCAAGATCCTACTCAGGATCCTATTTCTAAACAAGTATAGGATCCTACAGGATCCTGTGTAAGATTTCCACCAGGGATGTCTAACAGAAAAACTCCAAATTATCAAAGCCGACAAAGCCAGCCTCCTAAACAAAAAGCTATTAATTTCTAAATGCCGACACGAAAACAAGTTTTATCTGGTAAACACCTACTGCCGAATAACATGACATATCACACATCAATAGGTCAACAAAACAACTCATTGAGTTAATGATATAACAATAGATTAATAGAACAATAGCGCCATATATATAAATTATAGTAAGGATTATTCTTCATTAAAGCCTGTCTGATGATCGCGTAAGCGTGAAACTCTGAGTAACAGCAAAAGTGATGTCTTGTCTTTGATCTATCTACAATCTACATATATATATATATATATATATAGATTATGGATTGTAGATAGATCAAAGACAAGACATAACTTTTGCTGTTACTCGGAGTTTCACGCTTACGCGATCTTCAGACAGTCTTTAATAAAGAATGATCCATACTGTAGTCTATATATACCTGAGGCGCTATAATCTATAATTGGAGTATTGTTATGTATTTACAATAGTGTTATTGTTCTATCAAGGTGCGATAATTTATGTTATCCGGCTTAAGTAATATTTGTTTTCGTGGCGGCATTTTGAAATAAGTTCTGATCTTTTGTTGAGAAGGTTGGCTTTATCTGCTTTAATAATGTTCAATTTTTCTGCTAAGCAGAGATTGCATTTCTTAGAAATATTATTGTAGGCTTTTGCTGAGGTGATGATTGACCATTTGATGTGGTAAATTTTCTTGTTGTCTTGAAGTGTCCAGATGTGTTTTGATAGTTCAGTGCTGTTGGCGTATTTTCTGTTTCGGAAAGATAGCTTGTGTTGCGTATACCGTTGTTTAAATGTTCCTTCTGTTAGTCCGATGTAGTTCTTTGCGGGTATGTCGTCTTCTGTGGTTACTCGTGCGTTGTACACTATGCTGGTTGTGAGGCAGTTGTTTTCTAGTGGGCATTGGTCTTTTTTTCGGCAGTTGCAGTCGTTCTGTGAAGAGGTTGCGGGGCTGTTGCTAGTTATATATATATATATACCGCGATATGCAGAAATTATGATCCTCTTGATATATATACTAGTATATCAAAAGTATATTTAACAATTAGTCCTCGAGTCCGAATCGTCTATGAGTCAATAGCCCATGAGACTGAAGGCCGAATGGGCTATTGACTCGTAGGCCATGAGGGCGAGAGGTCTAATTGTTTTAGTAAAAACCTACTAATCGGTCCAATAAAAGGATGCAAAAAGTTTTGGATTTTGCTTTTAAAATTTTTTTTTTTGGTTTTCAAAACCGGCGCTTTTCGCTACTAGAGGTCTATCACTAATAGACCCCTAGTAGCTCAGTCAATCACAGGGCTCAAGCTTACAATTTACTGTGAGTGAAAACATGAAATGTAACGGTTTGTTTGTCCTCATCAGTAGCCCTGATGAAGACTTTTTAATAAAGTCGAAAATTTGGCTGTAAAGGTTTATTATCCAGCTTTTTGATAATTTATACATTGATTCTGGGAAAAAGTTAAACACAAAGAAGATCTTGAAGATATATGTATATAAGGCTTTATCAGTTTTGATAAAGATAACAATATGATGTTGATAAATTTATTGAAAGCACAGATTATTTTTTTTCAGGGGATGGACAGCCTGCCATGAATGTTACGTATAACACAACAGTTACAGACCATAGTAGTGCAGCAATAGGACCCAATGCATCTCTTACAAAGTAAGTGACTGTCTCTTGATTGTGAACATTATTGTGATAATTCAATAACATAGTTCTTTATTTGTAACAATCATCTCATAGTGATTGTTGTTCAGTAATATTATTAGAAGAAGTTTATTGTCAATTGTTCTATCTGGTTTCTGGCTATGTTGCTAATTCTAACCATAATTGTTACCCAAGCTTTTAGGTCTTTGACCCATCATCAGCAGGGATGTAAAAAGGTGATGTTGGCATAGGTCAAGGACCAGGAAACGTGGGTGACTGTTAGAAATTTGAATGAAAAGAAACCAGAGAGAACAGATGTTAGGAAACCTACAATGAAAGCCTCAAGTTTGATGATATTGTAAATATCAATTTCATCTTATTTTATCATAGTGTTAAGAGAACAAGTGATCAACCTGCAGAGAAAGATACCTCTTCAAGAGCACTAGGTAAAGGCCAAATCTTGTGTTTGTAACAATTGTTCATTCTTCTTTCACTTCAAGCTCAAATGCAATCACAGTTGATTGATTGACAAAATTGATTTTGTTTCAATATTATGAAATGTACAAAAATATATACTAAACAATTAAGAAAATGAATGGAGATCAAATTCTAGTAAAAGTCAAATAGTCAATAACAAATAATTAAGTGACTGTTCATTATTCATCTGAGAGGGGGTATGGGTTAAAAAAGAGAAAAAAAAGCTCTCCTATATATATCTCATCCATTATTTCAAGATTCCTCTTTTCAGGGTCACTAAAATTTAGGCCCTCCCATTTTTCACCCGTCCCCCCTCCCTTCAATAAATATGAATGGTCCCCAACAGTGATAAATGTGGACCTCTACAAAGTGTAAAGTTTGTAAATATAACGAAAATCTTGCCTGGCTATAGACCTTATGCAAAACCCATAAATGACGGGAAATGAGGATTACTTTACTAGTATTGTTTTCCACTCAGGAGCTGGTCAGCTCCCAAAGTCATAACAGCCAGCAGTCGAAATCATATGCTTAGATTAGTATTTAAGCAGAATTTGAGTGCTCTAGCATAAATACTAGGGAAGTTACAGCAATTTAAAATTAGAAGGATTTGTATGTAACTGTGCACACTTACTAATTCACTGATGGTATTTCATGTGAAGACAAAATATCTTCTCAATTCAAAATATTTCAAAAATATTTTTTTAACCTTTTCCTTTATGCAAATAAGGAGTGACTGATATTGCATAAGGTCTATAAGTGTGGGAATGTCAGCATTGTAAATATTTCGTAGTGCTTTCTTGAATGGATGGATGGATGGATAAATGGGATGGATGGATTATGGATGAATGGATGGATGAATGGGATGGATGGATGGGATGGATTATGGATGGATGAATGAATGGGATGGATGGATGGAATGGATGCATTATGGATGGATGGTTGAATGGGATGGATGGATAGAATGGATGCATTATGGATGGATGGATGAATGGGATGGATAGATGCATGGGATGGATGAATGGGATTGATGGTTAGATGGATGAATGGGATAGGATAGGATAGGATAGTAACTTTAGATGGATGGATGGATGGATGGTTAGATGGGTTAGATGGATTTTGGATGGATTATTGATGGATGGATGGGATGGATGAATGGGATGAATGAATGCATAAATAAATGAATAGATGAATGAATGAATAGATGAATGAATACAGAATAAATGAATGAATGCATTAAAATAAAGGGATAAATACATAAATGCATAAATAAATGAATGAGTAAATGCATAAATGAATATATACATTAATAACCTGAGCAGAAAACAAAAACAAAAGAACAAGAAAACCCTATAAACAATTAAACTCACTTTCTAACTTACAAAAAATTATTATATCGATAGATTAATATTTAAACAATGATAGGATGGATAGATAGATAACTGAATAGATAGATCAATAGATGGATAGATAAATGTGAAATACAAAACCCATAGTTTTTAACAGTCCAATGAAAAAAACCTCACATATTTAATCCTTACCTTGTCTTCCTGTCTTTTGATTGTTAAATTGTCGTGTTATTATTTTCAGAATATACAGAAAAACTGAAGTCATCCATTAAAAAACAAACCGATTTTCTGTTGGCGGAGGAAGAGGACAAGAAAATTAGAACCGATGACATCTTCACGAATGTGACTATCCAACGTGGCAAGAAACAATTCAAGGAACCCGAAGCGAGATATAGCAGGAGGCAAATAGATGAAGTTCCAGAAAGTAGAACAACACTGAAAACATGTTCAGAGATGTTTGTTTACCCAGAAAATGATCAGAAACCCACAGCTTCTGGCACGACCAATCCTAAATCTATCTTGTTGTTTGGCAAAGGAGGAATCGGAAAGTCTCTGTTTTGTCGGAAGCTGGTGCGGGATTGGTCGGACAACAAATTGTTTGAGAAAAGTCAAGAAAAAGCCAAAGTACCTGATTTTCAGTTTGTATTCCTGTTGACATTCCGCCAATTTCTTCTTCCGGAAGAAGAAAAAGTTGATTTGCGTGATATCTTAAATACGTCCTCGCTCTTAGACGAGCATTCAGCTGTGGATGAGCCATTACTGCAGTATATCATTGAAAATCCTGAGAAGCTAGTCATAATTCTTGACGGCTATGATGAGTATAAACATCGAGAGAAAATCACCGGGGACTTTGAAACAGGATACCCAAACAACCCTCATAAAAAAATCCCTGTTCCTGCTCTGTTAGCCAAAATCATGAAAGGCAAGATGTTAAAAGAGTCAGTGGTTGTTGTGACTTCAAGGCCTGGCAAAGAAGAGGAATTAAAAAAAATTATCTTTGATGTGAGATGCGAGATTCAAGGATTTTCTTCGTCTCAAGTTGTGGAGTACATTCAAAAATATTTTAAAGAGAACGAAAGCATGAAGAAAAAAGTAATTGATCAAGTGGAAGCCAATGAAATTCTTTTAAGTTTTGGCCACATCCCCGTGATGTGTTATTTAATGTGCTATTGTATTAAATGGTACATGACTGAATCAAAAACCACAGATAAACTACCCGTCACAAGAACAGAACTTTATCATCAAGTTATTAAACTATTTATCAAGAAACATTCCTCTTCTAAATATGAAGAAATGGAAGAAACTAAAGTACAAGAAATATTACATAAACTAGCTGAACTAGCGATGAATTTAATGATTGAAGGAAAATATATTTTCGAGGAAAAAGAAATGAAAAAGTTCAATTTTAAAGAAGAAGAAATTACAAACCTGAAAGCGAGTGGATTACTTGACTGTTGTCCTGGCGTTAAAAAATCTCCATCCGAGAAACCACCACTTGAATATACCTTTACACACCTAACGATACACGAGTATCTTTGTGCAATTTCGTTTGTAGAGAAAAAAGAAATACCGAAGGAAGAAGAAACGAGCGCAGTGACGCTTGAGTTTGTAGCGGGGATTTTGTCAACAAAAAACGATGCCGAAAAACTGATGGAAGAATTGCTGAAAAATATCATACCAGAGAATGTAGGAGATTATAGGAATCAAATGCTAACTTTATCCTGTCTGTACGAGTACAAAGACGATGGATTTTCTACCAGAGTAATAAATAACCTTAAAAACATTTACTGTAGTAGTGTGTTTAGGAGGATTGAATTTAGGTTCATAACTGATATCGATTGTTTGTACATAAGTTATTTATTAGATATGGTGAATTTGATCGCAGAACAAACTAAACAACATCTAACATCTACACAGTCATTTATTGTTAATACATTGTACATTGATAGGTCATCTTTCTCAGCATCAGGGATCAGAATGTTGTGTAATTCTCTTGTTAGTATTTCTACTGTTACTGGACTGGAGCTGTGTGATTGTGAATTAGACGATGAATGTGTTGAAATAATATCTAACGTGTTGTGTAGTACTAATATAACTAACCTAGACCTAAGTTTTAATAATATAACAAATGTTGGACTTCAGTGTTTGTGTTCAGTGTTAAAAACTGGTGATTGTCGTGTAAATTGTTTAATCTTACAGGGTAATGATAAAATAACTGTTGAATGTAAACAATGGGCAACACAACAGATCCCTGATGTTGAGTGGATATTTAGATGAATCTAACTTAAGCTTATTTATGTAAAAAAAGACAATGAACTTATAATAAACAAGTAGACAATAATCTGTTTTTGTAAATAATAAACAGATTTTATTGAATAATAAAGATATTCTTGTAGTTTTATCACAGGGAGCCCAATTTAGATAAAAGTAAAAGGTGAAAATAAAATCGGGGGAAAATCGCGTTTAATTAATTTTTTAATACCACATCTATAAAAAATACTCGATTCTGATTGGCTGACGAACTGTGAAATTTTTCTTAATACTGTGCAATTAATTAATTGCACACATCCGGGAACTTTGCTTTCGGAATGCTTGACATCCATTCAAGAACAAAAACAAACTTCAGTATTTTATTCTCAGAAACTCGTATTTTTTTATAGATTTGGTATTAACAGGAAATTACACCTATGTTCTCCAACATTTTGGTCAAGTTTTTTCGGGAGTTTGTGTGTTAAAAGAAGGTGAAATCGTGGTTTAAAGTGTGTTGTGTTGTTCAAGATGGCGACTTGACTTTCCTCCCTTGTTAAATTATATTAACAGAAATCCACACGTAGGATACCATAGGGAAATTACATTGGAAAACAAAGACGCGCGCGAAAAAAAATGTTCTGGTGCATTTTTTACGGATTTTTTTGCTCGTTCGTATTATAGAGGACATTATCTTGACCTGGAATTAAAAAAATTAATTAAACGCGATTTTTTCCCGATTTTATTTTCACCTTTTACTTTTATCTAAATTGGGCTCCCTGTGGCTTCATGTTTTAGTTTCTGAATACTCAAATTGATCTCTTAGGACAGCTTTCTTTTCCAATTTTATCTTGGTAAGTTTTAGCCATCCTTTCTCAATCTTTTCACACATGTAATCAACAATTGTTTTTCTGTTATTTTGTAAGTTTTATTTCCCTGTAATTATGTTTCGTATCCAGTCGAGTTACTTTGAGGTCACGCCATGTGGCTTCATTGTTGTCTGTACTCGAGTCCTCATAAATAAGTATTTAGTTATGTTTTTTCCATTTCTCAGATATCGTCAGGCCACCGTCAGGGTGAGACTGCTTATCTTGATTGTATTTTTAGTATCATTTCATATTATTTTATAGTAATAGTACTTTCTTTCTTTGATCTATCAGTCGCCCAGACTGCATAGGAATTTTCCCCATGTGGAAATATTCATGTGTATTAAAATAGGTCTTATTGTAATTTCAGGGTTTTTCTTACTTTATTAATAAACAATTTATGGAGATTTTCCTGCGTTACATTAAGAAACTCATTTTTTTCTTTTTCTTATAGACTGACATCTCAAGTTGTTGCTGATCTGCTTTCAAATATTCACTGAAATAAAAAGGTTAACACTATAAAAGAAGACCTGAAGAAAGGAAAAACACAGAGGTGATGAGCAAGACCTATCCATATATATGTTGAATGTTTGATACATTGAATAAACATGGTTGAAGAAGAGAGGTAAGATATTGATGGTTTATGTCATTTACTTTGTTGGAAACATTTTAAAATGATGTTACCCACTTATTATAATTGCTAAGATGTAGTTTTACATTCTCCATTAATTTTGGGTCTGTGAGGTCATGTACATGCAATGCCATTGTACAGCTAGTTAATCAGTGCTCAGACTTGCCATCATACATGCAGGTGTCTACCGCGCCTAGTTGTTTGTTGGTTTTCTCTTGTGCTTTGAGGGTTTTTCTCCAGGTTAATTCTCCAGACTTCCTCCCTGTTCACAAATCAAAATTCCTATATTACAATTACCAGACTATATACTAATTAAGTGGCTTTATATTCAACAGGAATTACTGTTGCCTGGCCTTACTTCTGTTAAGAGTAGGGAATCCATGTCTGCGTCATTACTTCAAAACTCAGTGGAATGCTGCAAGAAAATACAGACCTTGGACTGACTGTGCCCAGAATGGAGCTGACCTGCTGCGGATGTTTAAGCCTCTTCGCTATGAAAGAAATACAGTGCAATCTGGTGATACATCACAATGGGACTTGTCTCTTTTTGTCAAAGCTGACTTCTTCAATCACAGCCGCCATTTGTTGTAGCAGCTAATCTGGAAACAGCCCTTCAAACGTTAAAAGAAATGCGAAACAAGTTGTGTCACTCTCCGATTCCAAGGGTTAAGGCCGCTGATTTCCAAAAGTCATGGATTGATGGATGTAATGCACTGAGCTTATTTGGAGCTACCGTTGTGGACTTTGATAAAGTGAAACAAGGTGAGAGTGATATTTCAGACAGATCACACGCAACATTCAATATACACCTACTTCAATAAAGGTTGTCACAGCGAAAAACAACAAGCGACAAGCAACAAGCCAAGAGCACCTGCAAACAAAGTTTTAATTAGCTGAAGATTCGGGACAACACTTAAAGAAACAGTTGCAGCCTACCATTACAAAACGACTAAAATAATCGCGTCTAAATGATGAATAAGGAGTAAAATGACAGATGTTATTTGCGATCTTGTGTTGTTGCTTTCAGCTGCCACAACCTTTTTTGAAATAGGTGTATATATCAATCATTATTACTCACATTCATTCATTTAGTCATTCATTTACTATCTCCATACCGATTAATACGGATATAAATGGATTGAGCCTGGCTAGCAGCATGTGTTCTGACACATCAGTGCTCAGCCATCTTTAATACATGCAACAACAAAATCATTTGCATATTACACAGGTATCCCAAACCTTGCATACATTTATACGGTACTACAATCCATTCTTTCCTTTAGCAATTTAGAATGGGATAGAACAAAAGAAAGGAACAGAACTGAATAGAACAGGAATAGAATGGAATAGAGTAGGAATACAGAATTCAGTAGAATGGATTGGAATATAGAATGGAAAATACTGTATTCAGGGAGGCTTATTTTCAGAGGTTTTCCTTATGAAAAGAATCAGGGCTTTCAGAATGCTTTGGAGTAGGTGTTCGTAAGTCTGAAGTAGCTGGCTGTGATCCAATAATTTTTTTATAGAAAAACAAATAGTAGCCCGCAGTTAACAATGAAGCCACCGACAATAGAACAGAAGGGGATTGAATGTAACAGAACAGAATAGAATCAAATAGAATAGGAATAGAATGGAATATTTACTGATATTAAAGAAGTATGTGTTATGCATTTAACAAGGAAAATAAAGGAAAAGAAGTTTGAATGGTTATGTATAAACATGTGGTTCTCTGATACACATATCTTTTTCCCCAAGATGTTCAAAAGCCATGGAGTGAACTACTTCCACTTATGAAACAATTCTGTGCAGACCAAGACAAAGCCATTCTAGATGGACTGGATATAAGTAAGTTATGTTGTAAGGAAGTTGTTTTCTTTGCAATCAAAGTTGATACATGTATTGTAAAAATTTTATTTTGATATTCAAATAGTTAACAGCAAATTAGAACAACTACAGCAAGGACAAGACAGCATTGCTGAGGGTCAGTCCAAACTACAGCAAGGACAAGACACCATTGCAGATAATCAGGCTAAACTGCAGCAAGGACAAGACAACATGCTCGAAAAATTTACATCACTAAAGCAAGATGAGAGAAATAGTAAGAGAGGAATAGGGAAAAATAGATGATATATTGTTATATGAAGTGGTTGGTATGGTGACTGTAATGGTCCAGTAAGGTTAATGGTGTGTAAGATGTCAGTTAGAGTGGTAGGACATGTATATGACATGAAGTGGTTGGTATGGTGACTGTAATGGTCCAGTCAGGTTATGGTGTGTAAGATGTCAGTTAGAGTGGTAGGACATGTATATGACATGAAGTGGTTGGCATGGTGACTGTAATGGTCCAGTCAGGTTATGGTGTGTAAGATGTCAGTTAGAGTGGTAGGACATGTATATGACATGAAGTGGTTGGCATGGTGACTGTAATGGTCCAGTCAGGTTATGGTGTGTAAGATGTCAGTTAGAGTGGTAGAACATGTATATGACATGAAGTGGTTGGTATGGTGACTGTAATGGTCCAGTCAGGTTATGGTGTGTAAGATGTCAGTTAGAGTGGTAGGACATGTATATGACATGAAGTGGTTGGCATGGTGACTGTAATGGTCCAGTCAGGTTATGGTGTGTAAGATGTCAGTTAGAGTGGTAGGACATGTATATGACATGAAGTGGTTGGTATGGTGACTGTAATGGTCCAGTCAGGTTATGGTGTGTAAGATGTCAGTTAGAGTGGTAGGACATGTATATGACATGAAGTGGTTGGTATGGTGACTGTAATGGTCCAGTCAGGTTATGGTGTGTTAGATGTCAGTTAGAGTGGTAGGACATGTATATGACATGAAGTGGTTGGTATGGTGACTGTAATGGTCCAGTCAGGTTATGGTGTGTAAGATGTCAGTTAGAGTGGTAGGACATGTATATGACATGAAGTGGTTGGTATGGTGACTGTAATGGTCCAGTCAGGTTATGGTGTGTTAGATGTCAGTTAGAGTGGTAGGACATGTATATGACATGAAGTGGTTGGTATGGTGACTGTAATGGTCCAGTCAGGTTATGGTGCGTAAGATGTCAGTTAGAGTGGTAGGACAAGTATATGACATGAAGTGGTTGGTATGGTGACTGTAATGGTCCAGTCAGGTTATGGTGTGTTAGATGTCAGTTAGAGTGGTAGGACATGTATATGACATGAAGTGGTTGGCATGGTGACTGTAATGGTCCAGTCAGGTTATGGTGTGTAAGATGTCAGTTAGAGTGGTAGGACATGTATATGACATGAAGTGGTTGGCATGGTGACTGTAATGGTCCAGTCAGGTTATGGTGTGTAAGATGTCAGTTAGAGTGGTAGGACATGTATATGACATGAAGTGGTTGGCATGGTGACTGTAATGGTCCAGTCAGGTTATGGTGTGTAAGATGTCAGTTAGAGTGGTAGGACATGTATATGACATGAAGTGGTTGGCATGGTGACTGTAATGGTCCAGTCAGGTTATGGTGTGTAAGATGTCAGTTAGAGTGGTAGGACATGTATATGACATGAAGTGGTTGGTATGGTGACTGTAATGGTCCAGTCAGGTTATGGTGTGTAAGATGTCAGTTAGAGTGGTAGGACATGTATATGACATGAAGTGGTTGGTATGGTGACTGTAATGGTCCAGTCAGGTTATGGTGTGTAAGATGTCAGTTAGAGTGGTAGGACATGTATATGACATGAAGTGGTTGGTATGGTGACTGTAATGGTCCAGTCAGGTTATGGTGTGTAAGATGTCAGTTAGAGTGGTAGGACATGCATATGACATGAAGTGGTTGGTATGGTGACTGTAATGGTCCAGTCAGGTTATGGTGTGTAAGATGTCAGTTAGAGTGGTAGGACATGTATATGACATGAAGTGGTTGGT
The DNA here is from genome assembly GCA_023349425.1 of Anthopleura sola. Lineage (NCBI taxonomy): Eukaryota > Metazoa > Cnidaria > Anthozoa > Actiniaria > Actiniidae > Anthopleura > Anthopleura sola. The sequence continues at coordinate 457,736 of JALHLI010000034.1, read as the reverse complement.
ATGGTGACTGTAATGCATGGTCCAGTCAGGTTATGGTGTGTAAGATGTCAGTTAGAGTGGTAGGACATGTATATGACATGAAGTGGTTGGTATGGTGACTGTAATGGTCCAGTCAGGTTATGGTGTGTAAGATGTCAGTTAGAGTGGTAGGACATGTATATGACATGAAGTGGTTGGTATGGTGACTGTAATGGTCCAGTCAGGTTATGGTGTGTAAGATGTCAGTTAGAGTGGTAGGACATGTATATGACATGAAGTGGTTGGTATGGTGACTGTAATGGTTCAGTCAGGTTATGGTGTGTAAAATGTCAGTTAGAGTGGTAGGACATGTATATGACATGAAGTGGTTGGTATGGTGACTGTAATGGTCCAGTCAGGTTATGGTGTGTAAGATGTCAGTTAGAGTGGTAGGACATGTATATGACATGAAGTGGTTGGTATGGTGACTGTAATGATCCAGTCAGGTTATGGTGTGTAAGATGTCAGTTAGAGTGGTAGGACATGTATATGACATGAAGTGGTTGGTATGGTGACTGTAATGGTCCAGTCAGGTTATGGTGTGTAAGATGTCAGTAAGAGTGGTAGAGCATGTATATGACACGAAGTGGTTGGCATGGTGACTATAATGGTCCAGTCAGGTTATGGTGTGTAAGATGTCAGTTAGAGTGGTAGGACATGTATACGACATGAAGTGGTTGGCATGGTGACTGTAATGGTCCAGTCAGGTTATGGTGTGTAAGATGTCAGTTAGAGTGGTAGGACATGTATATGACATGAAGTGGTTGGTATGGTGACTGTAATGGTCCAGTCAGGTTATGGTGTGTAAGATGTCAGTTAGAGTGGTAGGACATGTATATGACATGAAGTGGTTGGCATGGTGACTGTAATGGTCCAGTCAGGTTATGGTGTGTAAGATGTCAGTTAGAGTAGTAGGACATGTATATGACATGAAGAGGTTGGTATGGTGACTGTAATGGTCCAGTCAGGTTATGGTGTGTAAGATGTCAGTTAGAGTAGTAGGACATGTATATGACATGAAGTGGTTGGCATGGTGACTGTAATGGTCCAGTCAGGTTATGGTGTGTAAGATGTCAGTTAGAGTAGTAGGACATGTATATGACATGAAGAGGTTGGTATGGTGACTGTAATGGTCCAGTCAGGTTATGGTGTGTAAGATGTCAGTTAGAGTAGTAGGACATGTATATGACATGAGGAGGTTGGCATGGTGACTGTAATGGTCCAGTCAGGTTATGGTGTGTAAGATGTCAGTTAGAGTAGTAGGACATGTATATTACATGAAGTGGTTGGCATGGTGACTGTAATGGTCCAGTCAGGTTAATGATTAACATGAATAATGAAGATGATAAATTTATGGCAAGCACAATTATTTGTTTCAGGGGATGGGGAGTCTGCCATGAATGTTACGTATAACACAACAGTTACAGACCATAGTAGTGCAGCAATAGGATGCAATGCATCTCTTACAATGTAAGTGACTGTCTCTTGATTGTAAACATTATTGTGATAATTCAATAACATAGCTCTTTATTTGTAACAATCATCTCATAGTGATTGTTGTTTAGTAATATCATTAGAAGAAGTTTATTGTCAATTGTTCTATCTGGTTTCTTCTATGTTGGTATTTCTTTGACCCATCATCAGCCGGGATGTAAAAAGGGCTTACACTACTTTGCGGAACGGAACGAAACGAAACGAAACGAAACGAAACGAAACGAAACGAAACGAAACGAAATGGAATGTTGGAGTCTACTTTGCGGAACGAAACGAAACGAAACGAAATATTTATAAATTCAATTCGTAATAATATAATTTCAATGTACAATAATATACCTTCAAGTGTAGAGTCTTTTTCTTCACTTTCTCTGCAATAGTTTACGTTCGCTATACGTAAAATAGGGTTCTTCCTGGGTTCTTGTACAGACTGTACATGCAGCTTTCCAACGCACTTTCGAGGCCATTCAAACACGTTTCACAGTAAATAGCCTGCTGCTTACCTAATCTTAGTGCTAACCTTGCGATTCTTTGGCTATATCTCTTAAATAAGCCGAATAACTTGTCAAATAAAGCTTTTTCCTTGGGCTGTTAGCAGGCGCCATTTTGAATACCACAGGGGCCCCAGCGACTGGCAATTTTGGCGCGAAAAGTCCATTAATTCACTAGTGATCTTACGGTTCAAAACAATTCCACAATATTCAGTAAGCATTTAATTTATGAAAACTATGAAAATTATTTTTGCAAATGGTCTATATTGCCGGTACATTTATTCATTTATTATATGTTAGGCTCCCTGTGTTACAAAATCCCATTGCTGGGGCCCCTGTGGTATTCAAAATGGCGCCTGCTAACAGCCCAAGGAAAAAGCTTTATTTGTCAAGTTATTCGGCTTATTCAAGAGATATAGCCAAAGAATCGCAAGGTTAGCACTAAGATTAGGTAAGCAGAAGGCTATTTACTGTGAAACGTGTTTGAATGGCCTCGAAAGTGCGTTGGAAAGCTGCATGTACAGTCTGTACAAGAACCCAGGAAGAACCCTATTTTACGTATAGCGAACGTAAACTATTGCAGAGAAAGTGAAGAAAAAGACTCTACACTTGAAGGTATATTATTGTACATTGAAATTATATTATTACGAATTGAATTTATAAATATTTCGTTTCGTTTCGTTTCGTTTCGTTCCGCAAAGTAGACTCCAACATTCCATTCCATTTCGTTTCGTTTCGTTTCGTTTCGTTCCGCAAAGTAGTGTAAGCCGTAAAAAGGTGATGAGTAGAGGACCTGAAAACTTGGGTGACAGAAACCAGATCAAACAAGTGTTATGAAACCTTACATACAATGTTTGTTGACATTGTAAATATCAATTTCATTTTATTTTATCATAGACAGAACAAGTGATCAACCTGCAGAGCAGTGAACACCTAAGGCATGAGTATCTAGGGGTCCTGGAAAATTTTGGAAATTTGGACCTCTTAGAATGCATTTCCAGCATTCTGGAGCAAGAATTGGCAGAACATGAACCAAAGAAATGACAAACCAAAAGAAAGGCCAGCCTAAAAATGGGCAACCATTGAAAAAAAAAAAAAACGCCAACTTAAGAAAAAAAAGCCAACCTCTCAAAAACTGGCCGACCTAAAAAAAAAAAAAGGTTGGTACAATCGACGAGGGCTGCCCCCCTGGTTACGCCCCTCATTGGGGTATTTTACAAAGACAGAAACATCTTATACTTTTAGTATTTTTATTCTTCATTTAGACTTGTCCTGGTAACGAACCATTCCTGCAACAAACTACAGAAATGAAATTTTTATTTATTATTACTCGAATTTCAGGCAAGTTTCTTTAACGTGAATAAATCTGGGTTGAACCAAGATTCGTGTTCTCTGGCAAATCTGTCTGGCATTTTTCCTAAATTTAGGAAAAGCTTTCAATCAAAATAGGTGGCAAGTTCATCAGTGTGAAATACCCAGCGAGTTTCGCCAGCCACCGCTGCTATTGAAAACCCTGATACAGCGGCCATCTTGAATTATGGGATGCTGGGGGGCAAAATAATTTTTGAAAAATATATAGTATATACAGTTGTCAGTGTATTATTGCCCTCTCGGCATAACATGTCTTAATTAAAACAATAGAATACAAGTGACTGCTGTATTGGTAAAAAGGTCCATTGTTTAATTATTCTTTTTCAACTTCTAGCTCAAATATTATTGGTTGATCGACACAATTGTTTTTTTTTTGGCATAGATATTGGGAAATTTACGAAAACATATACTAAAAAATTGAGAAATGAATGGGGATAAAATAACCCTTAAATAGATAAATATCCCATCCATTATTTCAAGACCCTTTTTTTCAGGGTCAATAAAATTTAGGCCCTCCCATTTTTCACCCTTCCCCTCCTCATTCAATAAATAATGAACGGTCCCTAACAGCAATACATGTGGATCTCTAGCCAGCTGATCTGAAATAGTGAACGGTCCCTAACAGCAATACATGTGGATCTCTAGCCAGCTGATCTGAAATAATGAACGGTCCCTAACAGCAATACATGTGGATCTCTAGCCAGCTGATCTGAAATAATGAACGGTCCCTAACAGCAATACATGTGGATCTCTAGCCAGCTGATCTGAAATAATGAACGGTCCCTAACAGCAATACATGTGGATCTCTAGCCAGCTGATCTGAAATAGTGAACGGTCCCTAACAGCAATACATGTGGATCTCTAGCCAGCTGATCTGAAATAGTGACGTAGAAATGACGTCACTGCAAGAAGCCTGCGAATATTGACTTATAAAAGTTTGTATGCGAGATAAATCTAGATTTTCAGGAAAAGTTTTTCATATTTTACATACATTTACTATGATATTCATCCGTTTCACGATTCGCTGGGCTACTAAGGATGATACCGACCTCAGTTTTGCAAAGATTCTTGATTCTGATCGGCCAACATTTTATGTCAGATCAGCTGGAGAAAGTGTAAATTATGTATATATAACGTTATGAGGTTGTTAGTTTAGTACATTGTAATTCCATTGTAACATATTGAATAAAGTACGATAGCAAAACACTGCTTATCAGCACAATAAATAATACCAACAGCTGTATATTCCACTGTAGCATCGCCATGTACATTACCAGTATAGCTTTCACTGTATCCAAGCTGATGATTTTCCTCTAATACTGTAAGCATTGTTGGTAATTCTGTTAGCATCAGGAAGGACTGTCCGGGCTAATTGTGACAAACTAGAATTGAGTTGATTTCCAACATCCATTATTTGCACCAAGTGTCTAGGGGGGAGTATTCCTCTCACATTGTAATATATCAAAGCACATAAGCTCATTGCAACACATTGTTGTCCAGCATTTTGCCCAAATATAATAACATCCCATTGGCTATATGGTGCCCTTATTGTTTTACTAGGATCAACATGCATGGAGATCATGTGCAGTGACAAGTATTTACTTAGGTCCTTCTGTCTGTCCATGTGTACTTTCCCTCAAACAGCGTTTGTAACCACGATTGAAGGAATAGCATCGTTTTCGTACTTTATAATTTGGTTTTCTTATCCGTGTACGTACAAACCGTGCATAACTATTCCTTTACTTGTGACTTGGTCTATGGATTTTCGACGACTTTGGAGTGTTTTTAAGTATTCGTCTGCAAACAGACTTGCGTAGCTTTTTGCTTTCGTGAAAGAGACGTCCCAACCTATTCAGTGGTATTCTGCTCGGTTCACGATCACGTCTATACCCATGACATGCACACACAACACGATTGTAATTATAATATAAATACTTGGCATGACGAGATCTGAATTCTTTACTTTTATTCTCACTTTAAGATCATGCGTTATTATTAGATACATTAGGTACGTGTGATGTAGTAGATCTCTTAGTATGTTCTAGATAAGATTGACTGTAAGGTTCTACAATACACAACTTTGATCATGGAAGAGTTGAACTCATAACTGTCTGATTTGATCGCCTGTAAAAACCTCATTTAACCAACTAACCAGATAGAATAATGCTTGTAGGATAATGAAATACTAGAATATGATTACCAAGCAGTTTAGCTGGGTTGATATTGTCTGTTAGTGAACAGTTTTGATCATCGATCGATCGAGGGACGCTATTCCCTGTTTGTCAGTGAAAGAAAAAGAAAAAGAGAGTCTCTCAGCAGGGAGGGAAGGGACGCTATAAATGTGGGTGTTGTCAACATCTATACAATTTGTCTACGCATGCACAAGGTTTTGGCTTTAAACTTCGCCGCCATTTTGTTTGCGTTTTTAACCGTGGTATAAGTTAGTGGACGATCTAGGCCTGTTTAATGAATATACGAGAGAGACCATCTAAGGGATTAGACAGTCTGTCTGCATTTGTAGTGCTGTGGATGATTATTTTCAATGTGAAGCTCGTAGATTACGAAATATTTAGGATCAAAGTCCATTGAAACAAGGAAAATGTTTCAAAACCACCTACATTCTTCCCGCAGGGTTTATACAAATCGAAGATGATTAAAAGGAATGCCTACCAGTCACTGAAGTTTGTAGTAATATTTTGAAGCTTTGATACATTCTGTGAATTACAGTTGTCTGACCTGAGTCTATACGTATCAATAAAATATTTTGCTCTGTTTGGTATACTAAAATCTTAAGTTCATAAAGTTATGCGCCTGAGCCAACTTTGGCGAGTTTTGAGTAAAAAATTAAAACATAAGAAAAAAAATGATTCTTGTCATAATTGGCGTTGAACCCAGGCCTTAAAAGTCCTTTACAAAGATTTTTCAATTCAAATTGCTGGAAAAATCCTATCAAACGACCCTCCAATATAGTTTTAGCAAACTGTTTTTCAGGGCTTTTGGCTGTAAAAAAAACTTGCACTATTTTGATATTTGCCCCACCCCCTCCCCCCATCGTCTCGTACCAGTCCCTCTCCTGTAACATGATTCTAATGGATTATGGGTTTCCTGTGGTAAGCCAACGATTTGCATTTCCTGTTTGTCTGGTGAAAGATTCAAGCGTCTTGTTCTCGTTGTTCTTGTCCTTCTTCTTCTCGCATTTCAAGTAAGTCTTACGTGTTAATTTGTATCAATCAGTGCATAAATACATTAGGTACGTGTGATGTAGTAGATCTCTTAGTATGTTCTAGATAAGATTGACTGTAAGGTTCTACAATACACAGTTTGAATCATGGAAGAGTTGAACTTGTAACTGTCTGAATTTATCGCCTGTAAAAACCTCATTTAACCAACTAACCAGATAGAATAATGCTTGTAGGATAATGAAATAAGAATCTCAATCCCAACTAGTTTAGCTGGGTTGATATCGTCTGTTTAGTGAACAGTTTTGATCATCCATCGATCGATCGAGCGACGCTATAAATGTGGGTGTTGTCTGTCTTGGCAAGTTTCCAAAGTTGCTGGAAGCCGTGTTCCTGTCTTGTACTGAGACAGAATCGTATCAATGGTTTATTGAAACACCTATTCAAACAAATGACCCATTTATAGCAAACTTCTAGGTATATCATTTCTTGTTTTAGTATTTTTTTTCTTTCCCTATCTTTCTTTGATTTTCTTGTAGTGTCCTATGAATCAAGCTTGCTAATTTTCGATTCCATATTGTATTTATTAAACATTTTTCTTGAATCTGTGATATTCTTGGTACACGCTGGGTTCACAAACGTTTGATTTCTATTTCATCGTATTTTTTGACGAATTTAGATGTACATGTAATGGTGAAATGCTTGGTATCTAGAACTATATGTTGTTTAGGGGTTAGAGACTGATGTGAGTGTTTTGTTGGAGAATAAATGCACGCGCTGACTGTATAATGAACGAGAAATTTTAATACTGCACGAGGCGAAGCCGAGTGCAGTATGAGAAATTTCGAGTTCATTATACAGTAAGCAAGTGCATCTATTCTCCAACAAAACACGAACTACAAGTCTCTAACCCTTTTAATATGCAAACTGAGTACGCTGAAGAGCAGACGGCGCGACATTTTTTAGGTGTCATTTACGAATTTGAACGTATTGAATCAAAAAGTATTTTAATTTCCAAACAGCCATCACTATTTTGATAAATACAGAAAGGGTTCAAAAGTTAAGATAAATAAATAATTCCTAACTTAAAAATACGAAAATAAGTGAATTATTCTGGCTCAAATCTTATTTTTAAGTTAACGCTTCAAACAAAAAAAATCTCATTCATCAGTTGAAAGCTAGCTATCGACAAAGCTACAAAAAAATGTTTTCCGCTATGATTTCTTTTTCTAAGTTTTCCAGAATTTCTTCTTTATATCTCTTATGAAGCCATTCTGCATTGAAAAACAAAATAAAGATATTATTTTTAAGTTAACGCTTCAAACAAAAAAATTCTCATTCATCAGTTATAATAATAATAATAATAATTAAATATTTATATAGCGCAAATATCTATATACATATTCAAATGCGCTTAAAGTTGAAAGCTAGCTATCGACAAAGCTACAAAAAAATTTTTTGTTTTGAATTACAAATGTACAGTTGTATGGTTTTACCTTTGAAAAGGGAAATTCCCCACTTTGTTTGTCGCTTGGTAGCAATTGGAATGGCTCCATCTATAAATCCTTCAATTTCCTTATCGTTTAGCTCTTCGAATCTTTCATTTTCTAAATCCATTTTCTTATAATGCACTCGAAGTGTGCAATAAACTTTATAACATCACGACAAGCGCTTTGTCCTCAAATACATCGATATCACGTGATCGATTTTAGCCAATGAGCTGCTTGAATTTTGTTCAGCGTACAAAGTTTGCATATTAAAGGATAATACAGTAGACAATAGAGGGTGTGGCAAGACAGCATCATGAGACATCGAGGTCACACGACCATCTTATGTTACATAGATGAAGAGTTTTGATTGACAGCTGATAAGAAAGAACTTGAATTCAGTTCAAATATTTTAAATATTTAAATTCTATTGAAAAGTTTTCAAGGATCCTATAGTGGAACACAATGAAGTTGGGAAGCATTTTTATTATGGATTGAAGGATACTGTCAATAGTGATTTGTCACTCAAAAAAATATGCAGCTGAATCAGATGCTCAACATATTTTATTTACAAAAAAAAGGGTCAAAGAATCATCTTTGCTGATCTAATGTTTGTTCTTTTGCTTATAGACTGACATCTCAAGTTGTTGCTAATCTGTTTTCAAATATTCACTGAAATAAACAAGTTAACACTATAAAAGAAGACCTGAAGAAAGGAAAAACACAGAGGTGATGAGCAAAACCTATCCATAAATATGTTGAATGTTTGATACATTGAATAAACATGGATGAAGAAGAAAGGTAAGATATTGATGGTTTATGTTATTTACTCTGTTGGAAACATTTTAAAACAATATTACCCACTTATTATAATTGCTAAGATGTAATTTTACATTCTCCATTAATTTTGGGTCTGTGAGGTCATGTACATGCACTGCCATTGTACAGCTAGTTAATCAGTGCTCAGACTTGCCAACATACATGCAGGTGTCTACCTAGTTGTTTGTTGGTTTTCTCTTGTGCTTTGAGGGTTTTTCTCCAGATTAATTCTCCAGATTTCCTCCCTGTTCACAAATCAAAATTCCTATATTACAATTACCAGACTATATACTAATTAAGTGGCTTTATATTCAACAGGAACCACTGTTGCCTGGCCTTACTTCTGTTAAGAGTAGGAAATCCATGTCTGCGTCTTTACTTCAAAACTCAGTGGAATGCTGCAGGAAAATACAGACCTTGGACTGACTGTGCCAAGAATGGAGCTGACCTGCTGCGGATGTTTAAGCCTCTTCCATATGAAAAGAATACAGTAAAATCTGGTGATACATCACAATGGGACTTGTCTCTTTTTGTCAAAGCTCTTCTTCAATCACGGCCACCATTTGTTGTAGCACCTAATCTGGTAACAGCCCTTCAAACGCTAAAAGAAATGCGAAACAAGTTGTGTCACTCTCCAATTCCAAGGGTTAAAGCTGCTGATTTCCAAAAGTCATGGACTGATGGATGTAATGCACTGAGCTTATTTGGAGCTACCGTTGTGGACTTTGATAAAGTGAAACAAGGTGAGAGTGAATTGCAGACGAATCACACCCATCATCCAATAATAACAATGTACATCAATCAGTATTACTTACATTCATTTAGTCATTGATTAATTTAATTTAGAATAGAATAGAAAAGAAGGGTAGAGAACAGAATAGAAAATGAATTAGAACGGAATAATGTAGAAAAATAGAATTGAGTGCAACCGAATGGAATGGGATAGAATGGAACAAAACAAAAGAACAAGAATAGAATGGAATAGAGTAGGAAAATAGAATAGAGTAGAACAGAATGGAATGGAATAGAATGGAACAAAACAAAAGAACAAGAATAGAATGGAATAGAGTAGGAAAATAGAATTGAGTAGAACAGAATGGAATAGAATGGAACAAAACAGAAATGAACAAGAATAGAATGGAATAGAGTACGAAAATAGAATTGAGTAGAACAGAATGGAATAGAATGGAATGGAACAAAACAGAAATGAACAAGAATAGAATGGAATAGAGTACGAAAATAGAATTGAGTAGAACAGAATGGAATAGAATGGAATGGAACAAAACAGAAATGAACAAGAATAGAATGGAATAGAGTAGGAAAATAGAATAGAGTAGAACAGAATGGAATAGAATGGAACAAAACAGAAAAGAACAAGAATAGAATGGAATAGAGTAGGAAAATAGAATTGAGTAGAACAGAATGGAATAGAATGGAACAAAACAGAAAAGAACAAGAATAGAATGGAATAGAGTAGGAAAATAGAATAGAGTAGAACAGAATGGAATAGAATGGAACAAAACAGAAAAGAACAAGAATAGAATGGAATAGAGTAGGAAAATAGAATAGAGTAGAACAGAATGGAATAGAATGGAACAAAACAGAAAAGAACAAGAATAGAATGGAATAGAGTAGGAAAATAGAATTGAGTAGAACAGAATGGAATAGAATGGAACAAAACAGAAAAGAACAAGAATAGAATGGAATAGAGTAGGAAAATAGAATTGAGTAGAACAGAATGGAATAGAATGGAACAAAACAGAAAATAGCAAGAATAGAATGGAATAGAGTAGGAAAATAGAATTGAGTAGAACAGAATGGAATAGAATGGAACAAAACAGAAAAGAGCAAGAATAGAATGGAATAGAGTAGCAAAATAGAATTGAGTAGAACAGAATGGAATAGAATGGAACAAAACAGAAAAGAACAAGATTAGAATGGAATAAAGTAGGAAAATAGAATTGAGTAGAACAGAATGGAATAGAATGGAACAAAACAGAAAAGAACAAGATTAGAATGGAATAAAGTAGGAAAATAGAATTGAGTAGAACGGAATGGAATAGAATGGAACAAAACAGAAAAAAAAAGAATAGAATGCAAAATACAATACATTTATTGTTATAATCTATGAAGAAAGTGTTTTGGGCTTCAAGTTTAGGGGACTCTTATTTTTGGTAGGGATTAAAGTCGGGGGTATGGGGGCCTTATTTTAGAGAGTTTTACCTTATGAATAGAATGGAATAGAAGGGGAGGAAATAGAATAGGAATGGAATGGAATATTTACTGATTTACTATTTCATTGGTTACTGGTTATGTATAAACGTGTGGTTCTCTGATAAACATCTCTTTTCCCAAGATGTTCAAAAGCCATGGAGTGAACTACTTCCAATGATGAAGCACTGTGCAGACCAAGACAAAGCCATTCTAGATGGACTGGATTTAAGTAAGTTGTATTGTAAGAAAGTTGATTGTTTCCAAACCAAGTTGATGCATGTATATTTAACATTAAATGCTTGGAACCAGGAAGGCATATATATTCTAATGTCTTGTAAAATATTTATTTTGAAATTTATATAGTTAATGGCAAATTAGAACGACTACAACTAGGACAAGAGACCATTGTAGAGGGTCAGTCTAGACTGATACAAGGACAAGAGACCATTGTAGAGGGTCAGTCTAGACTGCAAGAGAAAATACTCTCAGAATTATCATCACTGAAGCAAGACCAAAAGAAAACTCTAGAAAGTCATACAAAGGGTTAGTAACGTAAACACAATATTGTTTCAGTAGTGTTGGTCCTCTTTTGAGAGAAATAATAAGGGAGGAAATTGGAAAAATAAATGATATATTGTTTCACGTGGTTGGTATAGTGACTGTTATGGTCCAGTCAGGTTATGGTGTGTAAGATGTTTGTTAAAATGGCTTGATATGTAGGATTGTCATTAACGTACTGCTTCCTGTAATTTTTCATATTTGCTTCAAGAATTTTCTAACAAATCAATACTTCATTTTAATAATAGATAAGTTTCGATTATTTTTGTTGATTTATGATAAAAAATATATATATAACCCTTGACGTGACATCATGCAACAACACATGAATGAATAATGATGATGATACATTTATGGAAAGCACAATTTTGTTTCAGGGGATGGGCAGTCTTCCATCAATGTTACGTATAACATAACAGTTAAGGACCATGGACACAATCCTTCTCTTACAGAGTAAGTGTCTGTCTTTTGATTGTGAACATTACTGTGATAATTCAATGACATTCATTTTATATTTGGAACAATCTTCTCATAGTGATTGTTGTTCAGTAATATCATACCATAAATCCTCTATTAACCCCCCCTCTCAAATAGGTCCCACTGACCACCCCTCCCCTCTCCTTGACAACTAAATTCACAATAATGGTAAATCATACTTGAGAGACTTAACACCAGTGAATCAAATGTGAAAATACAGTGTAATTTGACAATGCATATACAATGTCATTAACATCTGTATAGATTATGCGAGACAGTCAATAGTATTACTTCCATTTAACCCTGAGTTTACTGTGTTGGAATAAAGTTATTATATCACATCATATCCTGATAGTGTAGCACTTACTACACTTTGGGCCCCCCTCTCTATTCAATCCCACCTCTCCAATAAGCCCCTCTCAAACGTGCCTGAAATAAATAAGCCCCCTGGTATGGGGGGCTTAATAGAGGATTTATGGTATTTATACATTTATTGTCAATTACTCTATCTGGTTTCTTCTATGTTGATATTTCTTCAACCCATCATCAGCCGGGATGTAAAAAGGTGATGTTGGCATAGGTCAAGGACCAGAAAACATGGGTTAGAAATTTAACTGCAAAAGAAACCAGACAGAACAGATGTTAGGAAACCTACAATGAAAGCCTCAAGTTTGATGACATTGTAAATATCAATTTCATCTTATTTTATCATAGTGTTGAGAGAACAAGTGATCAACCTGCAGAGAAAGATCTTTCATCAAGAGCACTAGGTAAAGGCCAAATCTTGTGTTTGTAACAAATGTTCATTCTTCTTTCACTTCAAGCTCAAATGCAATCACAATTGGTTAATTGACACAATATTTTGTTGTTGGTTCAATATTGGGAAATTTACAAAAATATATACTAAATAATTTAGAAAATGAATGGATCGGAGATCATATTCTAGTAAAAGTCAAATAGTCAATAACAAATAATTAAGTGACTGTTCATTATTCATCTAAGAGGGGGTATCGGTTAAAAAATAGAAAAAATTGCATATTTTCAACTCCCACCCCTCCCCCATGGCCAAATGATATTCCCTATTTTTTTGGAACCCCCCTGTTTATTTCTAACATTTTGAAGGCTCTCCTTTATATAACTCGTCAGTTATTTCAAGACCCCCTTTTCAGGGCACAAATTCTAAGGCCTGACAAGAAAAAAGTTTTTTTAATAAGAAAAAAGTTGTAGCAAGTTGTACGATTGATTTACATGACACAATTTGTTTTGTAAGCATGGCATAAGCATGCGACAGTTGTAAGAAACAGTTGTACCATGTAAATTGGCCCTAACAGTATACACTTAATGACTGGTCCTGAGGGAAACAGTTAGTTTTGTTTCCCGAGAATCTCAATGTTTCCCGAGGCTCCGGCCGAGGGAAACATTGAGATTCGAGGGAAACAAAACTAACTGGTTTCCCGAGGGATCAGTCATTAAGCGTTTTGTTATATAGCTAATCATTTTAGACAAGTCAATTTAGAAAATCTAGAAAATTTGGGCACTTGTATCCCGGTCGGGATACAGTTAGATTTAACTAGTATCACGTGAGCACCTATCAACCAATGAGAATGCTCGTTATATAGTCAAAATGATTAGCTATATAACAATGATACATGTAGCCTCCTACGCAGATGCTCTTAGGGTCGTCACGCAATACTTCTCTCCCCATGTTAGTGGGGAGAGAAACATTGCGTTACGACGTGATGACCCTAAGAACATCTGCAAAGGAGGCAATGATACATGTGGATCTATAGAAAAAGTAACGTTTATGATTAAGAAATCTTGCCTGGCTATAAGTGAGGGAATGTCTACAATGTAAATATTTTGCAATATAAAAATAATGCTTTTTCAATGAATGAATGAATGAATGAATGAATGAATACAGAAATGAATGGATGCGTGAATGAATGAATAATTTAAAATGATTGAAACCATGAATGCATGAATGAATGAATGCCTACATGAATGAATGAATGTATAGAAAAATGAAATAGGTGAATGAATACAAAATGAATGATTGAATGCATTAGTGAATGGATGAATGTATAAATTAATTAATGAATGTATTACTAAATGAATGAATGCATAAATGAATAAATGAGTGAATGCATGATTGGATAAATGCATGATTGGATAAATGGATAAATGAATGGATGAATAAATAAATACATTAATACACCAAACAGCAAACAAAAACCATCCAACAAATAAACAAAAATAGAAACAAAAAACCCAACAACAACTAAGCAATGATAGATGAATAGATAGATAATTGAATAGATAGATCAATAGATGGATAGATAAATGTGAAATACAAAACCCATAGTTTTTAACAGTCCAATGAAAAAAACCTCACATATTTAATCCTTACCTTGTCTTCCTGTCTGTTGATTGTTAAATTGTCGTGTTTTTATTTTCAGAATATACAGAAAAACTGAAGTCATCCATTAAAAAACAAACCGATTTTATGTTGGCGGAGGAAGAAGACAAGGAAATTAGAACCGATGACATCTTCACAAATGTGACTATCCAACGTGGCAAGAAACAATTCAAGGAACCCAGGCCTGAAGAAACGAGATATGGCAGGGGGCAAATGGATGAAGTTCAACCAAGTAGAACAGCACTGAAAACATGCTCAGAGATGTTTGTTTGCCCAGAAAATGATCAAAAACCCACAGCTTCTGACACAACCAATCCTAAATCTATCTTGTTGGTTGGCAAAGGAGGGATCGGAAAGACTCTGTTTTGTCGGAAGCTAGTGCGGGATTGGTCAGACGACAAATTGTTTGAGAAAAGTCAAGAAAAAGCCAAAGTACCTGATTTTCAGTTTGTATTCCTGTTGACATTCCGTCAATTTCTTCTTCCGGAAGAAGAAAAAGTTGATTTGCGTGATATCTTAAATAAGTCCTCCCTCTTAGACGAGCATTCAGCTGTGGATGAGCCATTACTGCAGTATATCATTGAAAATCCTGAGAAGCTAGTCATAATTCTTGACGGCTATGATGAGTATAAACATCGAGAGAAAATCACAGGGGACTTTGAAACAAGATACCCAAACAACCACCGTGAGAAAATCCCTGTTCCTGCTCTGTTAGCCAAAATCATTAAAGGCAAGATGTTAAAAGAGTCAGTGGTTGTTGTAACTTCAAGGCCTGGCGAAGCCGAGGAATTAAAAAAAATTATCTTTGATGTGAGATGCGAGATTCAAGGATTTTCTTCCCCTCAAGTTCTGGAGTACATTAAAAAATATTTTAAAGAGAACGAAAGCATGAAGAAAAAAGTAATTGATCAAGTGGAGGCCAATGAAATTCTTTTAAGTTTTGGCCACATCCCCGTGATGTGTTATTTAATGTGCTATTGTATTAAATGGTACATGACTGAATCAAAAACCACAGATAAACTACCCGTCACAAGAACAGAACTTTATCATCAAGTTATTAAACTATTTATCAAGAAACATTCCTCTTCTAAATATGAAGAAATGGAAGAAACTAAAGTTCAAGAAATATTACATAAACTAGCTGAACTAGCGATGAATTTAATGATTGAAGGAAAATATATTTTCGAGGAAAAAGACATGAAAATTTTCAATTTTAAAGAAGAAGAAATTACAAACCTGAAAGCGAGTGGATTACTTGACTGTTGTCCTGGCGTTAAAAAATCTCCATCCGAGAAACCACCACTTGAATATACCTTTACACACCTAACGATTCACGAGTATCTTTGTGCTTTTTCGTTTGTAGAGAAAAAAGAAATACCGAAGAAAAAGAACTCAAGTGCAGTGACGCTTGAGTTTGTAGCGGGGATTTTGTCAAAAAAAAACGATGAAAAACTGATGGAAGAATTGATAGAAAATATCAAACCAGAGAATGTAAATGATAAGAGGAATCAAGTGCTAACTTTATCCTGTCTGTACGAGTACAAAGACGATGGGTTTTCTACCAGAGTAATAAATAACCTTAAACACAGACTCTGTAATAGGTATGGGTGGATTGTATTTAGTGCAATAACTGATATCGATTGTTTGTACATAAGTTATTTATTAGATATAGTGAATTTAATCAACGCAGAACAAACTAAACAACATCTAACATCTACACAGTCATTTATTGTTAATGCATTGTTCATTGATGACTCATCTTTATCAGCATCAGGGATCAGAATGTTGTGTAATTCTCTTGTTAGTATTTCTACTGTATTTCTACTGTGGCTGTATCGTTGTAAATTAGACGATGAATGTGTTGTAATAATATCTAACATGTTGTGTAGTACTAATATAACTGACCTAGACCTAAGTGATAATAATATAACAAATGTTGGACTTCAGTGTTTGTGTTCAGTGTTAAAAACTGGTGATTGTCGTGTAAAAGTGTTAGACTTATATGGTAATTATACAATAACTGTTGAATGTGCACAATGGGTAACACAACAGATCCCTGATGTTATGTTGTTAATTTAGATGAATCTAACTTAAGCTTATTTATGTAAAAAAAAGACAATGAACCAATAATAAACAAGTAGACAATAATCTGTTTTTGTAAATAATAACATATTTTATTGAATAATAAAGAAATTCTTGTAGTTTTATCTTTGTAGTTGATTGAAATGATTCTTGTTTTACTCAACAAATATTCAAACAAATCCATTGAAAATCAAAAATATTTCTTGACAAATGTCCAGTAGTTTGATATCAATACAAGTACAAGTTTGTTTTCATCAATATTTTTATTCAACCAAGTTAAAAGAGACTTTTTTCAACAAATAAAGTTATTTTTCTTATTATTATGAACAAGTGAGTTGGACTTGAAACACGAACAACAGAAAAATGACTTGTTTTCTTTGTCAAATCAAAATATTTGCCATCCAAATGAAAGAAACCATCAATATTTATCCTTATTTTAGAGCATTTGATTGATAAAATAGTATTTTGAGTTGGTTTTGTTTTGTTTTGAAGTCAACTAAAACTTGTGGTGAAAAATGGCGGCAAATGATGGTTTGTTTTGTACAAGACTTTAGTTGAACATGAACGAAGAAAACACTACACGACTAATACAAGCTGGAATAATCCGAATAAATCAAGAAATAATTCTAATGTGGTTCAATAATCATAGTTATCTAGTTTTATTTTCAATGTGAAGATCAGCAATAATTCAGCTCACCTCAGTTTATTCACTTGTCTTTGTTCAGCTCACCTCGACTCTGAAAGAAAATAAATAACGTGGATATTTAGAACAAATTCTTTACTCAAAAACAAGACGTCTACAAAACAAACTTTCCTTGTGGTTTTGGTTGTTCTTTTCCTGGGTCTTTTCACATCAGATCAAAGAGGACAAAATACTGACTAAACGAAAGTCTTGACTGCGGACATTTTCCAGTTTGAGATTCTCGAAAAAAAGCGCATTTTCCCCCAACTTTTCTTGATTTTTCCAAACAGATGTCAATATGTTCAGTAGTTAAGGTATTTTCTTCCAATGTGGTTGGTTGTGTAAGTCAGTAAACTGTTGGGAAGAGAGCAATAATCCAGTAGAAATTCTTGGTTGATGAAGAACAAAAAACAAAACCAACTTTGAAAAACTGCAAACCAACAAGTCACGTGATGAAAAGAGCGGGAAAATAATCATCGACGCTGATTGGTTCATGTCAGGTAACTTGAACCAATCAGAGAACATCACCATGATCCTGTGACAGGGTGGGGTGGGGGATACAGTCATCGAAAATTAAAATTCGTTTTCCAGTTGTCATTACTTTACAGTAATACAATAAATACCGTAAATCCTCTCTTAAGCCCCCCTCTCAAATACGCCCCCCTTTCAAATAAGCCCCCCTCTCTAATAAGCCCCCCTTTCACATAAGCCCCCCTCTCTAATAAGTTTCCCCTTTTTGAAGAATAAAATTTATTAAGCCCCCCCTCTCTTTTAAGCCCCCCTCCCGTCCTCTCCCCCTTCACAACTAAATTCACAATCAAGGTAAATCATACTTGAGACTAACACAAGTGAATCAAATGTTGAAAATAGCTTGTAATTCGAACAATGCATATACCATGCCCCTATAGATTATGCGAGAAAGTCCATAGTAATACTTCCATTTAATCCTGAGTTTACCTTTTTCGAATAAAGTTATCATATCATATTATATTCTGATAACGTAGAACTTAGAGCGTTTCGGCTAAAAATCAATAAGCCCCCCCCCCCCCCCCCCCTCTCTCTATTAAGCCCCCACTCTCCAATAAGCCCCCCCCCCCCCACCCTAAAACGTGCCTGAAATAAATAAGCCCCCCGGGGAGGGGAGAGGCTTAATAGAGGATTTACGGTCAGTATGTTGCAAATGCCTTTCAAAACACTGGAAATCGCATTACTGAAGTGAAATTTAAAAGGCCATAACTTGCTCAAATCTGGCAAGAAACACTTCAAACTATCCCCAACGATCAAATAAAACACAGAGAACAGGTAGGTGCAATTTAAACAATAGCCAATGTGCATGAGCTCGAATTTCTAGCACAAAGCATGATGGGAAACCGAGTCCTTACACTGTTTTAGCTCCTCTAAACATTCATCTGACAATTTTTCGTTCAACATTTTCTATGGAAATGTAAGTATTTCAACAGAGAAAAATAACTGGTTAATTTTTTTCTGATATTTCCTTTGATTTCCCTGTTTCGTTTTTGCAGGGCTCGGTTTCCCAGAGTGCTTTGTGAGCTTTGGTGCACATTGCCTATTCAGCTCTTCTTATTATACTCATACATAGCTTGGGATACCTGTTCTTTCCTGCGCCCGTGATATTTTGGTCAGCATGTATTCACCAGACTTTGTCAAAAATCTTCTCATGAAATGGATTTCTACTGTCACTTTGCAGTCATAATTCATGTTAGGATCATGTCTAGCCTGCTGCTAGAAGGACAGCTTACATTGTTGTAAGTACATATAGAGTTTTATGAAATAGTTAATGTTTTAATCAAACTTACATGACTGTCTTTTTGAAAATGTATTTAGAAATGCATAAAAATATAATGATTGTTATACAATCCAAGAACGAATGCTAGGGTCCTAATGCCATTGACAGGGTTCAATCTGAGTTAGTCATGCCCTGACTTAGACCAACCCAGAGGTTGTTTCAGGGTTCTATCTGTGAGTTAGCCATGCCCTGACTTAGATCAACCCAGAGGTTGTTTCAGGGTTCTATCTGTGAGTTAGCCATGCCCTAACTTAGATCAGCCCAGAGGTTGTTTCAGGGTTCTATCTGTGAGTTAGCCATGCCCTGACTTAGATCAACCCAGAGGTTGTTTCAGGGTTCTATCTGTGAGTTAGCCATGCCCTAACTTAGATCAGCCCAGAGGTTGTTTCAGGGTTCTATCTGTGAGTTAGCCATGCCCTGACTTAGATCAGCCCAGAGGTTGTTTCAGGGTTCTATCTGTGAGTTAGCCATATGCCCTGACTTAGATCTGCCCAGAGGTTGTTTCAGGGTTCTATCTGTGAGTTAGCCATGCCCTGACTTAGATCAGCACAGAGGTTGTTTCAGGGTTCCATCTGTGAGTTAGCCATGCCCTGACTTAGATCAGCCCAGAGGTTGTTTCAGGGTTCCATCTGTGAGTTAGCCATGCCCTGACTTAGATCTGCCCAGAGGTTGTTTCAGGGTTCTATCTGTGAGTTAGCCATCCCGATGTCCTGACTTAGATCAGCCCAGAGGTTGCTTCAGGGTTTGATCTTGGCATGGCCTACTCACACCACTCTTCACTCTAGGATTCTTAGAACCACACTATTTTATTGTATGTGCAGTTTTATTTTAATGTGAAGAGAAAGTTTTGTTTTTTTAGAAAAATAGGTGAATAAATTAAAAAAATGTCACAGCTTGTTTATAAGGGGGACAGAATGGCAAAGAACAATAAGAATTTGGACTCATTTTACTCTGCAGCTGAATTGATAGTTCTGATAAGTCTGGTTTTCAAACATTTTATAAATTAACCTGTGTTTATCCTTGGCTACAATATTAATATATATACATTTTTTTGTGGGTATCATTGCTTTTTTAATTTCTAAAAAAATCTAATATTTTGCAGTTTTCTCCCCCTCCCATGACTTGGCATGATTTTTAGCATTTAAACATATGATTGTATTCATGTTATGTTATAAAATAGGGCCATTATGGAATTCAAAGTTGAAATGTTTGTATTTATCATGTAATTCCTTAGCGTAAAAATATTGCAAGTGGACAGATAGAACCAACAGACAAGGAGTGTAACTTTCCCAGTGACGAGACTGAAGAACAAGATGAAGAATGGAAGGTAAAAGAAGAAAAGGAAGAAAATGACAAGATGGAGGTAGATCAATTATCAGTAAGTTAATGCATTATTACTGTTCCATGTCAGGTCTAGGAAAAATGGCCAGTCAATCACGGGTCATGATGACCAAACAAATTAGTTTTAGCTTAGTCATACCTCATTTCTGGTTGAATGTTACTGGTCAAAATAAACAGCAAGGCAAAGATTTGACCAGACAAGTTCCAATACTGGTTGGATATTGTTCCTTGACTGGCTGTTATTTCAAGCCCTGCACATCAATCACCTTTGTCACTACAGTAAACTATCACCTTTCTGACACCCAATTATATATTACAGACACCCAAATATTACAGACACTCAAATATTACAAACAGGAACAAAATCCTCAGCAAAAAATACATAGAGGATATATCATGATGGCAAGACGATTTGGAGTTTGTCTTGGAGTGGTGAAATATTTTTCAACATGAGAAGATAAACTTCATATTTTCCAGCTAATGATCCTGAGTGAGAAGAGATACGATGTGATGTCATCAATATCTTCACATGTGAGGATATGGAAAATATGTCACTGACGTCCAGGATGTAGTTTGTGTGAAAAATATGTGGTGTATTTCTCAGTAGAACACTAGTGTCTAAATAATAAAAAGAAATAACACACACTACTACTGACACTTGCTACTTTAGAATTATGGACACCTTGTCTGGTCCCAAGAAGATAATAATTTTGATATCCATAATGCATTGCAGTCTTAGTATGTCTCACCCTCCCCACCCACCCCTCCCTCCCTTCCAATTTACACCTCTTCTTTGGTTACTATCTGCCGCAAGAGCTTTTGTGTAGCTTTGCTAGCGGCATGTATAACATGGCAGTTGTCAAAGTGTAGTATAATATAAGTGATGTTTTTTTATTTGTTGTGTAGGATGAAGACACTGAAGCACTTTTAGCTGCAGATTTTGAGATTGGTCATTTCTTTAGAGAACGACTTATTCCTAAGGTTGGTTGGTCTTCATCCCTCCTGCTCTTCTCTCTCTCTCTCTCTCTCTCTCTCTCTCTCTCTCTCTCTCTCTCTCTCTCACATACACACACACTCTCACTCACATGGGTAGACCTATAAAAGTTTTGTTGTGTTTTAGATCCTTCCAATATATGTATAGAATCAACTGTATGTTTACCCCCTTACATGCCCCCCCTTCTCTCTCACACACTCACATGGGTAGACCTATAAAAGTTTTGTTTTGTTTTAGACCCTTCCAATATATGTATAGAATCAACTGTATGTTTACCCCCTTACATGCCCCCCCTTCTCTCTCACACACTCACATGGGTAGACCTATAAAAGTTTTGTTTTGTTTTAGATCCTTCCAATATATGTATAGAATCAACTGTATGTTTACCCCCTTACATGCCCCCCCTTCTCTCTCACACACTCACATGGGTAG
Source organism: Anthopleura sola (assembly GCA_023349425.1). Lineage (NCBI taxonomy): Eukaryota > Metazoa > Cnidaria > Anthozoa > Actiniaria > Actiniidae > Anthopleura > Anthopleura sola. Next base: position 435,874 of record JALHLI010000034.1, on the reverse strand, counting down.
ACCTATAAAAGTTTTGTTTTGTTTTAGACCCTTCCAATATATGTATAGAATCAACTGTATGTTTACCCCCTTACATGCCCCCCCTTCTCTCTCGCTCACTCACAGGGGTAGACCTATAAAAGTTTTGTTGTGTTTTAGACCCTTGCAATATATGTATAGAATCAACTGTATGTTTACCCCCTTACATCCATACATAGTTTTGACATGGCATGCATGAACAGTTTAGAGGGTAGAGTTAAAAATAGGGAACCATTACCCCAGCTGAATGGGTCAATGACAGTGATCAAAATAGTAACAAATGAAGGTGAATTAGAATGAAGATGATTGTAATGATGATGTCTTTCTCAGGCTGTTCTGTATTTCACGGGCGAAGCAGTGGAAGACGAGGTAAGTTCATTAAATCTTTAGATCATGTTCAAGTCATTTGTTCCAATTTTTACTCGTGTTTTTCAACTTTTTTTGTGTTTGTTTTTGTAGTTTGATGATGAAGAAGATGAAGATATGGATGGAGTAAGTCGAGCCTGGTTTCCTTGACAACTGTTTATCACCATGACAACAGTCTATTTATCATTTTGTTGCTGTTTTTTAGGAGGGTGATTTGGGTGATGATGATGATGATGATGACGACCCTGACTACAGTCCCAAAGTAAGTCTTCCTGTTACAGGCACCACGAGTACAGTTCATTTCATTTCTTTTCCTACTCTTTCACTGCGATTCTCAATATTCTGCGAACCCAGACACTTAAACGGCTGGTTGTGAATTTTTTTTTTTTTTTTTTTTTTTTTGCTGCCGTCAATGGAAACCTTTTATACTTTTGACTGGCGGCCGCAAAAAACCAATTTCACAACAAGCCATTGAAATGTCTGAGTTTACAGAGTATTAAGAATCGCAGTAAGGATTTTTCCACTTCATATTTCTTCTCATCTAATTTTTTCACTGTTTTTCAGGAAGACCAACCAAAAGAATGCAAACACCAATAAACAACCTGACCCCTCCCGTGAAGGGAATTATTTGTCTTTGATCTGATTGGTCAGATTTCACTTTAGTTACCAATCCACACGGTTCAAGCAAGACGCGATTAAATGACAATCATTGAAGTGAACGCTGACACATGATTGGTGATCCTTGTCACGTGATTCAGTCCTAAGTTAAGTGTCAAGATGTTGATAAATACCAGCAGTACAAGGTTATTACTCGTTTCTTCTGTACTTGATAATGAATTCTTAGTCATTGCTGTCATGTCGTAACGTTTTGTAATAAAGAAATCTTTTCAGCAATGATTAACTCCAATACTTGACTTGATTGATTGAATCTCAACAAATGTCACTTGATTTCGTGACCACCAAACTTGCGTGACAGTACCTTGCGTGACTGTTAGAGTTTCAAGACTTGTATCAGGTTTGGGGTATTATATCTCCCATGTTCTTTGTTGAATCTCGTGACCGCCATACTTGCGTGACAGTACCTTGCGTGACTGTTAGAGTTTCAAGACTTTTATCAGGTTTAGGCTATTATATCTCCCATGTTCTTTGTTGAATCTCGTGACCGCCATACTTGCGTGACAGTACCTTGCGTGACTGTTAGAGTTTCAAGACTTGTATCAGGTTTAGGGTATTATATCTCCCATGTTCTTTGTTGAATCTCGTGACCGCCATACTTGCGTGACAGTACCTTGCGTGACTGTTAGAGTTTTAAGACTTTTTTCAGGTTTAGGGTATTATATCTTCCATGTTCTTTGTTGGTTGCATTGTTGTTAAAGAGTAGGCGGAACTGTGCTATCGGGACAAGAATTCAAACGCCTAGCTGTGCAAATTAAAGAGAAGGTTCCGTGTAAATGGTATGTACTGGTCAACATTTTGAACGGTTAAAAATTCGTTCGGTACGCCACGTGTAACGCCAAAGTGCGCCGTGGAACCCAAAACTGTGATACAGCTATTTCAAAAAATGTTGCTGAAGGTTTTGTTGCATGTTGCTTACTAAGCTTGAAATGTATTATATTCCCATGTAAATAATGTCAGCACAGAAGAATATATGCTGGAAAACCTGCAGACAGTTTGGGAATTTTTTAAAATATTTTTATGACCTTTCGTTGCTTGAATTCACATCACCCATACTGCATTTCGGGCTTGGTATGCAACAAGCAACAAAACCTTCACCATCCTTTTTTGAGATACTTCATGTGACGTAAGGCTTTGTCATTCATGTGCCAACTTGAGATGGATTGGCTGGTAAAACAAAGCAACTTATGAAGAGCTTTTGTGAAAATGGTTGTCATATTAACATCACAATGCTATTGTTAGTAAACATGAAATATCGCTATATATTTTTTCCAGTTCGGTATCCTAAAACTCGTGCGTTCTGATTGGCTGTTGTATAGTAGTGGGTGGTATTTTCTATCTGACCGCTGTCCGGTATCCTGGGAAAACAGATTGCTAAGCAACAAAATTAATTGAAAAAACAAGTGGAAAAGTAAACGGGGAACAAATGAATGAGTTATTTACCGTCCTAAAGTCGGTCAGGATAGCGAAAAACTGCGTTCGGCCTTGAAAACGGACCTCGGACTAACAGCCTCAGTATATGCAAGACCTCGGCCGGTAAATGACATCTATACCGTGTAATCATGTAATCATAGGACAATCTATGAATCTACTAGAGCAGATGTCACATGATCTTACAGCACGTGCACAGCATGCAGTAACAATCAACTGGCCTCAGCATATTTGACTCTATATTCTTAACGAAGTGAAGGATTTGAACCCAGGGTCGTATCATAAGTGATGGGTGTAATCTTCCTGTTGAGAGTAGTTTCACAATATACATATAACCGGTTTTGCGGTCACCAAACAGGAAAAACATGAAACAGCACAGTGGTGACCAGCTTTGATTGGCTAAGGATTACGTCATATTTCAATAAAACAATTCTATTGGCTGAACATAATGAACTGGGCGTAAGCTAAATGCATACGCACACCCAAAACCAAACAGACTGAAGCTAGCTACGTAGAGATAAAGACGAGGAAGAATTTACAGACAACTTTCGAAAGAAATTGGTTTTACTGCACGAGTACAATTTAAGGCAAACTGAATCAAGGTAAGAGTTTAGAGGCTTCTTAAAGTTTTTCTAGTTTTATAGCGATAGACTATTTTTGTTTGTGTAGTTTTGGCATCATTGTACATGACTTTCGTTTTGTTGGATAAAATCAAGTTTCCTTTTTGTACATCAAATAAGCATATGTTCAAATTTCAATAAACTAACCAAGTCTGTACATGAAGAAGATATGGTGTATTGAGAACCAAGTTTGCCAGTAGCGATTGCAAGATTCCGTGTTGCAGAGATAGCTGACTGACTTGGCTTTGATTTGGAATCAGTAAAGAAATGAATCGTTCATGCAGTGGTATCGGACTTGGAGTAAATCAAATCTAGTCTAAAAGTTTGGATTTTTTACAGCTTCTTTTCTTAATGGATGATGCATTTTCGTTGGTCTGATACAGGAAATGAGCTGATCTTCGAAAGATTTCTACGAGTAAGGAAAGAAGCTGTGTGAAAGTGAAAGTGAAAGCGGAGTCTTGACCAACGTGGTTTCTTTGAGTGAATCCTCAAATTGAAACATTAATAAATTAAATAAGGAAACAAGTTGAAAGAAAAGAGGAATTTCAAGATTAAACTAGTTTTCAACCTCCAATTGAATTTGAATTGACGAGTTTCGTATTTTCTAGGTATTGAAAGCTAAGAACGGCTGCAGCGATCTTGGTAACCAAGGAATCACAAATATTGACATATAAAGAAATTGCGAGAAGTACCAGAACGAGCACAGCTATATATACAGAGGTAAGCATACTAACTGCAAGTGAATTATTGAAATCATATTTATTTACTGTAACTATTGTAAGTGTGGGCTTTTATGTTGAAAATCGAGAACTTTGAGCGCTAAGGTATTTTGTGTGGCGTCTGTAAAATAATACGTTTTGACCCCCTTAGTATGACGTCACTGAGTCGTCAAAAAATTGTCAGACGTGAAGTTCAAAAGTTCTACAAGTAAAAGTAATACTTGCTTCTAAACTTCAAACCGGAATTTTTGGAATGTAAGAAAATGTAGGTCAAGATTATCGTTCAACGTAATTAGAAGTAAGTCTTACATTTGTATCAATCGGTGCATAAATACATTAGGTACGTGTGATGTAGTAGATCTCTTAGTATGTTCTAGATAAGATTGACTGTAAGGTTCTACAATACACAGTTTTGATCATGGAAGAGTTGAACTTGTAACTGTCTGATTTGATCGCCCGTAAAAACCTCATTTAACCAACTAATAAGATAGGATAATGCTTGTAGGATAATGAAATACTAGAATATGATTACCAAGCAGTTAAGCTGGGCCTATATCAGTCGATCGAGGGACGCTATCACCAAAATTTTTAGCCATTAAACAACGGCTAAATATGAGGTGACTATTATAACTGAGACGATTCTTAGCCATTAAACAACGGCTAAATATGAGGTGACTATTATAACTGAGACGATTCTTAGCCATTAAACAACGGCTAAATATGAGGTGACTATTATAACTGAGACGATTCTTAGCCATTAAACAACGGCTAAATATGAGGTGACTATTATAACTGAGACGATTCTTAGCCATTAAACAACGGCTAAATATGAGGTGACTATTATAACTGAGACGATTCTTAGCCATTAAACAACGGCTAAATATGAGGTAACTATTATAACTGAGACGATTTTTAGCCATTAAACAACGGCTAAATTCATCTTATATATTATATCAGAGCAGGTTTATTGCATAATTATTTTACGTATATAGAGATAATTGAATGTGAAATTAACCATTGTCTTATTTCTGGGCCTATATCAGTCGATTGAGGGACGCTATTCCCTATTATCTGCAGATACAGTTGACCTTGGGTTTAAAGTGGCCTTCGTTAATCAACTTCTATTCTGTATCCAGCATCATATTTTATCTTAAGTTTTGTATTTATGGCCCATTCTTTTATAAGCTTATGTCTTTTTTATACCGTACATATACTAGCCCTATTTGTTTAGTTTTAGCATTCTCCAAGTATTAAATGTAAATAAGTTAGCGAGTACTGACAAAGGCTGAAGTGGCCTTTGTCAGTACTAACATTTACCGTTTGCAAAAAAAGCTCTTCAAGTTTACAAACAAATAGTTCGGAGATGTCTACCATTCTATTCTGATCTACAAGTATATCCACCTGATCTGAACTAGCGATGTACAAATGAAGTCATTGCAAAACTGAGTTTTCATATTTAATTAGGTGCGCTGCTTTCTGGCTCGATCAAAAACTTAAAACATAAAATTCACTTATTAATTTGCCACTGTTATCAAGCTATAATAAGCAACAATATTTTTCCCCGTTTTGCGACCTAAAGTGAGAGGCCAGGCTGCTAAGGATGACACCTCAGGTTTGCAAATTCTCTCAATTCTGATTGGCTAACATTTTTTCTCAGATCAACTGGATATACACATATTATTATTACGTTTTGTTTATAACTATATTTATATTCATACTGTATATTTTCATATCTTTCCTAAATCCCACCCCACCCCACCCCCAAAGGGAGGTTAGAGGATTTTTATGTAGTTCATTCTTCATCTTTTATCATGCACAAATTATTGGAACATTTGTTTGATTATCTAATTATGATGAACAGAAAAAAGACTATATTGTGTCATGAAGCAAGCTATACAATTGAGTAGAGCACATTAACTCTTTATTTCATGAGCTACAAGAAGAACTACAAGATCTATAAATATGCGATAATGATAGATAAGTTAATCCATCACGTAACATACATGTTACTGCTAATGTTACACGACTAATAATGACTATAATCCATAAGCTCCAGTAGATCGATGTCTTCACTTTAATGTCTCAAGCTTACTAACTAACTATTACATGTTATGTCAGATCTGTTTTATATCTGTCTATCAATGTCACGTAACATTGTTCAACGCGTGACGTTTTAGGCACTTCACAATAAGAACATATAGTGAAATGTTTCTTTTTTCTTTCTTTCATCAGGCAGTTCATTATATTCTACTTTTTAGTCTTACTTCAGAAGTTTCTAACTAAAGTCTTTCTAAAATGGCTCTGTTCTTGCAAGACCACGAAAAGAAAGCTTTAGTTAGATTGAAACTGAAGAAAGATGAACTTGGTTTTGCTACTAAAATATGCGTACCAGACAAAGAAGATCCTGATGAAAAAAATGTACTTCTCATAACAAGTCCCAGTATCTTCCCAGATAATATAGATGCACGTTTGGATGACATTGAGGTCCATCGTTGGATTAAGCCAAAATCCTGCGAGCAAAAGGATCCAGCTATTAAATATGAAGTGAAGAATATTGAGAATCATAAACAAGCAGATGTTAGCACAGTTGTGTTTGAAGGAGGTGATAAGAAGCTTTATCATACTCTGCAATATAAAGTTCTTACTGATGAAGATCTTAAGAAAAAAGAACACAAGGAACTGTGTGCATGTGTGTTTGAAGGTAAAAAGAAAATAGAGCTGCTATTTAAAAAAAAAGGAGGATCATACAAGCGGAGTAATGTGAGCAAGGAAGGCTTTGATGAGAAGAGAGCTAAAGGTGCACCAGTTATTATTGCAGAGCTGACACACTACTTTATGGGTATTCCAAGATATGCTCATAAGGTTGTTGGTGTACTATCCATCGATAGCAATGGTGAACTGTATCCTGTGTTATTCAAAGATGGATTTTTAGGTGAGACTTGGGAATCTCTTAAATTAACTTATTAAACTCATGAATAATTAATGAGGAAAACATAATAGAAATCATTGTCCGTGGAGGAGGTTGTATGTCTGATACAAAATCGTCCTGATTTGCATAAACTTTAACTCCAATTTTCTCAGCCAAATTCGATTTTATCTTTAAAATTTTAGTAGAACATGAATGTATACACCTAGACGTTTCATAAGTAATATACGATATTTGATATACGATATACAACATATTGTATATATTACTTCAATAAGCAATATTTGTACTGTATATATGAGCAACAGAAGTGTTTCCTTCTGGATGTGCATGTGTCCTAGTAAGAATTTAGTATAAAGGAATCTTATGAATGATTGGTTTAATTAAGGAACACCCTTTTGTCTTTAGCTTTGATGATTTAATTTTTTCAACCCGATTAACAACACATTTTGTTAAATACCAAGTGTCAAAGTCCATTTTTTCTCTCTTCTCATTGGCCAAGAGACTGCCACATGTTTCACTGTTTCCCAGCAACCCTTTGCAGTGAGCAACATTACATTTGTATTCCCCAGTGAACAACAAAACCAGAAGTGATTTCAATGGAAATGTAAGATTTTATGGAAAAAAAATTATTTAAATCAAATCCTAAAAATCTGTTAATTGTGTTCTTTGACACTTCAGTGGTATATAACGTACAAAACACTTAAAATATTAATACTGGTCATACTGGAACCTCAGGAAACATCGTCGCCTCAGGACCACAAAGCACTCTGTTTCCCTTGGTCACAGTCAATAAATGTTAAATGAGTGATAAACGTAAGTATCGTGATTCTCCTATAAGTTTGATCGGGAGAGAGCCGCCAATATAAACCCATATTGTCATCTCATGATCAGAATTGCAAAGTTATATTGAGGACATTGGAAGTAAACATATTCCGTATTGGCCTTTGTCACTTCACAACTACGGCCAATACAAAATATATTTTCTCCCAACTAGCCGCCAATATAAACCTGTATTGGGGGCTCAAAATCGCAATAAGTTATAAATATTGATAATGATAATTTATGGATGGCATAAATGATGTTTTCAGAGGATGGAACTGATGAGGATCCTAGTAATGCAGCAGAAGGACACAATGCTTCTCGTACAAAGTAAGTGTCTGTCTCTTGATATTGAGCATTACTGTGATGAATAATTCAATGACATCCCGATTCTATATTCATAACAATCTTCTCATAGTGATTGTTGTTCAGTAATATAATATTTATAAGTTTAATGTCAATTGTTCTATCTGGTTTCTTCTATGTTGATATTTCTAACAATAAAAGGTGATCGATGGGTCGAGGACAGGGGTGGATCCAGGATTTTCTTCAGGGAGGGGTGCTGTGTTGGAACACATGAGAAAACAATGAACCAATTTAAATCAAAAGAACAACTGATATCATTCAAGAAAGAGAAAATTATTACATATTGGATATCTTCAAAGATGCAAGTCGAAAATCATTGTTTTGTATTGGTTAGGCACAAAGTGGACCCCGAGGGGTGCGCACCCCCTGCACCCATTCCTGGATCTGCCCTTGGAGGACCTGAAAACTTGGTTGTGCCTCAATGAGCTTTTATCATGTAATTCCAAAGATTTCCAAAACTCACAGGACAGAAAAACAATTAGATAGCTGGAAAAAACATGTTAAAATCAGTAAAACTGTGAAGTTTGAAGGAATTAATTTCAAAACTCGCAAAGATGTGAATTTTCAAAAATCGAAATTTTGTATGAAAACATTTGTTGGTAGGCAAGAGATGCCTCAAGCAAAAGTTTTCTTACAAAATTCACACTCTTCAAAAATGATATCTTCACAAGTTTTGAACCTTGTTTTTAAAACTTCAACATTTTTACTTATTTTAACATGCTCTTTCCAGCCATGGTAATCATTTTTCTGTTTTACTAATTTAAAAATACATGATAAAAGGTCATTGTTAGGAATTCAATGCACAGGGACTGTATGTGGAGGGGGAGAAGCTTGGGGGACCATAGCCCACCCCCACCCACTTTTCCCTTTTGCATACAAGTCTCTTACATTAATATAAATGTTATGAAACCTATGTACAACGAAAGCCTCGAGTTTTAATTTTGTGATCGTAAATATCAATTTCATTTTATTTTATCATAGTGTTGAGAGAACAAGTGATCAACCTGCAGAGAAAGATCTCTCATCAAGAGCACTAGGTAAAGGCCAACTCTTGTGTTTGTTCATTCTTCTTTCACTTCGAGCTCAATCACCATTTTTGATTGATTGACACAATATTTTGTTGTTGGTTCAATATTGGGAAATTTACAAAAATATATACTAAACAATTTAGAAAATGAATGGATCGGAGATCATATTCTAGTAAAAGTCAAATAGTCAATAACAAATAATTAAGGGACTGTTCATTATTCATCTAAGAGGGGGTATCGGTTAAAAAATAGACAAATTTGCATATTTTCAACTCCCACCCCCCCTCCCCCATGGCCAAATGATATTCCCTATTTTTTTGGAACCCCCTGTTTATTTCCAACATTTTGAAGGCTCTCCTTTATATAACTTGTCAGTTATTTCAAGACCCCCTTTTCAGGGCACAAATTCTAAGGCCTGACAAGAAAAAAGTTTTTACAATAAGAAAAAAGTTGTAGCAAGTTGTACGGTTGATTTACATGACACAATTTGTTTTGTAAGCATGACGTAAGCATGCGACAGTTGTAAGAAACAGTTGTACCATGTAAATTGGCCCTAACAGTGATACATGTAGCCTCCTACGCAGATGCTCTTAGGGTCGTCACGCAATACTTCTCTCCCCATGTTAGTGGGGAGAGAAACATTGCGTTACGACGTGATGACCCTAAGAACATCTGCAAAGGAGGCAATGATACATGTGGATCTATAGAAAAAGTAAGGTTTGTGATTAAGAAATCTTGTCTGGCTATAAGTGAGGGAATGTCTACAATGTAAATATTTTGCAATATAAAATAATGCTTTTTCAATGAATGAATGAATGAATGAATGAATGAATGAATGAATGAATGAATGAATGAATGAATGAATGAATGAATGAATGAATGAATGAATGAATGAATGAATGAATACAGAAATGAATGGATGCGTGAATGAATGAATAATTTAAAATGAATGAAACCATGAATGCATGAATGAATGAATACCTACATGAATGAATGAATGTATAGAAAAATGAAATAGGTGAATGAATACAAAATGAATGATTGAATGCATTAGTGAATGGATGAATGTATAAATTAATTAATGAATGTATTACTAAATGAATGAATGCATAAATGAATAAATGAGTGAATGCATGATTGGATAAATGCATGATTGGATAAATGGGTAAATAAATGGATGAATAAATAAATACATTAATACACCAAACAGCAAACAAAAACCATCCAACAAATAAACAAAAATAGAAACAAAAAACCCAACAACAACTAAGCAATGATAGATGAATAGATAGATAATTGAATAGATAGATCAATAGATGGATAGATAAATGTGAAATACAAAACCCATAGTTTTTAACAGTCCAATGAGAAAATCCTCACATATTTAATCCTTACCTTGTCTTCCTGTCTTTTGGGTGTTAAATTGTCGTGTTTTTATTTTCAGAATATACAGAAAAACTGAAGTCATCCATTAAAAAACAAACCGATTTTCTGTTGGCGGAGGAAGAAGACAAGAAAATTAGAACCGATGACATCTTCACAAATGTGACTATCCAACGTGGCAAGAAACAATTCAAGAAACCCAGGCCTGAAGAAACGAGATATGGCAGGAGGCAAATGGATGAAGTTCCAGAAAGTAGAACAGCACTGAAAACATGTTCAGAGATGTTTGTTTGCCCAGAAAATGATCAAAAACCCACAGCTTCTGGCACGACCAATCCTAAATCTATCTTGTTGTTTGGCAAAGGAGGAATCGGAAAGTCTCTGTTTTGTCGGAAGCTGGTGCGGGATTGGTCGGACGACAAATTGTTTGAGAAAAGTCAAGAAAAAGCCAAAGTACCTGATTTTCAGTTTGTATTCCTGTTGACATTCCGCCAATTTCTTCTTCCAGAGGAAGAAAAAGTTGATTTGCGTGATATCTTAAATAAGTCCTCCCTCTTAGACGAGCATTCAGCTGTGGATGAGCCATTACTGCAGTATATCATTGAAAATCCTGAGAAGCTAGTCATAATTCTTGACGGCTATGATGAGTATAAACATCGAGAGAAAATCACAGGGGACTTTGAAACAAGATACCCAAACAACCCTCATGAGAAAATCCCTGTTCCTGCTCTGTTAGCCAAAATCATGAAAGGCAAGATGTTAAAAGAGTCAGTGGTTGTAGTATCTTCAAGGCCTGGCGAAGCAGAGGAATTAAAAAAAATTATCTTTGATGTGAGATGCGAGATTCAAGGATTTTCTTCGGCTCAAGTTGTGGAGTACATTAAAAAATATTTTAAAGAGAACGAAAGCATGAAGAAAAAAGTAATTGATCAAGTGGAGGCCAATGAAATTCTTTTAAGTTTTGGCCACATCCCCGTGATGTGTTATTTAATGTGCTATTGTATTAAATGGTACATGACTGAATCAAAAACCACAGATAAACTACCCGTCACAAGAACAGAACTTTATCATGAAGTTATTAAACTATTTATCAAGAAACATTCCTCTTCTAAATACGAAGAAATGGAAGAAACTAAAGTACAAGAAATATTACATAAACTAGCTGAACTAGCGATGAATTTAATGATTGAAGGAAAATATATTTTCGAGGAAAAAGAAATGAAAAAATTCAATTTTAAAGAAGAAGAAATTACAAACCTGAAAGCGAGTGGATTACTTGACTGTTGTCCTGGCGTTAAAAAATCTCCATCCGAGAAAGCACCACTTGAATATACCTTTACACACCTAACGATTCACGAATATCTTTGTGCTTATTCGTTTGTAGAGAAAAAAGAAATACCGAAGAAAAAGAACTCAAGTGCAGTGACGCTTGAGTTTGTAGCGGGGATTTTGTCAAAAAAAAACGATGAAAAACTGATGGAAGAATTGATAGAAAATATCAAACCAGAGAATGTAATAGATCATAGGAATAAACTGCTAACTTTATCCTGTCTGTACGAGTACAAAGACGATGGGTTTTCTACCAGAGTAATAAATAACCTTAAACACAGATACTGTAATGAGCGTGGGTGGATTGTATTTATTGGAATAACTGATATCGATTGTTTGTACATAAGTTATTTATTAGATATAGTGAATTTAATCAACGCAGAACAAACTAAACAACATCTAACATCTACACAGTCATTTATTGTTAATGCATTGTTCATTGTTCGCTCATATTTATCAGCATCAGGGATCAGAATGTTGTGTAATTCTCTTGTTAGTATTTCTACTGTTACTAAACTGGTGCTGGAGGGTTGTGAATTAGACGATGAATGTGTTGTAATAATATCTAACATGTTGTGTAGTACTAATATAACTAACCTATCACTAATGAATAATAACATAACAAATGTTGGACTTCAGTGTTTGTGTTCAGTGTTAAAAACTGGTGATTGTCGTGTAAAAGTGTTAGACTTAGAGGGTAATTATAAAATAACTGTTGAATGTGTACAATGGGTAAAACAACAGATCCCTGGTGTTGAGTGGATATTTAGATGAATCTAACTTAAACTTATTTATGTAAAAAATAGACAATGAACCGATAATAAACAAGTAGACAATAATCTGTTTTTGTAAATAATAACATATTTTATTGAATAATAAAGATATTCTTGTAGTTTTATCTTTGTAGTTGATTGAAATGATTCTTGTTTTACTCAAAAAATATTCAAACAAATCCATTGAAAATAAAAATATTTCGTGACAAATGTCCAGTAGTTTGATATCAATACAAGTACAAGTTTGTTTTCATCAATATTTTTATTCAACCAAGTTAAAAGAGACTTTTTTCAACAAATAAAGTCATTTTTCTTCATATTATGAACAAGTGAGTTGGACTTGAAACACGAACAACAGAAAAAATACTTGTTTTCTTTGTCAAATCAAAATATTTGCCATCCAAATGAAAGAAACCATCAATATTTATCCTTATTTTAGAGCATTTGATTGATAAAATAGTATTTTGAGTTGGTTTTGTTTTGTTTTGAAGTCAACAAAAACTTGTGGTGAAAAATGGCGGCAAATGATGGTTTGTTTTGTACAAGACTTTAGTTGAACATGAACGAAGAAAACACTACACGACTAATACAAGCTGGAATAATCCGAATAAATCAAGAAATAATTCTAATGTGGTTCAATAATCATAGTTATCTAGTTTTATTTTCAATGTGAAGATCAGCAATAATTCAGCTCACCTCAGTTTATTCACTTGTCTTTGTTCAGCTCACCTCGACTCTGAAAGAAAATAAATAACGTGGATATTTAGAACAAATTCTTTACTCAAAAACAAAACGTCTACAAAACAAACTTTCCTTGTGGTTTTGGTTTTTCTTTTCCTGGGTCTTTTTACATCAGATCAAAGAGGACAAAATACTGACTAAACGAAAGTCTTGACTGCGGACATTTTCCAGTTTGAGATTCTCGAAAAAAAGCGACATTTTACCCAATTTTTCTGGACTTTTCCAAACAGATGTCAATATGTTCAGTAGTTGAGGTATTTTCTTTCAATGTGGTTGGTTGTGTAAGTCAGTAAACTGTTGGGAAGAGAGCAATAATCCAGTAGAAATTCTTGGTTGATGAAGAACAAAAAACAAAACCAACTTTGAAAAACTGCAAACCAACAAGTCACGTGATGAAAAGAGTGGGAAAATAATCATCGACGCTGATTGGTTCATGTCAGGTAACGTGAACCAATCAGAGAACATCACCATGATCCTGTGAAAGGGTGGGGTGAGGGATACAGTCATCGAAAATCAAAATTCGTTTTCCAGTTTTTTCTGGTGTCATATTTCAATATGAACTTGTTGTGAACTACTAATGAAAAAGACAAAGCAATTATCACTTTCCTTCATATTTCAATTCACAGACCACAATTTATTAGGGTGTCAGATTTCAGATCTGCTGACAACGTTTTTCCAATAGGTTTAATACATATTTATATCGTGTGTAAGGGTTTGTAGTCAGTAGAATGTCATACGAATGTTTAAAAAACTCATGAATATTTAATGAGGAAAACACAATAGAAATCATTGTCCGTGGAGGAGGTTTTAAATCTGATAAAACATCCTCTTCATTTGCATAAACTTTAACTCGGATTTTCTCTCCTGCTTGGTTCATTCGTCAAAAATTCAGTAGAAAATGCGAAGATACACCTCAAAGTTTTTTAAGCTGTTCAATAAACTCGCAGATCGTGTTTTATCGGGCTTAAAACCACTCGGCTTCGCCTCGTGTTTTAATTAAGGAATAAAAAACAGTTTTCCGTGTATTATACTCTGATAAAGACACGCGGGATGTGGAGAGAACACGAGAGAAGCGTAGGAAACCACGACGCGTAGCGGAGTGGTTTCCAGCTTCTCAAGTGTTCTCTCCACATCCCAAGTGTCTTTATCAGAGTATAATACACGGAAAACGGTTTTTTTTATTGCTTTTATAAAATAACTAGCGCTCAAATGCTTTTAAGAAGCAGAGAGAGAAAAAAAAAAATAGCGCGAGCATGTATTATTTAGCAGTTATTCGCCGAAGGCGAAGTGATTATCGATGAATATTTACCGAGCGGCGAGTCTTCGAGCTGCGAGGTAAATATTCATCGATAATCACTTCGCCTGAGGTGAATAATTGTTTTAGTATAAATAAAAAGGTGATTATTTCAAAAAAGAAATTTCCTCTTCGCTTACTGTGACAAAACGACTGCTGACAGCCATTTTGTCCGAAAAGGTGATTATCGGCTGAGTTTAGTATAAATACAAAGGTGATTATACGAAATCGCGCGCTCTGATTGGTTTTCTATCTCGGATTATCAGCCGATAATCACCTTTTCGGACAAAATGGCTGTCAGCGTGACCGTCGCGCTTTTAAAAAATAAAATATTTTCACTTTCAATGTTGTTTCCTTCTTTCTTTTTTGAAATAATCACCTTTTTATTTATACTAAAACAGTTATTCACCTCAGGCTCAGTGATTATCGATGAATATTTACCTCGCAGCTCGAAGATTCGCCGCTCGGTAAATATTCATCGATAATCACTTCGCCTTCGGCGAATAACTGCTAAATAAAACATGGCTTTTTGACCAATCAGAGCGCGCGTAATATCAAAGTTATTTTATAAATCCCGATAAAACACTCCTGCTCGTTTATTAAACAGTACATAATAATGTATAGAATATCAGAATAGCCAAACTGATAACCAATATTCTTAGACAGGGTGAAACTGAACTTTTTTAGACGTTTTTTTTTTTCTATTTTTGAGCATTTTTAGGTCTCAAAAGACTATTTTTTTTATTAGATCATAATGTGTAGAATGTAATATTCATATCCATTCATGAACGTTATTGGTACATACGTGTACCTGGATAGATCTATCATAATGTGTAGAATGTAATATTCATATCCATTCATGAACGTTATTGGTACATACGTGTACCTGGATAGATCTTTCTCTACCGAACTGGCATTGGAATAAAGATATTTTGATGGTATTTCTTTGTAATGATGTAGTAGGTTGATCACGAAAAGTGAGAAAAATGAGAGATTAATTATGGGGTGACGTAGTGGTTACTGCCCGCCTCACCGCTGTGGTCAAAAAAGTTGGGCAGTTTGTTAGAACCCTGTATAAGGGTCGTTTACTAAGATTGTTCCTTCCCAAAAAATGGTTTGTGGCTGGAAAAATCTTTACAAAGGACCCTATTATAAGGTTCTAAAAAGCTTTCCAACTATTTTCCAGGGTTTATGGCTGACAAAATCTGTTGAAACGACCCTCTTGTATGGTTCTAAGAAACTTTCCAACTTTTCTTCGAGGTTTATGGCTGGAAAACCCTATGCAAACGACCCTCCAATATGGTTCTAGCAAACGATCCAACCTTTTCCTGAGGTTTTAAGGACAAGGTTTGTTTCGTAAATTATTTTTTTTTGCGCAAAGTGTTGCATGAAACAAAGCTCAGTTCTACTTTTCGAAACGGACTGCAGCAACTGGCAACGCTGTTGCACAGTGTATCACCCCTACAGCAACTGGCAACGCTATTGCACAGTGTATCACCCCTACAGCAACTGGCAACGCTATTGCACAGTGTATCACCCCTACAGCAACTGGCAACGCTATTGCACAGTGTATCACCCTTACAGCAACTGGCAACGCTATTACACAGTGTATCACCCCTACAGCAACTGGCAACGCTATTGCACAGTGTATCACCCCTACAGCAACTGGCAACGCTATTGCACAGTGTATCACCCCTACAGCAACTGGCAACGCTATTACACAGTGTATCACCCCTACAGCAACTGGCAACGCTATTGCACAGTGTATCACCCCTACAGCAACTGGCAACGCTATTGCACAGTGTATCACCCCTACAGCAACTGGCAACGCTATTACACAGTGTATCACCCCTACAGCAACTGGCAACGCTATTGCACAGTGTATCACCCCTACAGCAACTGGCAACGCTATTGCACAGTGTATCACCCTTACAGCAACTGGCAACGCTATTACACAGTGTATCACCCCTACAGCAACTGGCAACGCTATTGCACAGTGTATCACCCCTACAGCAACTGGCAACGCTATTACACAGTTTATCACCCCTACAGCAACTTTTCTCACTTTTCTCGTTGCAAGTTGCTGAGATCTCGTTGCAGTGTAACACCTCACTTCGGCAACCTGCAACGCTATATTTTCGAGCATTGCAAAAAGAAATACCCCTGTTAGCATCTCATCCAATATCATTTTTTAAAAAAGGAGTTTTTGCGCTATTTTGGTGTTTGCCCACCCCCTCCCCCCATCGCGTCGTACCAGTCCCTCTGCTGTAACATGATTCTAATGGATTATGGGTTTCCTGTGGTAAGCCATTCGACTGTTCAGTCGGATTTACATTTCCTGTTTGTCTGGTGAAAGATTCAAGCGTCTTGTTCTCGTTGTTCTTGTCCTCCTTCTTCTCTCATTTCAAGTAAGTCTTACGTGTTAATTTGTATCAATCAGTGCATAAATACATTAGGTACGTGTGATGTAGTAGATCTCTTAGTATGTTCTAGATAAGATTGACTGTAAGGTTCTACAATACACAGTTTTGATCATGGAAGAGTTGAACTCGGAACTCTCTGATTTGATCGCCTGTAAAAACCTCATTTAACCAACTAACCAGATAGGATAATGCTTGTAGGATAATGAAATACTAGAATATGATTACCAAGCAGTTTAGCTGGGCCTATATCAGTCGTCTGTTAACGAACAGTTTTGATCATTGATCGATCGAGAAAAAGAAAAGGAGTTTCTCTCAGCATATTGAGCGAAGGGAAGCTATAAATGTGGGTGTTGGCAGCATCTATACAATTTGTCTACGCATGCACAAGGTTTTGGCTTTAAACTTCGCCGCCATTTGGTTTGCGTTTTGAGCCGTGGTAGAAGTTAGTGGACGATCTAGGCCTGTTTTATGGATATGCGAGAGAGGCCATCAAAGGGATTAGACAGTCTATCTGCATTTGTAGTGCTATGGATGGTTATTTTCAATGTGAAGCTCGTAGATTACGAAATAATTAGGATCAAAGTCCATTGAAACAAGGAAAATGTTTCAAAACCACCTACATTCTTCCCGCAGGGTTTATACAAATCGAAGATGATTAAAAGGAATGCCTACCAGTCACTGAAGTTTGTAGTAATATTTTGAAGCTTTGATACATTCTGTGAATTACAGTTGTCTGACCTGAGTCTATACGTATCAATACAATATGTTGCTCTGTTTGGTTTACTAAAATCTTAAGCTCATAAAGTTATGCGCCCGAGCCAGCTTTGGCGAGTTTTGAGTAAAAAATTAAAACATAAGAAAGAAAATGATTCTTGTCATAATTGGCGTTGAACCCAGGCCTTAAAAGTCGTTTACAAAGATGTTTCAATTCGAATAACTGGAAAAATCCTATCAAACGACCCTCCAATATAGTTTTGGCAAACTGTTTTTCAGGGCTTTTGGCTGTACAAAATCTTCTTGCACTATTTTGTTATTTGCCCCACCCCTCCCCCCATCGTCTCGTACCAGTCCCTCTGCTGTAACATGATTCTAATGGATTATGGGTTTCCTGTGGTAAGCCATTCAACTGTTCAGTTGGATTTGCATTTCCTGTTTGTCTGGTGAAAGATTCAAGCGTCTTGTTCTCGTTGCTCTTGTCCTTCTTCTTCTCGCATTTCAAGTAAGTCTTACGTGTTAATTTGTATCAATCAGTGCTTAAATACATTAGGTACGTGTGATGTAGTAGATCTCTTAGTATGTTCTAGATAAGATTGACTGTAAGGTTCTATAATACACAGTTTTGATCATGGAAGAGTTGAACTTGTAACTGTCTGATTTGATCGCCTGTAAAAACCTCATTTAACCAACTAACCAGATAGGATAATGCTTGAAGGATAATGAAATAAGAATCTCAATCCCAAGCAGTTTAGCTGGGTTGATATCGTCTGTTTAATGAACAGTTTTGATCATCGATCGATCGAGGGACGCTATAAATGTGGGTGTTGTCTGTCTTGGCAAGTTTCCAAAGTTGCAGGAAGCCGTGTTCCTGTCCTGTACTCAGACAGAATCGTATCAATGGTTTATTGAAACACCTATTCAAACAAATGACCCATTTATAGCAAACTTCTAGGTATATCATTTCTTGTTTTAGTATTTTTTTTTCTTTCCCTATCTTTCTTTGATTTCCTTGTAGTGTACTATGAATCAAGCTTGCTAATTTTCGATTCCATATTGTATTTATTAAACATTTTTCTTGAATCTGTGATATTCTTGGTACACGCTGGGTTCACAAACGTTTGATTTCTATTTCATCGTATTTTTTGATGAATTTAGATGTACATGTAATGGTGAAATGCTTGGTATCTAGAACTATATGTTGTAGGATAATACACTTAATTATATCCATTTTGAAATCACTAGCAAATCCTGGAATCTGATTGGTTCTCAGCAGTGCGATTTATTCACAAATCGCACCATTTTGAGTTTTAAATCGCACTGTTTTTGAAGAGCCAATAAAATTGCAGAAAACCTTAAATTTGACCAATCAGATCACAGAAAACAAAAGCCAATTCAAAGCATGAGATAAATTTTTGAAGGAGGTTTTCTAGGTGAAAATGGGTGATATTGAAAAATTGGATTTAAATTTGAAATTCCTACAGTAGTGATTTCAAAATGGATATAATTAAGTGGTAATTGAACTTCGTGTCGAGCAATTTTGGTCTGAAATCAAACTCGTAATTAACAAATTGCACTCCCGCTACACGGTCGTGCAATTTTGTAATCACTTGTTTGATTTCAAACCAAATTGCACTCCACTCAGTTCAATTACCATTATATAGACAATAGAGGGTGCGGCAAGACATAATGAGACGTCAGACGTCACACGACCATCTTATGTTACATAGATGAACAGTTTTGATTGACAGCTGATAAGAAAGAACTTGAATTCAGTTCAAATATTTTAAATATTTAAATTCTATTGAAAAGTTTTCAAGGATCCTATAGTGGAACACAATGAAGTTGGGAAGCATTTTTATTATGGATTGAAGGATACTGTCAATAGTGATTTGTCACTCAAAAAAATATGCAGCTGAATCAGATGCTCAACATATCTTTATTTACAACAAAAGGGTCAAAGAATCATCTTTGCTGATCTAATGTTTGTTCTTTTGCTTATAGACTGACATCTCAAGTTGTTGCTAATCTGCTTTCAAATATTCACTGAAATAAACAAGTTAACTTTATAAAAGAAGACCTGAAGAAAGGAAAAACACAGAGGTGATGAGCAAGACCTATCCATATATATGTTGAATGTTTGATACATTGAATAAACATAGATGAATTCAAAGAAGAGAGGTAAGATATTGATGGTTTATGTTATTTACTTTGTTAGAAACATTTTAAAATGATATTACCCACTTATTATAATTGCTAAGTTGTAATTTTACATTCTCCATTAATTTTGGGTCGGTGAGGTCATGTACATGCACTGGCATTGTACAGCTAGTTAATCAGTGCTCAGAATTACATAGGGCTGACAGTGCTCAGAATTACATAGGGCTGACAGAAGGCACATTCAAGCAACGATACACACAGCATAAGCTATCATTCCGAAACAAAAAATATGCCAACAGCACTGAACTCTCAAAACATATCTGGAAACTTAAAGAAGACAAGAAGGACTACACTATCAAATGGTCAATTATCACCTCGGCAAGCTCATACAGCAACATTTCTAAAAATTGCAACCTATCCCTGGTGCAAATCTTGGACAGGATCCTGCCAGGATCCTACCAGGATCTTACGTATATACCAGGATCCTACTAAGGGTCTTGTACAGGATCCTGTATCAATATCCTACAGGATCTTGAACAGGATCCTACCAGGATCCTACTCAGGATCTTGAACAGGATCCTGATAGGCCTAGGATCCCTGTATCAAGATTCTACAGGATCTTGTACAAGATCCTACAGGATCCTACAATATCCTACTCAGGATCTCGTACAGGATCTTGTACAGGATCATGTATCAAGATCCTACAGGATCCTGTTAGGATCCTAGACTAATCATGTATACATTGCAGTAATTAATTTATAGTTTTCTAATTTGCAATATTATAAAATGGTTTTATTTTTTTATTAAATAAAAATTAGAAATTCCAAAAAAAAAAAACGAAATAGTACAAACCCACTTTTTTTTTGGCCTCACCCTCCCCTCCCTTGTTCTATTCTATTTCCCTACCTCCTTCTACTCTACCACCCCTCCCATTCAATGCTTGCTCCCCTCCCCACTCTGTTTTAATAGTTATTATTATTATTTCATTATTTTATTTTTTACTTACCTCAGTGGGGCTTGAACCTCCAACCTTTGGCTTACAAGCCGAACACTTTACCAACTTGACCATTGAAGAATTATTAAAAGAATCACCATACATTTGCATTTTATTTATGACTTTCAATTCCATGATGTCATTGAAGTGATTGAAATTCATGCATGCTTTGTAGTAGCAAGATATTACCTCTGGATCCTACAGGATCCTACCCAGGATCCTGTTCACACTCAATTAGGATCTTATTCAGGATCTTAATTAAGATCTTTTACAGGATCCTACCCAGGATCTTGTTTATACTCAATTAGGATCTTATCCAGGATCTTAATTAGGATCTTTTACAGGATCCTACCCAGGATCCTGTTCACAGTCAATTAGGATCTTATTCAGGAGCTTAATTAAGATCTTTTACAGGATCCTACCCAGGATCCTGTTCACACTCAATTAGGATCTTATTCAGGAGCTTAATTAAGATCTTTTACAGGATCCTACCCAGGATCCTGTTCACAGTCAATTAGGATCTTATTCAGGATCTTAATTAAGATCTTTTACAGGATCCTACCCAGGATCTTGTTCACACTCAATTAGGATCTTATTCAGGATCTTAATTAAGATCTTTTACAGGATCCTACCCAGGATCTTGTTCACACTCAATTAGGATCTTATTCAGGATCTTAATTAAGATCTTTTACAGGATCCTACCCAGGATCTTGTTCACACTCAATTAGGATCTTATTCAGGATCTTAATTAAGATCTTTTACAGGATCCTACCCAGGATCTTGTTCACACTCAATTAGGATCTTATTCAGGATCTTAATTAAGATCTTTTACAGGATCCTACCCAGGATCTTGTTCACACTCAATTAGGATCTTATTCAGGATCTTAATTAAGATCTTTTACAGGATCCTACCCAGGATCTTGTTCACACTCAATTAGGATCTTATTCAGGATCTTAATTAAGATCTTTTACAGGATCCTACCCAGGATCTTGTTCACACTCAATTAGGATCTTATTCAGGATCTTAATTAAGATCTTTTACAGGATCCTACCCAGGATCCTGTTCACACTCAATTAGGATCTTATCCAGGATCTTAATTAAGATCTTTTACAGGATCCTACCCAGGATCTTGTTCATACTCAATTAGGATCTTATTCAGGATCTTAATTAAGATCTTTTACAGGATCCTACCCAGGATCTTGTTCATACTCAATTAGGATCTTATCCAGGATCTTAATTAAGATCTTTTACAGGATCCTACCCAGGATCTTGTTCACACTCAATTAGGATCTTATTCAGGATCTTAATTAAGATCTTTTACAGGATCCTACCCAGGATCTTGTTCACACTCAATTAGGATCTTATCCAGGATCCTAATTAGGATCTTTTACAGGATCCTGATGCTATATTTTAAGATCTTACATAGGATCCTGCTAGGATCCTATCATCTCCTAGTTTTTGACTCCATTTTAGGATCCTATCTAGGATCTTATACATGATCTTAGGGAGCATTCATTTTTTAGGGGGGGGGGGGGGGGGCGGAGGAATTAGAGGAATCAACTAGAAAAAAAATGCTAGCCCCCATGGTAAGGAATTGAATATTTCGATAACCCCCCCCCCCCACTTCCAAATATAAAAATTTTCTAGCACCCCCCCCCAGAAATCAACTAATAATGACCCCCCCCCCCCCCCCCCTGGTTCAACGTTTAAAAAAATGTGACCCCCCTTTTTACCTAGTATTTTTTTAATGACCCCCCCTAATTCCTCCACCCCCCCCCCCCCCCTCCTAAAAAATGAATGCTCCCTTATTTAGGATCCTAATTCTTCTGAGGATAGTACATAGAAATGTAATCCTGTGCAAGATCGCATTCTTATGCAGGATCCTACCTAGGATCCTAACTAGAATCCTGTTCCTAAGCAAGATCTTACTCAGGATCCTATTTCTAAACAAGTATAGGATCCTACAGGATCCTGTGTAAGATTTCCACCAGGGATGTCTAACAGAAAAACTCCAAATTATCAAAGCCGACAAAGCCAGCCTCCTAAACAAAAAGTCAGAGCTATTAATTTCTAAATGCCGACACGAAAACAAGTTTTATCTGGTAAACACCTACTGCCGAATAACATGACATATCACACATCAATAGGTCAACGAGACAACTCATTGAGTTAATGATATAACAATAGATTAATAGAACAATAGCGTCATATATATAAATTATAGTAAGGATTATTCTTCATTAAAGCCTGTCTGATGATCGCGTAAGAGTGAAACTCTGAGTAACAGCAAAAGTGATGTACTATTTAATTTATCTTTAATCTACAATTTATATATATATATATATACTATATTTACAGCGATATGCAGAAATCCTGATCCTCTTGATATATATACAAGTATATCAAAAGTCCTAGTCCAAGCCCTAGTGATAGGCAACTCGGAAAAAATATCAGCGATGATATCCCATAATTTCTGACATACTTGTATACACCTAATTGCAAAAACGTTGTCATACAACATTTGAACATTTGTAGTTTCAAGATTAGGAATAAATTAAAAGTACAAAAGAAAGAGTTCTGCTTCAATGATCTTCTTTTGTACTTTGAATTTATTCCTAATCCACTAAACTATACAAATGTTCAAATGTTGTATGACAACGTTCTTGCAAGTAGGTGTACCGGTATATATCAAAAAGATCATAATTTTTGCATATCACTGTATATATATACTTTATTAAAAAGTCTTCATCAGGGCTACTTATGAGGACAAACAAACCGTTACATTTCATGTTTTCACTAAATTAATTACAGCATGAGCTTACAATTTACTAGGAGTGAAAACATGAAATGTAACTGTTTGTTTGTCCTCATCAGAAGCGCTGATGAAGACTTTTTAATAAAGGCGAAAATTTGGCTGTAAAGGTTTATTATCCAGCTTTTTGATAATTTATACATTGATTCTGGGAAAAAGTTAAACACAAAGAAGATCTTGAAGATATATGTATATAAGGCTTTATCAGTTTTGATAAAGATAACAATATGATGTTGATAAATTTATTGAAAGCACAAATTATTTTTTTCAGGGGTTGGGCAGTCTACCATCAATGTTACATATAACACAACAGTTACAGACCATAGTAGTGCAGCAATAGGACCCAATGCATCTCTTACAAAGTAAGTGATGGTCTCTTGATTGTAAACATTATTGTGATGATTCAATAACATAGTTCTTTATTTGTAACAATCATCTCATAGTGATTGTTGCTTAGTAATATCATTAGAAGAAGTTTATTGTCAATTCTTCTATCTGGCTTCTTCTATGTTGATATTTCTTACAATAATTGTTACCCAAGCTTTCAGGTCTTTGACCCATTATCAGCCGGGATGTAAAAAGGTGATGTTGGCGTAGGTCAAGAACCAGAAAACTTAGGTGACAATTATCGTTAGAAATTTGAATGCAAAAGAAACCAAACAGAACTGATGTTACTAAACCTACAATGAAAGCCTCAAGTTTGATGACATTGTAAATATCAATTTTATCTTATTTTATCATAGTGTTGAGAGAACAAGTGATCAACCTGCAGAGAAAGATCTCTCATCAAGAGCACTAGGTAAAGGCCAACTCTTGTGTTTGTAACAATTCACCTTTCACTTCAAGCTCAAATGCAATCACAATTGATTGATTGACAAAATTGATTTTGTTTCAATATTATGAAATGTACAAAAATATATACTAAACAATTTAGAAAATGAATGGAGATCAAATTCTAGTAAAAGTCAAATAGTCAATAACAAATAATTAAGTGACTGTTCATTATTCATCTGAGAGGGGGTATGGGTTTGGAAAGAGAAAAAAGGCTCTCCTATATATAACTCATCCATTATTTCAAGACCCCTCTTTTCAGGGTCACTAAAATTTAGGCCCTCCCATTTTTCACCCATCCCCCCTCCCTTCAATAAATATGAATGGTACCTAACAGTGATAAATGTGGACCTCTACAAAGTGTAAAGTTTGTAAATATAACGAAAATCTTGCCTGGCTATAGACCTTATGCAAAACCCATAAATGACGGGAAATGAGGATTACTTTACTAGTATTGTTTTCCACTCAGGAGCTGGTCAGCTCCTAAAGTCATAACAGCCAGCAGTCGAAATCATATGCTTAGATTAGTATTTAAGCAGAATTTGAATGCTCTAGCATAAATACTAGGGAAGTTACAGCAATTTAAAATTAGAAGGAATTGTATGTAACTGTGCACAGTTACTAATTCACTGATGGTATTTCATGTGAAGACAAAATATCTTCTCAATTCAAAATATTTCAAAAATATATTTTTAACCTTTTCCTTTATGCAAATAAGGAGTGACTGATATTGCATAAGGTCTATAAGTGTGGGAATGTCAGCATTGTAAATATTTCGTAGTGCTTTTTTGAATGGATGGATGGATGAATGGGATGGATGGATTATGGATGAATGGATGGATGAATGGGATGGATGGATGGGATGGATTATGGATGGATGGATGAATGGGATGGATGGATGGATGGATGGAATGGATGGATGGATGGGATGGATGGGATGGAATGGATGGATTATGGATGGATAGATGGATGGGATGGATGGTTAGATGGATGGGATGGATGGATGGTTAGATGAATTATGGATGGATAGATTATGGATGGATAGCTTATGGATAGATTATGGATGGTTAGATGGATGGGATGGATGGTTAGATGAATGAATGGGATGGATGGATGGATGGATGGATGGATGGTTAGATGGATTATGGATGGATTATTGATGGATGGATGAGTAAATGCATAAATGAATATATACATTAATAACCTGAGCAGCAAACAGAAACAAAAGAACAAGAAAACCCTATAAACAATTAAACTCACTTTCTAACTTACAAAAAATTATTATATCGATAGATCAATAGGTAAACAATGATAGGATGAATAGATAGATAATTGAATAGATAGATCAATAGATGGATAGATAAATGTGAAATACAGAATTTGAGCGCTCTAGCATAAATACTAGGGAAGTTACAGCAACTTAAGATTAGAAGGAATTGTATGTAACTGTGCACAGTTACTAATTCACTGATGGTATTTCATGTGAAGACAAAATATCTTCTCAATTCAAAATATTTCAAAAATATATTTTCAACCTTTTCCTTTATGCAAATAAGGAGTGACCGATATTGCATAAGGTCTATAAGTGTGGGAACGTCAGCATTGTAAATATTTTGTAGTGCTTTTTTGAATGGATGGATGGATGGATGAATGGGATGGATGGATTATGGATGAATGGATGGATGAATGGGATGGATGGATGGATGAATGGGATGGATTATGGATGGATAGATTATGGATGGATAGCTTATGGATGGATGGATTATGGATGGATAGATGCATGGGATGGATGGATGGGATGGATGGATGAATGGGATGGATGGATGGATGGTTAGATGGATTATGGATGGATTATTGATGGATAAATGGGATGAATGAATGCATAAATGATGAATGCATAGATAAATGAATGAATAGATGAATGAATACAGAGTAAATGAATGAATGCATTAAAATAAAGGGATAAATGCATAAATAAATGAATGAGTAAATGAATAAATGAATATATACATTAATACACTGAAAACAGAAACAAAAGAACAAGAAAACCCTATAAACAATTAAACTCACTTTCTAACTTACCAAAAATTATTATATCGATAGATCAATAGGTAAACAATGATAGGATGAATAGATAGATAATTGAATAGATAGATCAATAGATGGATAGATAAATGTGAAATACAAAACCCATAGTTTTTAACAGTCCAATGAAAAAAACCTCACATATTTAATCCTTACCTTGTCTTCCTGTCTAGTCTGTTGATTGTTAAATTGTCGTGTTTTTATTTTCAGAATATACAGAAAAACTGAAGTCATCCATTAAAAAACAAACCGATTTTCTGTTGGCGGAGGAAGAGGACAAGAAAATTAGAACCGATGACATCTTCACGAATGTGACTATCCAACGTGGCCAGAAACATTTCGAGGAACCCGAAGCTAAAAAAAGGAGATATAGCATGAGGCAAATGGATGAAGTTCCAGAAAGTAGAGCAACACTGAAATCATGTTCAGAGATGTTTGTTTACCCAGAAAAAGATCAGAAACCCACAGCTTCTGGCACGACCAATCCTAAATCTATCTTGTTGTTTGGCAAAGGAGGAATCGGAAAGTCTCTGTTTTGTCGGAAGCTGGTGCGGGATTGGTCGGACAACAAATTGTTTGAGAAAAGTCAAGAAAAAGCCAAAGTACCTGATTTTCAGTTTGTATTCCTGTTGACATTCCGCCAATTTCTTCTTCTGGAAGAAGAAAAAGTTGATTTGTGTGATATCTTAAATACGTCCTCGCTCTTAGACGAGCATTCAGCTGTGGATGAGCCATTACTGCAGTATATCATTGAAAATCCTGAGAAGCTAGTCATAATTCTTGACGGCTATGATGAGTATAAACATCGCGAGAAAATCACAGGGGACTTTGAAACAAGATACCCAAACAACCCTCATAAAAAAATCCCTGTTCCTGCTCTGTTAGCCAAAATCATGAAAGGCAAGATGTTAAAAGAGTCAGTGGTTGTTGTATCTTCAAGGCCTGGCGAAGCAGAGGAATTAAAAAAAATTATCTTTGATGTGAGATGCGAGATTCAAGGATTTTCTTCGCCTCAAGTTGTGGAGTACATTAAAAAATATTTTAAAGAGAACGAAAGCATGAAGAAAAAAGTAATTGATCAAGTGAAAGCCAATGAAATTCTTTTAAGTTTTGGCCACATCCCCGTGATGTGTTATTTAATGTGCTATTGTATTAAATGGTACATGACTGAATCAAAAACCACAGATAAACTACCCGTCACAAGAACAGAACTTTATCATCAAGTTATTAAACTATTTATCAAGAAACATTCCTCTTCTAAATATGAAGAAATGGAAGAAACTAAAGTACAAGAAATATTACATAAACTAGCTGAACTAGCGATGAATTTAATGATTGAAGGAAAATATATTTTCGAGGAAAAAGAAATGAAAAAGTTCAATTTTAAAGAAGAAGAAATTACAAACCTGAAAGCGAGTGGATTACTTGACTGTTGTCCTGGCGTTCAAAAATCTCCATCCGAGAAACCACCACTTGAATATACCTTTACACACCTAACGATTCACGAATATCTTTGTGCTTATTCGTTTGTAGAGAAAAAAGAAATACCGGAGGAAGAAGAAACAAGTACAGTGATGCTTGAGTTTGTAGCGGGGATTTTGTCAACAAAAAAGGATGAAAAACTGATGGAAGAATTGATAGAAAATATCAAACCAGAGAATGAAGATGATGAGAGGAATAAACTGCTAACTTTATCCTGTCTGTACGAGTACAAAGACGATGGGTTTTCTACCAGAGTAATAAATAACCTTAAACACAGATACTGTGGTGAGGATGGGTGGATTGGATTTATTAGAATAACTGATATCGATTGTTTGTACATAAGTTATTTATTAGATATAGTGAATTTAATCAACGCAGAACAAACTAAACAACATCTAACATCTACACAGTCATTTATTGTTAATACATTGCACATTTATAGCTCATCTTTATCAGCATCAGGGATCAGAATGTTGTGTAATTCTCTTGTTAGTATTTCTACTGTTACTGGACTGGTGCTGTTTGATTGTAAATTAGACGATGAATGTGTTGTAATAATATCTAACATGTTGTCTCGTACTAATATAACTATCCTAGACCTAAGTTATAATAACATAACAAATGTTGGACTTCAGTGTTTGTATTCAGTGTTAAAAACTGGTGATTGTCGTGTAAAAGTGTTAAACTTACAGTATAATGATAAAATAACTGTTGAATGTGAACAATGGGCAACACAACAGATCCCTGATGTTGAGTGTATATTTAGATGAATCTAACTTAAGCTTATTTATGTAAAAAATAGACAATGAACCAATAATAAACAAGTAGACAATAATCTGTTTTTGTAAATAATAACATATTTTATTGAATAATAAAGAAATTCTTGTAGTTTTATCTTTGTAGTTGATTGAAATGATTCTTGTTTTACTCAACAAATATTCAAACAAATCCATTGAAAATCAAAAATATTTCTTGACAAATGTCCAGTAGTTTGATATCAATACAAGAACAAGTTTGTTTTCATCAATATTTTTATTCAACCAAGTTAAAGGAGACTTTTTTCAACAAATAACAGTTTTTCAACATTTTTCTTTATATTATGAACAAGTGAGTTGGACTTGAAACACGAACAACAGAAAAAATACTTGTTTTCTTTGTCAAATCAAAATATTTGCCATCCAAATGAAAGAAACCATCAATATTTATCCTTATTTTAGAGCATTTGATTGATAAAATAGTATTTTGAGTTGGTTTTGTTTTGTTTTGAATACAACAAAAACTTCTGGTGAAAAATGGCGGCAAATGATGGTTTGTTTTGTACAAGACTTTAGTTGAACATGAACGAAGAAAACACTACACGACTAATACAAGCTGGAATAATCCGAATAAATCAAGAAATAATTCCAATGTGGTTCAATAATCATAGTTATCTAGTTTTATTTTCAATGTGAACATCAGCAATAATTCAGCTCACCTCAGTTTATTCACTTGTCTTTGTTCAGCTCACCTCGACTCTGAAAGAAAATAAATAACGTGGATATTTAGAACAAATTCTTTACTCAAAAACAAGACGTCTACAAAACAAACTTTCCTTGTGGTTTTGGTTTTTCTTTTCCTGGGTCTTTTCACATCAGATCAAAGAGGACAAAATACTGACTAAACGAAAGTCTTGACTGCGGACATTTTCCAGTTTGAGATTCTCGAAAAAAAGCGATATTTTCCCCAATTTTTCTGAACTTTTGCAAACAGATGTCAATACATTCAGTAGCTGAGGTATTTTCTTTCAATGTGGTTGGTTGTGTAAGTCAGTAAACTGTTGGGAAGAGAGCAATAATCCAGTAGAAATTCTTGGTTGATGAAGAACAAAAAACAAAACCAACTTTGAAAAACTGCAAACCAACAAGTCACGTGATGAGAAGAGCGGGAAAATAATCATCGACGCTGATTGGTTCATGTCAGGTAACTTGAACCAATCAGAGAACATCACCATGATCCTGTGAGAGGGTGGGGTGGGGGATACAGTCATCGAAAATCAAAATTCGTTTTCCAGTTTTTTCTGGTGTCATATTTCAATATGAACTTGTTGTAAACTACTAATGAAAAAGACAAAGCAATTATCACTTTCCTTCATATTTCAATTCACAGACCACAATTCATTTGGGTGTCAGATTTCAGATCTGCTGACAACGTTTTTCCAATAGGTTTAATACATATTTATATCGTGTGTAAGGGTTTGTAGTCAGTAGAATGTCATACGAATGTATAATAATGTACAGAATATCAGAATAGCCAAACTGATAACCAATATTCTTAGACAGGGTGAAACTGAACGTTTTTAGACGTTTTTTTTTCTATTTTTGAGCATTTTTAGGTCTCAAAAGACTATTTTTTATTTGATCATAATGTGTAGAATGTAATATTCATATCCATTCATGAACGTTATTGGTACATACGTGTACCTGGATAGATCTATCATAATGCGTAGAATGTAATATTCATATCCATTCATGAACGTTATTGGTACATACGTGTACCTGGATAGATCTATCATAATGTGTAGAATGTAATATTCATATCCATTCATGAACGTTATTGGTAAATACGTGTACCTGGATAGATCTATCATAATGTGTAGAATGTAATATTCATATCCATTCATGAACGTTATTGGTACATACGTGTACCTGGATAGATCTATCATAATGTGTAGAATGTAATATTCATATCCATTCATGAACGTTATTGGTACATACGTGTACCTGGATAGATCTATCATAATGTGTAGAATGTAATATTCATATCCATTCATGAACGTTATTGGTACATACGTGTACCTGGATAGATCTATCATAATGTGTAGAATGTAATATTCATATCCATTCATGAACGTTATTGGTACATACGTGTACCTGGATAGATCTATCATAATGTGTAGAATGTAATATTCATATCCATTCATGAACGTTATTGGTACATACGTGTACCTGGATAGATCTTTCTCTACCGAACTGGCATTGGAATAAAGATATTTTGTTGGTATTTCTTTGTAATGATGTAGTTAATTTGATCACGAAAAGTGAGAAAAATGAGAGATTAATTATGGGGTGACGTAGTGGTTACTGCCCGCCTCACCGCTGTGGTCAAAAAAGTTGGGCAGTTTGTTAGAACCCTGTATAAGGGTCGTTTACTAAGATTGTTCCTTCCCAAAAAAGTTCTCAGTTCTACTTTTCGAAACGGACTGCAGCAACTGGCAACGCTGTTGCACAGTGTATCACCCCTACAGCAACTGGCAACGCTATTGCACAGTGTATCACCCCTACAGCAACTGGCAACGCTATTACACAGTGTATCACCCCTACAGCAACTGGCAACGCTATTGCACAGTGTATCACCCCTACAGCAACTGGCAACGCTATTGCACAGTGTATCACCCCTACAGCAACTGGCAACGCTATTACACAGTGTATCACCCCTACAGCAACTGGCAACGCTATTGCACAGTGTATCACCCCTACAGCAACTGGCAACGCTATTGCACAGTGTATCACCCCTACAGCAACTGGCAACGCTATTACACAGTGTATCACCCCTACAGCAACTGGCAACGCTATTGCACAGTGTATCACCCCTACAGCAACTGGCAACGCTATTGCACAGTGTATCACCCCTACAGCAACTGGCAACGCTATTACACAGTGTATCACCCCTACAGCAACTGGCAACACTATTGCACAGTGTATCACCCCTACAGCAACTTTTCTCACTTTTCTCGTTGCAAGTTGCTGAGATCTCGTTGCAGTGTAACACCTCACTTCGGCAACCTGCAACGCTATATTTTCGAGCATTGCAAAAAGAAATACCCCTGTTAGCATCTCATCCAATATCATTTTTTAAAAAAGGAGTTTTTGCGCTATTTTGGTGTTTGCCCACCCCCTCCCCCCATCGCGTCGTACCAGTCCCTCTGCTGTAACATGATTCTAATGGATTATGGGTTTCCTGTGGTAAGCCATTCGACTGTTCAGTCGGATTTACATTTCCTGTTTGTCTGGTGAAAGATTCAAGCGTCTTGTTCTCGTTGTTCTTGTCCTTCTTCTTTTCTCATTTCAAGTAAGTCTTACGTGTTAATTTGTATCAATCAGTGCATCAATACATTAGGTACGTGTGATGTAGTAGATCTCTTAGTATGTTCTAGATAAGATTGACTGTAAGGTTCTACAATACACAGTTTTGATCATAGAAGAGTTGAACTTGTAACTGTCTGATTTGATCGCCTGTAAAAACCTCATTTAACCAACTAACCAGATAGGATAATGCTTGTAGGATAATGAAATACTAGAATATGATTACCAAGCAGTTTAGCTGGGCCTATATCAGTCGATTGAGGGACGTTATCACCAAAATTTTTAGCCATTAAACAACGGCTAAATATGAGGTTACTATTATAACTGAGACGATTTTTAGCCATTAAACAACGGCTAAATATGAGGTTACTATTATTACTGAGACGATTTTTAGCCATTAAACAACGGCTAAGGGACTGTTCGTTTATTACATCATAGGGGGGGTTGGTGGTTTTTTGGAGGGGGAGGGTAAACTTTTCAAAGAACGTTTTTGAGGGGGGTAAAATTTGATATTGTGAAGGGGGTGGGGGTAAAAATTCAAATGTTATGTTTTAGAGGGGGGGGGGGGGGTAAAAATCATACAAAAGCTTTTAGGAGGGGGGTAATTTTTAAAAATATTGACATTAAACAAAAACCACCAAAAACCAACACTTTATTTCGAAGATCAAAGGAATAGTCATGTTTTAAAGCTGGTTATAAAACACATGAATAATTAATGAGGAAAGCACAATAGAAATCATTGTCCGTGGAGGTTGTATATCTCATACAAAATCGTCCTGATTTGCATAAACTTTAACTCCAATTTTCTCAGCCAAATTCAATTTTATCTTTAAAATTTTAGTAGAACATGAATGTATACGCCTAGACGTTTCATAAGTAATATACAATATGAGTGTCCGTGTTGTATCAGATATATAACCAGGAGCTGAAGGCGGCCACTCAATGCGTACAGCCACTCATATTGTATATATTACTTAAGAAATGTCTTGACAACAAATTAAAGTCCCTCAGTTTTTAAGTAAATATTTTAGTTTCAATAAGGATGTTGTATCCAGAGCCACTAGAAAAAGGAAAATTCCTACATTTACCATCTGTTAGGATAAAAGCCGCCAAGAAAAGTTTTTATTATAATGGTTGTTTAGTTTTTAATAATTCTTTAAGTAAGTAATCATATATTTTAGCATTTCAGATTAATCTTATAATATTTTCTTCTTCGCTTAGCTAGCTAGGTTTGTATATTTTCCCACTTTTCTCATTTTTTATATCTTATTCTTAGTATTTTCATAGTTTATATATATCTAGTGTATGTTTAGTGTTTTAATCGTAGGGCTCCTATTGATAACAGAGTGTCTATGACGTACACTCTGAATGGATTAACCCTGTTTAAATAAAGGTTATTATTATTATTATTATTATTATTATTATTATTATTATTATTATTATTCCATTTAGTGGCCTGGATATATTAATCCATAATCATTATTATAAGAGGCCAAGGCTACTAATTACGCTTACACTATACGTACAGTTTTGCAAATTTTCTCGATCCTGATTGCATGGTTAAACATTTTCCCTCAGATCAGCTGGTTATAGAAACAATGTTTTGAGCATTCGTATGGTGTCCGGCCTCCAAATGTCCAGCCACTCATACATTCTTTGTATAATAATTATATTTATTATCATATTCATTACTAATTCATTAGGGTGAGATCCAATGAAATCGCAATACTGGGGTCACATGAGAACACTGTAAACCCCATACAGCTTAGCTAATTAGTATTCTGTATTGGGGATTTACTGAATATTTTAATTAATTAGGCTAATAAATTAGTATTCTATAAATTCGATACAGAATACTAATTAACCTAATTAGTATTCTGGAAGTCCAATATAGAATACTAAATAGCCTGTAGGTCAAGCTTAAGGAGGATGGTTTCCCAGAGCCTTTTCAAAAGCCAGTCCCACCAACTAGATCAAACACCCTGCAACCTTGCTTTGTTAACCTAAACACAATATTCAATGTGGGATGCCCGTGCCAAACAATGCGTGACCTCAGAAAACATTGTACACATGCTCCTTAGAAATATAACACTGCTTTTCTTAAATAACGCTGCTTTTAAAATCTATTCTTCAGAAATCAGTATCTTCCTCAAGAACGAATATGATAAGAAAGATACAATATTCATGACAATGTTGTATGGGACATACGATCACGAGCCTGCAGAGGCTCGTGATTGTATATCCCATACAACGCCACTTATATATATTGTATCTATTACTTAATGAACATTTTAAAAATATCGTAATTTCATATTTTTAATTTTCCAAAACTCAATCAGATTTTCAAATCTTTCTGTAGAAGTGGTTTGTTTGGGAATTAGATCAAAATTTAATTTAAGAAACTCATTTTTTTCTCAAGTTGTTGCTGATCTGCTTTCAAATATTCACTGAAATAAAAAGGTTAACACTATAAAAGAAGACCTGAAGAAAGGAAAAACACAGAGGTGATGAGCAAGACCTATCCATATATATGTTGAATGTTTGATACATTGAATAAACATGGATGAAGAAGAAAGGTAAGATATTGTATGGTTTATGTCATTTACTTTGTTAAAAACATTTTAAAATGATATTACCCACTTATTATAATTTTACATTCTCCATTAATTTTGGGTCTGTGAGGTCATGTACATGCACTGGCATTGTACAGCTAGTTAATCAGTGCTCAGACTTGCCATCATACATGCAGGTGTCTACCTAGTTGTTTGTTGGTTTTCTCTTGTGCTTTGAGGGTTTTTCTCCAGGTTAATTCTCCAGACTTCCTCCCTGTTCACAAATCAAAATTCCTATATTACAATTACCAGACTATATACTAATTAAGTGGCTTTATATTCAACAGGAACCACTGTTGCCTGGCCTTACTTCTGTTAAGAGTAGGGAATCCATGTATGCGTCATTACTTCAAAACTCAGTGGAATGCTGCAGGAAAATACAGACCTTGGACTGACTGTGCCCAGAATGGAGCTGACCTGCTGCGGATGTTTAAGCCTCTTCCATATGAAAGAAATACAGTGCAATCTGGTGATACATCACAATGGGACTTGTCTCTTTTTGTCAAAGCTCTTCTTCATTCACGGCCACCATTTGTTGTAGCACCTAATCTGGTAACAGCCCTTGAAACGTTAAAAGAAATGCGAAACAAGTTGTGTCACTCTCCAATTCCAAGGGTTATGGCTGCTGATTTCCAAAAGTCATGGACTGATGGATGTAATGCACTGAGCTTATTTGGAGCTACCGTTGTGGACTTTGATAAAGTGAAACAAGGTGAGAGTGATATTTCAGACAGATCACACACAACATCCAATAATAAGAATATACACCTACTAATTCAATAAAGGTTGTCACAGCGAAAAACAACAAGCAACAAGCAACAAGCCAAGACCACCTGCAAACAAAGTTTTAATTAGCTGAAGATTCGGGACAACACTTAAAGAAACGAAACAGTTGCAGCCTACCATTACAAAACGATTAAAATAATCGCGTTTAAATGATGAATAAGGAGTAAAATAACAGATGTTATTTGCGATCTTGGGTTGTTGCTTTCAGCTGCCACAACCTTTTTTGAAATAGGTGTATATATCAATCATTATTACTCACATTCATTCATTTAGTCATTCATTTACTATCTCCATACCGATTAATACGGATATAAATGGATTGAGCCTGGCTAGCAGCATGTGTTCTGACACATCAGTGCTCAGGCATCTTTAATGCATGCAACAACAAAATCATTTGCATATTACACAGGTATCCCAAACCTTGTATACATTTATACAGCACTACAATCCATTCTTTCCTTTAGCAATTTAGAATGGGATAGAAAAAAAGAAAGGAACAGAACTGAATAGAACAGGAATAGAATGGAATAGAGTAGGAATACAGATTGAATTCAGTAGAATGGATTGGAATATAGAATGGAAAATACTGTATTCAGGGAGGCTTATTTTCAGAGGTTTTCCTTATGAAAAGAATCAGGGCTTTCAGAATGCTTTGGAGTAGGTGTTCGTAAGTCTGAAGTAGCTGGCTGTGATCCAATAATTTTTTTATAAAAAAACAAATAGTAGCTCGCAGTTAACAATGAAGCCACTGACAATAGAACAGAAGGGGATTGAATGTAACAGAACAGAATAGAATCAAATAGAATAGGAATAGAATGGAATATTTACTGATATTAAAGAAGTATGTGTTATGCATTTGACAAGGAAAATAAAGGGAAAGAAGTTTGAATGGTTATGTATAAACATGTGGTTCTCTGATACACATATCTCTTTTCCCAAGATGTTCAAAAGCCATGGAGTGAACTACTTCCAATGATGAAACAATGTGCAGACCAAGACAAAGCCATTCTAGATGGACTGGATTTAAGTAAGTTACATTGTAAGGAAGTTGTTTTCTTTGCAATAAAAGTTGAATCATGTATTGTAAAAATTATATTTTGATATTCAAATAGTTAACAGCAAATTAGAACAACTACAGCAAGGACAAGACACCATTGCTGAGGGTCAGTCCAAACTACAGCAAGGACAAGACACCATTGCAGATAATCAGGCTAAACTGCAGCAAGGACAAGACAACATGCTTGAAAAATTTACATCACTAAAGCAAGATGAGAGAAATAGTAAGAGAGGAATAGGGAAAAATAGATGAAATATTGTTATATGAAGTGGTTGGTATGGTGACTGTAATGGTCCAGTCAGGTTATGGTGTGTAAGATGTCAGTTAGAGTGGTAGGACATGTATATGACATGAAGTGGTTGGTATGGTGACTGTAATGCATGGTCCAGTCAGGTTATGGTGTGTAAGATGTCAGTTAGAGTGGTAGGACATGTATATGACATGAAGTGGTTGGTATGGTGACTGTAATGGTCCAGTCATGTCATGGTGTGTAAGATGTCAGTTAGAGTGGTAGGACATGTATATGACATGAAGTGGTTGGCATGGTGACTGTAATGGTCCAGTCAGGTTAATGATTAACATGAATAATAAATAATAAATTTATGGCAAGCACAATTATTTGTTTCAGGGGATGGGGAGTCTGCCATGAATGTTACATATAACACAACAGTTACAGACCATAGTAGTGCAGCAATAGGATGCAATGCATCTCTTACAATGTAAGTGACTGTCTCTTGATTGTGAACATTATTGTGATAATTAAATTCAACATCCATTCTTTATTTGTAACAATCTTCTCATAGTGATTGTTGTTCAGTATTTAATATCATTAGAAGAAGTTTATTGTCAATTGTTCTATGTGGTTTCTTCTATGTTGGTATTTCTTTGTCCCATCATCAGCTGGAATGTAAAAAGGTGATGGGTAGAGGACCTGAAAAGTTGGGTGACAGAAACCAGATCAAACAAGTGTTATGAAACCTTACATACAATGTTTGTTGACATTGTAAATATCAATTTCATTTTATTTTATCATAGACAGAACAAGTGATCAACCTGCAGAGCAGTGAACACCTAAGGCATGAGTATCTAGGGGTCCTGGAAAATTTTGGAAATTTGGACCTCTTAGAATGCATTTCCAGCATTCTGGAGCAAGAATTGGCAGAACATGAACCAAAGAAATGAGAAACCAAAAAAAAGACCAGCCTAAAAATGGGCAACCATTGAAAAAAAAAAACGGCAACTTAAGAAAAAAAAACCAACCTCTCAAAAACTGGCCGAACTAACAAAAAAAAAGGTTGGTACAATCGACGAGGGCTGCCCCCCTGGTTACGCCCCTCATTGGGGTATTTTACAAAGACAGGAACATCTTATACTTTTAGTATTTTTATTCTTCATTTAGACTTGTCCTGGTAACGAACCATTCCTGCAACAAACTACAGAAATGAAATTTTTATTTATTATTACTTGAATTTCAGGCAAGTTTCTTTAACGTGAATAAATCTGTGTTGAACCAAGATTCGTGTTCTCTGGCAAATCTTTCTGGCATTTTTCCTAAATTTAGGAAAAGTTTTCAATCAAAATAGGTGGCAAGTTCATCAGTGTGAAATACCCAGCGAGTTTCGCCGGCCAGTTTCGCCGCTGCTATTGAAAACCCTGATACAGCGGCCATCTTGAATAATGGGATGCTGGGGGGCAAAATAATTTTTGAAAAATATAAAGTATGTACAGCTGTCAGTGTATTATTGCCCTCTCGGCATCCCATGTCTTACAAAAGGCCCATTGTTTATTCTTTTTCAACTTCTAGCTCAAATATTATTGGTTGATCGACACAATTGTTTTTTTTTTTGGCATAAATATTGGGAAATTTACGAAAACATATACTAAAAAATTGAGAAATGAATGGGGATAAAATAACCCTTAAATAGATAAATATCCCATCCATTATTTCAAGACCCTTTTTTTCAGGGTCAATAAAATTTAGGCCCTCCCATTTTTCACCCTTCCTCTCCTCATTCAATAAATAATGAACGGTCCCTAACAGCAATACATGTGGATCTCTAGCCAGCTGATCTGAAATAATGAACGGTCTCTAACAGCAATACATGTGGATCTCTAGCCAGCTGATCTGAAATAATGAACGGTCCCTAACAGCAATACATGTGGATCTCTAGCCAGCTGATCTGAAATAATGAACGGTCTCTAACAGCAATACATGTGGATCTCTAGCCAGCTGATCTGAAATAATGAACGGTCCCTAACAGCAATACATGTGGATCTCTAGCCAGCTGATCTGAAATAATGAACGGTCCCTAACAGCAATACATGTGGATCTCTAGCCAGCTGATCTGAAATAATGAACGGTCCCTAACAGCAATACATGTGGATCTCTAGCCAGCTGATCTGAAATAGTGACGTAGAAATGACGTCACTGCAAGAAGCCTGCGAAAATTGACTTATAAAAGTTTGTATGCGAGATAAATCTAGATTTTCAGGAAAAGTTTTTCATATTTTACATACATTAAATATGATATTCATCCGTTTCACGATTCGCTGGGCTACTAAGGATGATACCTCAGTTTTGCAAAGATTCTTGATTCTGATTGGCCAACATTTTTTGTCAGATCAGCTGGAGAAAGTGTAAATTATGTATATATGACGCCATGACTTTGTTAGTTTAGTACATTGTAATTCCATTGTAACATATTGAATAAAGTACGATAGCAAAACACTGCTTATCAGCACAATAAATAATACCAACAGCTGTATATTCCACTGTAGCATCGCCATGTACATTACCAGTATAGCTTTCACTGTATCCAAGCTGATGATTTTCCTCTAATACTGTAAGCATTGTTGGTAATTCTGTTAGCATCAGGAAGGACTGTCCAGGCTAATTGTGACAAACTAGAATAGAGTTGATTTCCAACATCCATTATTTGCACCAAGTGTCTAAGGGAGAGTATACCTCTCACATTGTAATATATCAAAGCACATAAGCTCATTGCAACACATTGTTGTCCAGCATTTTGCCCAAATATAATAACATCCCATTGGCTATATGGTGCCCTTATTGTTTTACTAGGATCAACATGGATGGAGATCATGTACAGTGACAAGTATTTACTTAGGTCCTTCTGTCTGTCATGTGTACTTTCCCTCAAACAGCGTTTGTAACCACGATTGAAGGAATAGCATCGTTTTCGTACTTTATAATTTGGTTTTCTTATCCGTGTACGTACAAACCGTGCATAACTATTCCTTTACTTGTGACTTGGTCTATGGATTTTCGACGACTTTGGAGTGTTTTTAAGTATTCGTCTGCAAACAGACTTGCGTAGCTTTTTGCTTTCGTGAAAGAGACGTCCCAACCTATTCAGTGGTATTCTGCTCGGTTCACAATCACGTCTATACCCATGACATGCACACACAACACGATTGTAATTACTCGGGCTTCCTGTGGAATGCCCGAGGTATAAATTGGGCTTCGTTATTATTTTTTTTCTTTCTTCAGTCACAAATCGCCCTCGAAGCGCTAAAGCGCATGCGCGAAATCGAAGTCTATGCGCATGCGTAGAATCAGCCATGGGCACATGCTTCAGCAATGGCGGATCTATCGAAGGAATCCTCGCTGACTCTAATCACGGATAATATTGAGTCTAACACGCTCAAAACACATACAAAAGCACAAATTGTTCGTGGTAGACCCACACTAAAGGATGTCAAGCGTTCTCGGAACTTCATGAGAGATCAATTTATGAGGAAACCATTTTGAGTGAAGTTTGTTTCGAGAATCATGCTAAACTTATATCAAATGAGCTATCTTATATTGAGTCAAATAAGCATCGTCGTGTATATAGACGTGATCGTGAACCCAGTAGAATACCAGTACGAACTCTGAAACGTCTGAGGAACAGGAGCAGAAAGCTGAAGGAGTTTGTCTACAAACGTATTTGTCAAAGTATTCCCAAATCCTCCAAGCTGCATTGTTATGTGAAGGTTAGAAAACTTACAAAGAATGAATGTAAGCTTAATACAAAGAGAATGAGCTTGAATAAAATCACAGAACATGAAAAGAAGCTTTTGCTTAATTGTTCTAGAAGGGTTTATCAAGGGATAATGAAGTTAAAATATAGAGCTATTCGGTATTTATCATTGTTTTTTTGCAATAGGCTGATGTGTCTTTACAAGACTCAGACTCATATATCAAATTATTGTAAATTTAAACTGAGTACAGACATAGAAAAGAACTCTGGTCCTACTCCAATGTATATTGACCCTAATAAAACAATAACAGCACCATATAGCCAAGGTAATGAGTTGGTATTTGGGCAAAACTCAGGACAACATTGTGTTTGTGCTCTTTGATTTACAATAACAAACAAGGAATGAATTCTGCCAATGACCTAGTATTAATAATAAATATAGGAAATCAGTTGTATTCAGGTTTGTCTCAATTAGCCAGACAGTCCTTTTCAATGCAGAAAGAATTACCACCAATGTTGAATGTGTTTGATACTTACTATCAACTTCAATACAGTGAAAGCTACACTGGTACTGTATGTCAAGAGACTACAATAGAAGGATATCAGTACTGTACTTCTTTACAAAGAGCCTTTGAATCACTTATGTCTGAAAAAACTACACCAATTTTGTATTGACAGTTGGGTGCACAGCTGTTGCTATATATCGTAATAGTAATGTGAGGATCAAAATATTTGATTCTCATGCAAGGGATTTATATTGTAGAAGCCATCCTCAAGGTACATGTTTGCTGCTTGACGTATCATCAGTAAATAGTTTAGTACATTATTTCCAGAGTACATGTATACAAAACAATGATATATTTGAGGTGAAGGGAGTACAAACTAATGCAGTTCAAAATAGCATTCATCCTCAGAACTATGTATAATGAAATCAGAAAATTTAGTCTAAGTTGTGCTGTAGCTATGTACTCTCTATTATGCTATAATGAAACCATGTGGTTACTGGAATTCAAACACCTTGCTTACTATAGTCGACAATGGCAAAAGATTATAAGACAATTTGAACTGGTGGGTTTTTTGAGGGAAAGGAAGAGATTGTCATTTATTTTCAGAGAATCCATGAGTTCAACTAACAGCAATAATAAATTTCAAGTATTCTCAGGTCTCCTTAGCTAGCTAACGGTTATATACATCGCACTCTTCAAAGAGAAGCCCGAGTTCACGCAGATATGCGTCTAGTTATAATATAAATACTTGGCATGACGAGATCTGAATTCTTTACTTTTATTCTCACTTTAAGATCATGCGTTATTATTAGATAAATTAGGTACGTGTGATGTAGTAGATCTCTTAGTATGTTCTAGATAAGATTGACTGTAAGGTTCTACAATACACAACTTTGATCATGGAAGAGTTGAACTTGTAAACTGTCTGATTTGATCGCCCGTAAAAACCTCATTTAACCAACTAACCAGATAGGATAATGCTTGTAGGATAATGAAATACTAGAATATGATTACCAAGCAGTTTAGCTGGGCCTATATCAGAAAAAGAAAAGGAGTTTCTGTCAGCATATTGAGCGAAGGGAAGCTATAAATGTGGGTGTTGGCAGCATCTATACAATTTGTCTACGCATGCACAAGGTTTTGGCTTTAAACTTCGCCGCCATTTGGTTTGCGTTTTGAGCCGTGGTAGAAGTTAGTGGACGATGTAGGCCTGTTTTATGGATATACGAGAGAGGCCATCGAAGGGATTAGACAGTCTGTCTGCATTTGTAGTGCTATGGATGGTTATTTTCATTGTGAAGCTCGTAGATTACGAAATGATTAGGATCAAAGTCCATTGAAACAAGGAAAATGTTTCAAAACCACCTACATTCTTCCCGCAGGGTTTATACAAATCGAAGATGATTAAAAGGAATGCGTACCAGTCACTGAAGTTTGTAGTAATATTTTGAAGCTTTGATACATTCTGTGAATTACAGTTGTCTGACCTGAGTCTATACGTATCAATACAATATTTTGCTCTGTTTGGTTTACTAAAATCTTAAGCTCATAAAGTTATGCGCCCGAGCCAACTTTGGCGAGTTTTGAGTAAAAAATTAAAACATAAGAAAGAAAATGATTCTTGTCATAATTGGCCTTGAACCCAGGCCTTAAAAGTCGTTTACAAAGATTTTTTAATTCGAATAGCTGGAAAAATCCTATCAAACGACCCTCCAATATGGTTTTGGCAAACTGTTTTTCAGGGCTTTTGGCTGTAAAAAAACTTCTTGCACTATTTTGATATTTGCCCCACCCCTCCCCCCATCGTCTCGTACCAGTCCCACTGCTGTAACATGATTCTAATGGTTATGGGTTTCCTGTGGTAAGCCATTCAACTGTTCAGTCGGATTCACATTTCCTGTTTGTCGGGTGAAAGATTCAAGCGTCTTGTTCTCGTTGTTCTTGTCCTTCTTCTTCTCGCATTTC
Organism: Anthopleura sola; assembly: GCA_023349425.1. Lineage (NCBI taxonomy): Eukaryota > Metazoa > Cnidaria > Anthozoa > Actiniaria > Actiniidae > Anthopleura > Anthopleura sola. The sequence continues at coordinate 392,851 of JALHLI010000034.1, read as the reverse complement.
AAGTAAGTCTTACGTGTTAATTTGTATCAATCAGTGCATAAATACATTAGGTACGTGTGATGTAGTAGATCTCTTAGTATGTTCTAGATAAGATTGACTGTAAGGTTCTACAATACACAGTTTTGATCATGGAAGAGTTGAACTTGTAACTGTCTGATTTGATCGCCCGTAAAAACCTCATTTAACCAACTAACCAGATAGGATAATGCTTGTAGGATAATGAAATAAGAATCTCAATCCCAAGCAGTTTAGCTGGGTTGATATCGTCTGTTTAATGAACAGTTTTGATCATCGATCGATCGAGCGACGCTATAAATGTGGGTGTTGTCTGTCTTGGCAAGTTTCCAAAGTTGCTGGAAGCCGTGTTCCTGTCTTGTAATGAGAAAGAATCGTATCAATGGTTTATTGAAACACCTATTCAAACAAATGACCCATTTATAGCAAACTTCTAGGAATATAATTTATTGTTTTAGTATTTTTTTTCTTTCCCTATCTTTCTTTGATTTTCTTGTAGTGTCCTATGAATCAAGCTTGGTAATTTTCGATTCCATATTGTATTTATTAAACATTTTTCTTGAATCTGTGATATTCTTGGTACACGCTGGGTTCACCGTGACAAACGTTTGATTTCTATTTCATCGTATTTTTTGACGAATTTAGATGTACATGTAATGGTGAAATGCTTGGTATCTAGAACTATATGTTGTAGGATAATACACTATAGACAATAGAGGGTGCGGCAAGACAGCATCATGAGACATCAGAGGTCACGCGACCATCTTATGTTACATAGATGAACAGTTTTGATTGACAGAACGATAAGAAAGAACTTGAATTCAGTTCAAATAATTTAAATATTTAAATTCTATTGAAAAGTTTTCAAGGATCCTATAGTGGAACACAATGAAGTTGGGAAGCATTTTTATTATGGATTGAAGGATACTGTCAATAGTGATTTATCACTCAAAAAAATATGCAGCTGAACCAGATGCTCAACATATATTTATTTACAACAAAAAGGGTCAAAGAATCATCTTTGCTGATCTAATGTTTGTTCTTTTGCTTATAGACTGACATCTCAAGTTGTTGCTAATCTGCTTTCAAATATTCACTGAAATAAACAAGTTAACTTTATAAAAGAAGACCTGAAGAAAGGAAAAACACAGAGGTGATGAGCAAGACCTATCCATATATATGTTGAATGTTTGATACATTGAATAAACATAGATGAATTTGAAGAAGAGAGGTAAGATATTGATGGTTTATGTTATTTACTCTGTTGGAAACATTTTAAAATGATATTACCCACACTTATTATAATTGCTAAGATGTAATTTTTCTATTCTCCATTAATTTTGGGTCGGTGAGGTCATGTACATGCACTGGCATTGTACAGCTAGTTAATCAGTGCTCAGAATTACATAGGGCTGACAGTATTCAGAATTACATAGGGCTGACAGAAGGCACATTCAAGCAACGATACACACAGCATAAGCTATCATTCCGAAACAAAAAATATGCCAACAGCACTGAACTCTCAAAACATATCTGGAAACTTAAAGAAGACAAGAAGGACTACACTATCAAATGGTCAATTATCACCTCGGCAAGCTCATACAGCAACATTTCTAAAAAATGCAACCTATCCCTGGTGCAAATCTTGGACAGGATCCTGCCAGGATCCTACCAGGATCTTACGTATATACCAGGATCCTACTAAGGATCTTGTACAGGATCCTGTATCAATATCCTACAGGATCTTGTACAAGATCCTACCAGGATCCTACAGGATCTTGAACAGGATCCTACCAGGATCCTACTCAGGATCTTGAACAGGATCCTACCAGGATCCTACTCAGGATCTTGAACAGGATCCTGATAGGCCTAGGATCCCTGTATCAAGATTCTACAGGATCTTGTACAAGATCCTACAGGATCCTACAATATCCTACTCAGAATCTCGTACAGGATCTCGTACAGAATCATGTATCAAGATCCTACAGGATCCTGTTAGGATCCTACAGGATGTTGTTAGGATCCTAGACTAATCATGTATACATTGCAGTAATTAATTTATAGTTTTCTAATTTGCAATATTATAAAATGGTTTTATTTTTTTATTAAATAAAAATTAGAAATTCCCAAAAAAAAAAAAACGAAAGAGTACAAACCCACTTTTTTTTGGCCTCACCCTCCCCTCCCTTGTTCTATTCTATTTCCCTACCTCCTTCTACTCTACCACCCCTCCCATTCAATGCTTGCACCCCTCCCCACTCTGTTTTAATAGTTATTATTATTGTTTCATTATTTTATTTTTTACTTACCTCAGTGGGGCTTGAACCTCCAACCCTTTGGCTTACAAGCCGAACACTTTACCAACTTGACCATTGAAGAATTATTAAAAGAATCACCATACATTTGCATTTTATTTATGACTTTCAATTCCATGATGTCATTGAAGTGATTGAAATTCATGCATGCTTTGTAGTAGCAAGATATTACCTCTGGATCCTACAGGATCCTACCCAGGATCCTGTTCACAGTCAATTAGGATCTTATCCAGGATCCTAATTAGGATCTTTTACAGGATCCTACCCAGGATGTTGTTCATACTCAATTAGGATCTTATCCAGGATCCTAATTAGGATCTTTTACAGGATCCTACCCAGGATGTTGTTCATACTCAATTAGTATCTTATCCAGGATCCTAATTAGGATCTTTTACAGGATCCTACCCAGGATCTTGTTCACACTCAATTAGGATCTTATCCAGGATCCTAATTAGGATCTTTTACAGGATCCTACCCAGAATCTTGTTCACACTCAATTAGGATCTTATCCAGGATCCTAATTAGGATCTTTTACAGGATCCTACCAAGGATATTGTTCATACTCAATTAGGATCTTCTCCAGGATCCTAATTAGGATCTTTTACAGGATCCTGATGCTATATTTTAAGGTCTTACATAGGATCCTGCTAGGATTCTATCATCTCCTAGTTTTTGACTCCATTTTAGGATCCTATCTAGGATCTTATACATGATCTTATTTAGGATCCTAATTCTTCTTAGGATATTACATAGGAATGTCATCCTGTGCAAGATCCTATTCTTATGCAGGATCCTATCTAGGATCCTAACTAGAATCCTGTTCCTAAGCAAGATCTTACTCAGGATCCTATTTCTAAACAAGATCCTATTGGATCCTACAGGATCCTGTTTAAGATTTCCACCAGGGATGTCTAACAGAAAAACTCCAAATTATCAAAGCCGACAAAGGCACTGCCTCCTAAACAAAAACTCGGAGCTATAAATTTCTAAATGCTGACACGAAAACAAGTTTTATCTGGTAAACACCTACTGCCGAATAACATGACATATCACACATCAATAGGTCAACGAGACAACTCATCGAGTTAATGATATAACAATAGATTAATAGAACAATAGCGCCATATATATAAATTATAGTAAGGATTATTCTTCATTTAAGACTGTCTGAAGATCGCGTAAGCGTGAAACTCCGAGTAACAGCAAAAGTTATGTCTTGTCTTTGATCTATCTACAATCCATAATCTATATATATATATTATATATATTTATATATATATACACCGAATCCCTAAAACTTTGACATTTTTGCGATATATATACATATATGTTTGAGTGCTATTTTTGTTGAAAAATAAAAAGTAAACAAGAAGAAATTCAACTGCAAACATGTTAAAAAGCCTCATTAGGTATTCTAGAACAACGTGGTAACAAATGTTTGTTGAAAAACGACTGAAATCGCTGTCTTTCATATATATTTATGTATATCGCAAAAGTGTCAAAGTTTTAGGGATTCGGTGTATATATGTATATATATATATATGTATATATATATATAATCATATGAGGAAGTAGCTGATCCCATTAAAGAGTGCTCAATACACATATGGTGTAGAGCAAAGTATAAATGTAATAACGAAGAGGCAAGATTTGCTGTTACTCCGAGTTTCGTGCTTACGCACTCGTCAGACAGTATTTATAAATACTGTCTGACGAGTGCGTAAGCACGAAACTCGGAGTAACAGCAAATCTTGCCTCTTCGTTATTACATTTATATATATATATATGTATATATATATATATGTATATATATATATATGTATATATATATATATGTATATATATATATATGTATATATACAGCGATATGCAGAAATTCTGATCCATTTGAGCGAAGTATATAACTATATCGGGTGCATTGTGGGAATGATTTTGCGCGCGATTCAAAGGAAAGAAGCGTGACTAGCGTGGAGTTGATTGTCAGCGCTATAATAATAGCATCGGACAACTGGACGTTTTGCTTACATTATTGAAAACACTGATGCTTGCTCAAAGAGCTGATAATGATTTATGAACTTCTCACTCAATGAGGAATTTTCCCTGCATTTGTGAGGACGGAAATAGTTTTTGACTTTTACAAGCTACAGAGTTTATTCTTATATAAGCAGTGTGATTCGATTAAACGCAAAATATAAAATTTGTGTTATTGTGCACAACGTCTATTGCTTTCTTTGCATAAATTAAACTGTTTGAAAGACAATTTCATCCGAATATCCTAAATATTTTTAATTACGCCTTCATCGACTTTAGCGTATATCTAAAACACTCAACGTAATCTCAAGCTTTGGTATTATAGTTGTAATTGAATGTAAAGTTTGTTTTACCGTTACATGTTCTTGGGCGATTAAATTATTTGAGCAGAGGTCACGACAGTAAAAACTGAACTTTCTTTGCCTTTTGTTGACTTTAATTACTTGGTTAACGACGTTGCTTTGAGAGACAACGTTTTGGAGTAGTATGGTGTTTTAAATAACATTTAGGCTCTCGCCTTCCGAGTTGTTCGATGCTACATAGTGTAAATATAGCGCTGGCAATCAACTCCACGCTAGTCACGCTTCTTTACATTGAATCGCGCGCGAAATTATTCCCACAATGCACCCGATATAGTTGTATACTTCGCTCAGGTGGATCAGAATTTCTGCATATCGCTGTATATATATGTATATATATATATATGTATATATATATATATATATATATGTATATATATATATATGTATATATATGTATATATACGCATATATATATATACGCTGTATATATATGTATATATATATATATGTATATATATATATATGTATATGTATATATATATATATGTATATATATGTATATATACGCATATATATATATACGTAAAGACTGTCTGAAGATCGCGTAAGCGTGAAACTCCAAGTAACAGCAAAAGTGATGTCTTGTCTTTGATCTATCTACAATCTATATATATATAAATGTAATAACGGAGAGGCAAGATTTGCACAGCAAATCTTGCCTCTCCGTTATTACATTTATACTTTGCTCTACACCATATGTGTATTGAGCACTCTTTAATGGGATCAGCTACTTCCTCATATGATTATATATATATATATATATATATATATATATATATATATATATATATATATATATATATATATATATATATATATATATATATATATATATATATATATATATATATATATATATATATATATATGAAGTAAAGTGGTTTGGTACCATGCCTTGAGTATAATGTAGGTAGGAGTAAAGACTTCGGAAGGCATATGTTGTTATATATTGGCTTTAATTCAAACGTTTCGCCTGTCACGGCTTCGTCAGTGAATGCTCTTTGAGCGTACAACGTAAAGTATCTTATAACTGAAAAAATCTATAATTTGCATATAAGAGACAATGGTCTGTTGTCTCGAATTGTAGTTATAGTACAATAGTGTATTTATAGTATAGAAAGGAATCGTCCTATACAGCCATTCATGATGTTATTATGAAATCTTTTGATTTCAATGGCTTCTATAATAACAACCCAAACTTTAAATTTAGATCTTTGGACTCGCATAAATATACACATATTTTGAACAAAATCATTAGAAGTATGATCCTGTGTATTTTAATATGTACAAAACAGCATGTCCCATAAATGTATGTTTAGCATTCATTCTTGAAATGTACCTTTTAAAGCTCTTACAACATTTTATTAATCATCATAGATTTTTCCCCCACAATATCTAACAATTCGTACAAAATTCCATTACTTTGAGTTTTCTTTTATTCCTTTTTTATTTTTACTGCAACTTTGTACAATTCTTGATGAATATAACAAGGTATCAACACATGTTTCCTGTTTATGTTCAAAACATGGTTACTGAACAGAAACATATTTATATGCAAAATCTAAGACCTTCACATTCAAGCATATTTATATGTGAAATCTAAGACCTTCACATTCGAACATATTTATATGCGAAATCTAAGACCTTCACATTCAAGCATATTTATATGCGAAATCTAAGACCTTCACATTCAAACATATTTATATGCGAAATCTAAGACCTTCACAGTCAAGCATATTTATATGCGAAATCTAAGACCTTCACATTCAAACATATTTATATGCGAAATCTAAGACCTTCACATTCGAACATATTTATATGCGAAATCTAAGACCTTCACATTCAAACATATTTATATGCGAAATCTAAGACCTTCACATTCAAACATATTTATATGTGAAATCTAAGACCTTCACATTCGAACATATTTATATGCGAAATCTAAGACCTTCACAGTCAAGCATATTTATATGCGAAATCTAAGACCTTCACAGTCAAGCATATTTATATGCGAAATCTAAGACCTTCACAGTCAAGCATATTTATATGCGAAATCTAAGACCTTCACATTCAAGCATATTTATATGCGAAATCTAAGACCTTCACAGTCAAGCATATTTATATGCGAAATCTAAGACCTTCACATTCAAACATATTTATATGTGAAATCTAAGACCTTCACATTCGAACATATTTATATGCGAAATCTAAGACCTTCACAGTCAAGCATATTTATATGCGAAATCTAAGACCTTCACAGTCAAGCATATTTATATGCGAAATCTAAGACCTTCACAGTCAAGCATATTTATATGCGAAATCTAAGACCTTCACATTCAAGCATATTTATATGCGAAATCTAAGACCTTCACAGTCAAGCATATTTATATGCGAAATCTAAGACCTTCACATTCAAACATATTTATATGCGAAATCTAAGACCTTCACATTCAAACATATTTATATGCGAAATCTAAGACCTTCACATTCAAACATATTTATATGTGAAATCTAAGACCTTCACATTCAAACATATTTATATGCGAAATCTAAGACCTTCACATTCAAACATATTTATATATGAAATCTAAGACCTTCACAAAGAAACGTGAACAGAAACGTAATTTAAATATAGACTTCACTTGGAAAAGCTTAAATAATTTTGACTTTGCATTCTATTTTCACTTAAAGTATACTTGTTTCTGTTCATGTAAGACTACACCGTTCTTCGACTTCCTTACCTGCGAAGCAGTTCGTTATTTAAAAAAAAAATCTTACTTTCGGTATTAAATCTATTGTCTAAAATATGCCCCATAGTTCTTTTAAGTTGATTTCTTCAGCACAAAGAGGAAATTTTTGTCTTTTGTTGTCCACATATTCCACAAGTACACGACGACGTCTTACCCCATTTAAGATATCAGATCCATATTCCAAAGATTCGATCGCGAGATGTACGCGCGCCGCTAAATAATCACGCTGAAATCCGTGAATAACGTCAAAATTTGATGAATTTCCCTAATAAACTTTCGATTCGTGAACTCATCCTTTAGTCTCGATTACTTGCTTCTGCATTTTCTGTGAAATTCCTGCTTTTATGGGGTTTCTTTCTTGAAACGAACTGACATCCGTTAACATCATTCGTTTGTGATTCGAATTAGGTCTCGGTCCAAACAATAACATAGAATGACCTTTGGACCTTTGTTCCTTTTTAATCCAATTTAAAAAATAGCACTGATTGCTGAGTATCATTCGATATCTTTATAAACAAACTAGCCATACAGTATTACAGTAGCGTAATACTGACCAGAACACAAATAAACTGAATAACTGTCCTCTGCGTAAAAAGAATAATAAGAAAATAATAAAAACTGTAAACCTAAACTGGTATATTTCATGGTTTATTTCTAAAGTGAAATGTTGCATAAACTAAATAAAGCTTATAATAAGTGAATAACCAAGACTAGACTCCAAGAAACTACCGTGTCAGTGATTCGCTCGTTAGTGGAAAGGAGATCGATTGTTCGTGGGACAGAAATCGGGGGCCTAAAGGCTCGTTAACACTAGCGATTTTTTAGCGATAATTGCTGCAATTATTCCTGAATTAAGTCCCAGAAGAGCAGAAGAAAAGCTTAACACTCTAATATTATCCAGATCATCAGCCTCTAATGGTAGTTCTATTGACTTTTTTACTAAACGACGGAAATAAAAAAAAATTTGGCCGCGTTCCTTATGACGAAGGCATGTGCAAATTAACAATCAGTAATCTCATGCTAAAATACCATCACCCGGGGCTAATGATCGGTACAATCATATGAGAGAGTCCTTGTCTTAGGCAATTCAGTTATCCTGTCCAGACATATCTTAAGAAAGCGCTTTCCTTAGCCCATCAATGCTTGTTATATAATTCTCTTTCATGTCTTCCGTTCCCTCTGTCAACCCAAACGTGTCCAATGTCTCACCATCTTCATCCTCTCCCTCTTCCTCTTCCTCTTTTTCTTCCTCTTCCTCTTCCTCTTCCTCTTCATCTTCATCTTCCTCTTCATCTTTCCCTTCATCTCCATCTTCCTTGTCCATAACTTTTCGCGCTTGGCGCACCGTACTTCTAAGGACTGCCTCTTCACAAATGGAGAGGCAGTTTCTCTCTAGCCCAAGGATAGTTGACATACCTGTGTCTAAATCATCGAAATATAAAAGAAGTTTCATTTGATGTACGGATATAGCTTGCTGTATAGTAGGGTGGTAACAAGTAACATGTACAAATTTCCTTATCTGACTATTATACTATTATACTTTATGGAAATCATTGTATAATGTAACCAGCAAAATAAGGTATGTGGATTAGAGTGCAAATATACTGTACTTTGTCTCACTGACGTTTTTGGATCAGAGCGTAATAAACTCATGATCAATAGAAAACATAATAATTGAAATAATTGGATTGTAGTGCCACATTCGCTAAAGTTTATTCAACTGAAAAGTTTTTGAAAACTACACCATCGTTAAACGCTATTCACATCTTATGAAATCATTATTAATATACACTACCATTCGCTATTCTGGATATGTCCAATATCCACTGGCCCTTAAAGGAGAACAACTCCGCCATTTTCTTAATTGCGTCATCTTCTCTGAAGACGTTGGTGTTGTGTGCCGTTAAATTTCCGTCCAGTGGCTCACCATATCTGGACCACTGTCCAATTACCATGGGGAAAACGACGTTATGAAGTAGTGCTCTTTCTAAATAACATAAAAGCGTAATCTTAGCGAGATCAAGTTGTATTTGCATCCGTTTCGGACTATTTAATCAGTCCGACCTCAGGGCGTTTTAACACACCCTAATATTCTTTTGACTATTATTTCTTGAACATTGTAATCGAGACAACTGGCAATCGTATCAATTCACATCAGGTAACTTAGAATATAAAATGACTGACGGCACCTTATCAGTGTAACTTACGTGTTATTGCCTTAGGGTGTATGGATTCAAAGAAACCCATTTGGGTAAGGGACATCTTGTCAAGATGCCTCAAAATTTGGGTCACCTGGTTGCCACGGATTTCAGCATTGTTGGAATGGAAAATTACATTGTAACAATCCATTCCAACATTTAAGGAATGTAATGTCGTCAGGAACCTTTTTAATGACATGTCATCTACATCCTAGAAGATAAAAATGTCATTCGCGTCAGTTTCGATAGCACTACTGCCACTCAATAAGAAGACTAGAATTAGAAGAAGAAGATGATGGCGAAGAAGGAAAAGGAGAAGAAGAAGAAGTAAAAGAAGGATGAGGAGAAGAACAAGAAGTAACCTATAACTCTCGAGCGTTATCACTTGTTAGCTTCGAGTTAGTACTTACCGCAGGTAATGTAACTATAGCCAGGGCGAATCCTTTAAACTCTGGAATGATTCGCTTGATTAGCTGGGTGTTGAGGCTGGCGAACTCCCCAGCAACCATAGCCCCGACTGCAGCTTCACTTTCAAAATAGTGCACTCCCTTCTCCCCTTCGACGTTCAGGCGAAGAGAACTTGAAGAATTATGTAGTCTCTCAACCTCCATTGCACGTCGAAAGAAATTTTCTATTTCCTGTGCAAAAAAATAACAGTTATATAATTTTTTTTTTCTGAGTCCATTTTACAGTATGGTACAATCATATACGCATTTCAGTTATATAATATATGATATATGACTCAGTGATGAATATAAAACAAACACACTCGATTGCAGAAACGTCGTAGGATACATATATTTTTTGCATCTCATTGGGTATTTGTATTATATGTGTGTATATATGTCTAGTGCAATATTTCTGCAATCGAGAGTATATATAATAAGTATAACATACTTACCATCGGTATTGTCTTTCCTTTAAATGTAAGGGAGCTAAACTGAGCCAGTTTCTCCTCAGTGCTGTATCGTGGAAACCTTCTTTGCAGTTCTTCCCACGAATCACAGCCGGTGTATCGCATAAAAGCTTCGGCCACTTGTTTTTTTTTTTTTGTTGTCTTTGCCATTTCGCCGAATTCCCTAAGCGTGATCTTCTGCTCCACCAGCTTTTGCAGCAAATCTATTTTTGTCTCGTCATCGAGACCCTGTATTGGCATCCCAATCTGTGGATAAATTGTATATTTTACTGATTTAATAATACAAATTAGTGAAATCAACCACGGTTTGATTGATCAACAGGCTGAATTCAACGATAGAATTTTTTTCTTTTCTGTCAAAAGTTTGATGGTAAGTCAACTTGTCAAGCATCGCGCTTGAAGTCCCGTAGGCGTGAAACAATGATGGTGGCAATCTGGACTGATTGCATGATACTTCAAATCAAATGCTCATGAGACATCAATAAAGTTAAGTACGTACGTATGTGTATATGTAATTTGTAAAGGTAATTTGTTTCTCGTAATTTGTAACTTACTTGTGTCTGCTTTATTTCGAGAATTCGCCTTCGAGAGGGCTTGCTTGCGGCCATGTCCTTCAGTTCAGATTTTTTATACCTCTCATCTGCTTTAATAAACAGCTCCCACACGGGCTTTGCCAACAGCGCAGCTTGTAAGGTTGGCTCCAGACTTGCAACATCCTAGAGGACAACATTTTTCATTTTGATTTTGTCAATTCAGCCAAAATACGTTACGAGTCTTCTTCCAGCTAATTTGTAAATATAAATGAAAGGAAAGGAACTGTCCTGGCTGCTATAACTGTGATTGTATTGTCTCCACGCAGCCGTTTATAGAATCGTTCGTCACGCAACACTACCTAACAAACGGCTGAGCTGGAGACCAGTTTTGGCACTGGCGCAAAGCCTTTATTGTTTTTGGGGGAGCCAAAATTAATCCAATATCAGTCATGAACTTCGCTTCTAATTCCCTTCGTGACATTTCCATTTTGTTGATCGTCCACATATTTTTTCTATGAAAACTTCAAATAATTGACACAAGCTATTATTACCTTTTCTGAACTTACAAACATCTTCTGGCAAGACTTTCGCCACTCTCTTGTTGACTCTGGGGTTGGCTCGTCCTCGTTCTTTTGGGCAAGGTGATATGCCCAAGTTCGGTAGCTCTTTACCCGGTCGATCCAGCTCGTCTTCCGACTCCCTTCATCCAGGGAATTATGTACATATGCAAGTCGTCTAATTTGCTCTTCAGTCAGTTTGTCGTCATAAACGGACACCCAAACCTTATCAAGCTGTTCAGCCAAGTGCATGGGGTTGTTTATATCTTGCATCCTCAGCTAACAACAGTTGAAACATTCGCAACAATTATTTAAGGAAATGCCGTAACCTCGTTCTTGTAGATCGGGCTTTTTACAAGTTCTTAAGGGGTTTCGAAGGGGCTTAAAAGTTAGCAAGGTGGTGACAATCTTCGAAAATTCGCTAAATTCCAAATTCCACACTAGTGGACATATTTCAACAGGTGACACGTCAATACAGAAGAAACATAGGTTTAACCCGAGAATTTTAGCAGGGTGATGGCTCTCCTTGCCCCACCTATAGCTAAGACACTGCGGATTATAACCTGAAGAATATTTTGGTTATCAGATAGGCTAAAAACTAAGGACTGAGGGTTTCCAATTGGTATTTAAGAAATGTGAGAAAATACCTTTGATATATTGCAAGACATCAGTTGCAAAAATAAATTTAAAAAGAAAATATCTATAATAAACGAACATCATACCTTCATGTATGCAGCATGACGATGCCTCCCTCCGATGACTCTAACATCACTTCCTGCTAACATGTCTTTTACAGTCTGTCCGGGAGCTAGCTCGGACCTCGAAAAACTAGCAATGGCCAACCATGACTGGGTCTCTGTCTGCAAAGATGAATTATCTTTGATTTTTTGGACGAGCTTGTTGACGGCCTCATGGTCCAGTGGTCTGTCAAGCCAGTTATCTGGACAGTCAGTCAATAAATCCAAATTCAGTCTGAATTTCCCTGTCAAGAGATTAAAAAAAAAGAATGAACGAACGAACGAAAAAGTAATGACAACTGATACCAATCTAAGATTAATTTCCAAACTGGCAAAAAAATTGACCGGGGCATGTTGGCGTAGTGTCAGCAAAGTCTGGCGCTACACATAACCCATCCCCAACCACGAAATTAACTGTGTTGGCATAAACATGATCAGTTTCACTCAATTATTGTCAAATCATGCTAAAACAAACGTTTCTAATCAGAAATACCTAGGTGATGCGAGGCAATTTCATCATCGTAACTTTTCCCGCGAAGTTTCTTAGGGGGGGAAATAAGCTCTTTCATTGTAGCGTCCATGCTTGGGCTCTTTGTTTTCCTCTGAACTTGTTTCAACGGCTTTGGTGTCGAGGTTGCCACGGAAGTAAATGTATCCGATGTAGTGTTAGTACTACCGTCCATGGCCTCGTCAAACAATTTAACAAACTCATCTGCTGTCAGCGAGTTTTTGAAACTTCGGGAAAATTCTGATCCATTTGGATCAAAATTACAAATTTTGAGGGAGAAAGTCGTTTCCCCGGCCACAGCTCTCATGTTCTCGCATGTTACCTGAATAACAAAGCATTTATCAAAATCGTAATAAAATCACACTTTAGCAGAGGTTGCCCTCATTGCTTGAGAAGCAAGTTCATGAAGTTCATGAGTAGTAGCGTAATACTAAGTAATAGATTTTGAAAAATATAAATAATATTTTAAGCTTAATTATAGAACAAATACATTCGGTCATCGAGAGAGCAAATTTTTTTGGCCGTGTACTTCAGATGTAAACTGTCAATCGAGTTCACCAAACTTCCGTTCTAGAGGATAAACCCGGAGATGATGAGATACGCCTGCATGCATATTTGCCGTGAATCTTGTTTTCAATTATAAATTGTAGTCCAAAAAGCAAAAAGCCACACTCGATAAAGAGCGTTCTATTTTGAATTTTTTAACGAGATGTCTTTGTTAAGTTTGTCCACATGGTATTGCCAAAACACAGCTAAAATATTATTGAGTATTTGGTATCCCATGGCCATTTAGTTTACCAAAACAGTCTTATTTGCATACGGCATGGCTAAGGTGTGATACATCATGTTTGGATTGTAGATTTGACCGATACTAATTCATCCAGCCAACAGATAGTGTAGATGGTAATGGTATCAATCAGATTCGAAAATTGTGAAATTGTTTAACTTGATAACTTTGCAACCTAATTTTACTAATTTACGATGTGGCATCAAGATTCGCTAATTGTGAAAAGTAAAAAATTAGCAAACTTTTGTTAATACTAGTCTGATATGATGTGAGAACTTTTGATGAAAGCTAGAAAAATGTTCTACATTGGCAAAAATGTAATTCCCTTATACTATGATTATTAAAGTAAATTTTGCGGTAAAAGAAAGAACTTACCAAGATCGAGCGAATATCAAGACGAGATCCCCTTAACGTGGACTTTGGCGCGCTAACTGTGATAACCTTCCCGGTTAGTTCTCCATTTGCCGTTTTCAATCTCGAGTTTTCGTATTTCACGAGAATTCCATCTTCTTCGGTCTCTTTAAAAAACCATGGTCCATCTCCTGCAGGTCTTTGTGACTTTGTATTTGAACTTGTTCCTTTTTTCTATCAAATATATGATCAACAGAGTTATTGTAAGCGCAAACAAAGGTTTGACATTTACAAGCAATTCATAGCCGTAGTTTTTTTTTCGGTATTCATTCTGTCAATAATGCGACTTACCTTAAACATTTTGCCCAGGTTAAACTACGCAAGAAAACTGATTTACTAACTTGTAAGAAATTCAACTCAGCACTCTGAACCAACGTCCACGCTACCAGCACTATATAACAGCAAGTATTCAACTGTGAATGTAACCACGCTTGCGAAACGTATGCTGATTCGGCATTCTTTAAAGCCGAGGGCATCCAGGAAATGGCCTTCATCACATCCGGACTTGTTCTGTTGAGACACGATCACGTCAATCAAACTTATCGTTTGTGATTGACACAGTGTGTAGCCTGTTTTCATTGTCGTAAAGACATAAGTCTTTTAGAAAAAGACCTCACATCTATGTGGTTTTTTTAAAATTTACGTGCTAGAATGAGCGATCAAAATTCGACTCAAAGTAGTGACGATGACCGGCCCTTTGATGGATTTACAATTACAGACCAAAGACCGTTTTTGAAAGAAGCAGAGCAGAAAACGTTATACAAATGTATTTCCCTAAAAAAGAGGTCTTCGTTTGGACAACCAGAGCAAGATCTGTTGAATGACAACAAAGATGTCCCCACCAAACAACGCATGGGTACGGCTGCCACTTTGGCAACAAGTGACTTCGAAATCGAAGGAGAAGAATCGTGGTACGAAAGTTGTATGCAACAACGTTTGCCAGTTTCCACAGTTACTTCCTGTGGAATGGCTACTTCTGACAGCGAGTCTGAAATAGAAGGCGAGGAAGCGATATATGATTTTGGCGATCGACTAGAAGAAAAGTACGAGGAGATCGTGGACATCCAGGAGGAAGATATCAGTTCCCTATCGTCTAGTATTGAAGGAGAAGAAACATTTACAGAATTATCCTCCACTGCCTTTGAAGCAGATGCATTTGAAGAGGGAAATAATACTGAGTGCGAAATCCAAACCGCAACAGTAAAAAAGATTCGAGGTAAGACAAATTACTAAAAATGATCAGTTGAAAAGCATGTGCTTTGAAGAATTACTTTTCCTTTATGCAGTATTTCCCTTTATTAGGATAGCCATTAAACTTGAAAGTGCATGATGCGTATTTTTTCCCATATCCATGGATTTTATCATATACGTTTCCTTTTAGCTTAAAAATTTTAATTTTATACGTTTTTATATCTTGTGGTTAATGATCGTATCGTCTGCCGGAAGCCGCTAAATTCTTATACTCCCATTGTTTTCGTTATATTTACAGCTAAGCGCCGAAGTAGCATACAAGATCCTCGATCTCTTGGAAGTAAAACATGTTGTACCGAAAGCTGTTTAACTAAGCTAACTGAATCTCAACGAATCAAGGCTCGCGAACTTTTTCGAGTCAAAAACCCAACCTATCGCCATCAGCGTGAATTTGTTCTTGGTTGGTTTGAGAGCAGCCAGCCCTCTCCTGGCGAATTTGCATACTCCATATCAGGCATCAGTACTTGCTGGAGGGCCTGGATAGACGTCCTAGGCATCCCCCGTTCTACCTATTTCAACTGGAAGTCCGACTTTGGAATGGGTAGAATTAACCCCGACCACGGAGCATCACTGACGATCAAACCGTCTCCAAAATCGGAAACAGCTTTGCACTTCATGCAAAAATATTTCGAAGAAAACTGTGATTATCTCCCAACGAGTGATGTGTGGCATTTGCCGTCGAGTTCCAGCAAAGCTGATGTATTTCAAGAAATGCAGCAGACACTTCACGCCAGAGGTCAAGTTTGTTGCACGATGACAAACTTTGTAAAACTGTGGAGACAACAATTTCCTCAAGTAAAAATTCCAAAGGTACGCACTAGTACTAATGCTAGTTTAGGCTTTCTTGTCATAAAGACTATTTCTTACAAGATTAATATTTTTACTAAGCGCAGTCCCTGGATTCGGGAAAGCGACACGATATGGTGTTCATCAAATAGGTCCACACGTTCTAATTATTTGTAAAATTGACATTTATAGGCAGACCGTTTTAGCAAGTGTGATACCTGCTGTGCTATAACAAAAGAGCTATTGAGTTTGCGAGGTCAATCTCGGACTGCAACAGAAGAAAGACGAAGAGAACACAGATTGTTTGTAAGGTTAGTGAATAGACATTAGGTCAACCCTTCGTATTTTTCCCCGTAAGCGGCATGAACTGCATTAAATCCTGAACTGAAATCTGCTTTTTGATGACACTGCATGGTTTCTTTTCTTTTTTATCTTTTTTTTTTTAATTTGCCGTCAAAATCATTTTGTTGAATGCTCTACAAGGGTGGAACATAAATACAAACTTGACTAGATTTTGCTCATTTGCATTAGGCAACAAGGCCTTAGCATAGTTGAAGGAGGTGTCTTGTTGAGAAATTGTCGAACGCCAAATGCATATTAAATAGTATTTAGGAATAATGAATTCTATAGTAACTGCTATAGTAGCTAACTGCTTTATAAAACCAATCCTATAGGAAAGAAAGAAATTGCTACCTGGATAGAGGAGCCTTAGCGCACAGTAAACCACAAGAGTACTTTTCCATCGCCGTCGACGGCATGGACCAAAAAAAGACGGAACTTCCGTTTTCTAAGTACCGTTTCAAGACCTTGGACACGGCCTGGAAACTTAAAGTTCACGTAGTTGGAACATTAATACATGGACGGCATCCAATTTGCTACCTGGACTATCACCAACATGCTCATGACGCAAACTTGACCTGTAATATATTAATCCAGGTAAGCAGGTTCTTATTAGGAAGACATTCCAACAGAAAGGGAAAACAGTACTTAAACATTCTTATACTGTAAAAACCCGCATATAAGAACCTAGTGGTTTAAGAAGTTGCCGGCAGAAATTTGCCAGTTTCATACCTGACCTAAAAATATAAGAACCCATTTAGTCGAGCAAGAATAAGCTAGAATTCAAAAAATCGAGGATATGCGGGTTTTTACAGTACTTCAATTTTTCTATTTTTAGACATTCTGGCTGCACAGAGAGTTTCTTCCAAATAAAGTGTTTATTCAACTAGATAACACTTACAAAGAAAATAAGAATCAGTTCGTCTTTGCTTTTATGGCATACCTTGTGGAAACTTCTGTTTTTGATGAGGTAAGTCTATTTTTTATAGTTGACTGCGCAGGATGTGTTCCTTTTCTTTTACAAAATATGTCAAAAGCTCTAGAAATCATTTCACTGCACAGGTCGAGCTCGTCTATATAATAACAATGATACAAGTCAAATCTGATTATTTTCAAGCTCAGGAGCGTGAGAAATATATTATGCTGGAGTAGTATCATAAATTCATTATGTATTATATAGTTATATGGTATGTGTTTATGATACACCTTTTTGTGTTTTTTTTTTATTCATTTCAGATAGAAGTTTGCTTTCTTCCAAAGGGTCATACGCATGTGGATGTGGATCAAATGTTTTCGCGGCTCTCTGTGGCGATACAACGGTCCGGCTGCCTAACCTACCAAGATCTCCTCAAATTATTAAGAGGCTGCTACAAGCAAAACCACGGAGAGACGTCCGAGGGAGGCGCAACAATCCAATATGCGGAGATGGATCAAATATTTGCTATCAGAGAATGGCTTATTCCTTACATGGAACCTGTGCACGCGCTCTTAGAATACCACCACTTCCGGTTTACCAGAGAAGGTCAGAAATGCACAATGGACTACAAACCATGGTGTAAAGGTAAAATAATATGTTATTTTTTTCAGCGTATCCTTTACTTTTGAAAAAGAGATGATTACTTAACAGGCGTTTCCGTAGTTTGTCCTCCTCCTTTAGTATTACCTTCGTTTCACGGTGTACATATTTTTAATATACATTCGGGTGGATATCTGAGAAAAAAGCGGCGAATGAAAAACAAATCCGTGACTGATACTATATCACTTCACAGTAATATATGATATTCAATAATATGCATCAACCCAGAATGTGTAAAAAAAGAAATTACGTGAAGAGCCTGTATAATTTTTTCCGGCATCCGTGAATACGAAAACTGTGAAAAAACTAATATTGATCAAGCTATTAGCATGTGATAATCTCTACTGATTCGCAAGTCCCCTGTAAGCTAGATATTGTTATGAGAAATAAATGTAACAAATCGAAGATTTAAAGTACTTTCTTTTTATTATTTATAAGATGAATTTGACCGGAAAGCATATAAACCTCACGTCATATTAAAGAAGAAACCAGAAGGATGTCCTGAAATCGTAATGCCAGATTATGAAGAGGTAGATCTCAAACGCATTAGATCCATGGCCCGAAAATGCTTGGAAAAAGGGATTATTAACGAAGAAGAAGAAGCGCAATGGTCGGAGTTCCTTGACAGAGAAGAGACGAAAGCGAGTGAAATAGAAGAGGCAGAGCAAATTGTGTACAGTAAAGAAAATGGTACGAATTGCAATGGCAGAAACCACTCTGTTTTTATTAATAATACTCAGAATAAATCAGTGATAATCAATCAACATGAAAATCATGCTTAAACTAAAATAGCAATTTGACTTTTTTAATAGGAGACCCATCCAAGGCACACAAGCCAGACCTGACGTACCTGAAATGTCAAGATAGTAGGTGGATTGTGGATGATATAAAAGACCGGTCCCTCCCGGAAATTGATACGACACCCCATCTCAGTGAGGTACTCCAAAAGAGTGAAAAGTTGGAACGCGGTAGTGGTCTTCTTCCTGTAAGTTAACTCCCTGATAACAACTGTTCACTTAAAATCATATCAATCTAAGAATAACATAAAGAGAATGATATTTTCGGCGTAAATAATATTTTTCGATAGAATCCCGACTATCCATCATCAAAATTTACTTGATGTTTCATTCTTTTCATGCTCATTCAAAAGCAACTTGATTCAAGTGAGAAATTCACAGTTCAAAGACTATACTTTACTGCGGCAAACAGCTCTGGAAGAACTCATTTCGGCCATTTATACATATTATTTATATCATTGTTATAATATATTCTATCTTTTAATAGATATACCTCGGAAGGTACAAAACTCCGAAACAGAGAGTCAAGGAACAGACTGAGGCCACTTGTACGTCAGATGAGGTACACAAACTCAAGGAAGGAATGCTAGTGGCAGTAGACCTTCCAAAGTACCATCCTGAAAGGCCTCAAATCGCCCAAGTATTGGAACGTAAAGGAGAACAAATCGAGGTTCTTTGGTATCACGGCACGTGGACGACTACTTGGTGTATATTCAGGAAACGCCAGGGAAGGAATATGGTCGACGCCAAGGAAACAATTTCAGTATCGTCAGTCAAGCTGTTTAACTTTAAATTCACTAGCTCGGGTAAGTTAAAACAGTCTGTCAAAAAAGACCTGAGAAATATTTATTTCCGAGATGATTCCAATAACGAGTCTAGTGATTAGAGAATACTCGGTACTCAGAGATTGTCATCAATTGCTATCACCGGCTACAATTCTTATCAATTGCTTTTTTTCCCCGACTGAAATCATCTCACGGCCGCTAATCAATGAATTGATAAAAATGTGTACTGTATTAGGTAAGGGTATTATGCAAAAATCTCAGAGATTCCGTTTTTGTGAAACATTCTTCTTAAACACTTTACAATGACATCGAACTGTCTGTTTGTTGTTAATAAAGATATCGAATAACACTTAGTACTGTTTATAAACGTATATAATTGGATGAAAAACGGACAAAGGTCCAAAGGTCATTTATTTCCTGTCATTGGTTGCAACGGAACGTATATTCAAATCACAACAGAATACTGTAAATGTCCATTCGTTTCAAGAAAGAAACCTCATAAAAGCAAGAATATCGCAGAAAATACAGAAACAAAAACTCGAGACGTATAAAGGATGAATTCATGAACCAAACGTTTTGGATTTCAACGTAACTATTTAGCGGCGCGCGTACATCTCGTGATCGAATCTTTGGAATATGGATCTGATATCTTAAATGGGGTAAGACGTCGTCGTGTACTTGTGGAATATGTGGACAACAAAAGACAAAAATTTCCTCTTTGTGCTGAAGAAATCAACTTAAAAGAACTATGGGGCATATTTTAGACAATAGATTTAATACCGAAAGTAAGATTTTTTTTTAAATAACGAACTGCTTCGCAGGTAAGGAAGTCCAAGAACGGTGTAGTCTTAACAGAAACAAGTGTACTTTAAGTGAAAATAGAATGCAAAGTCAAAATTATTTAAGCTTTTCCAAGTGAAGTCTATATTTAAATTACGTTTCTGTTCACGTTTCTTTGTGAAGGTCTTAGATTTCGCATATAAATACTGTTTGACTGTGAAGGTCTTAGATTTCACATATAAATATGTTTGAATGTGAAGGTCTTAGATTTCGCATATAAATATGTTTGAATGTGAAGGTCTTAGATTTCGCATATAAATATGTTTGAATGTGAAGGTCTTAGATTTCGCATATAAATATGTTTGAATGTGAAGGTCTTAGATTTCGCATATAAATATGCTTGACTGTGAAGGTCTTAGATTTCGCATATAAATATGCTTGACTGTGAAGGTCTTAGATTTCGCATATAAATATGTTTGACTGTGAAGGTCTTAGATTTCGCATATAAATATGCTTGAATGTGAAGGTCTTAGATTTCGCATATAAATATGCTTGAATGTGAAGGTCTTAGATTTCGCATATAAATATGCTTGACTGTGAAGGTCTTAGATTTCGCATATAAATATGCTTGACTGTGAAGGTCTTAGATTTCGCATATAAATATGCTTGACTGTGAAGGTCTTAGATTTCGCATATAAATATGTTTGAATGTGAAGGTCTTAGATTTCGCATATAAATATGCTTGAATGTGAAGGTCTTAGATTTCGCATATAAATATGTTCGAATGTGAAGGTCTTAGATTTCACATATAAATATGTTTGAATGTGAAGGTCTTAGATTTCGCATATAAATATGTTTGAATGTGAAGGTCTTAGATTTCACATATAAATATGCATGCTTGACTGTGAAGGTCTTAGATTTCGCATATAAATATGTTTGAATGTGAAGGTCTTAGATTACGCATATAAATATGTTTGAATGTGAAGGTCTTAGATTTCGCATATAAATATGCTTGACTGTGAAGGTCTTAGATTTCGCATATAAATATGTTTGAATGTGAAGGTCTTAGATTTCACATATAAATATGTTTGAATGTGAAGGTCTTAGATTTCGCATATAAATATGTTTGAATGTGAAGGTCTTAGATTTCGCATATAAATATGCTTGACTGTGAAGGTCTTAGATTTCGCATATAAATATGTTCGAATGTGAAGGTCTTAGATTTCACATATAAATATGTTTGAATGTGAAGGTCTTAGATTTCGCATATAAATATGTTTGAATGTGAAGGTCTTAGATTTCACATATAAATATGCATGCTTGACTGTGAAGGTCTTAGATTTCGCATATAAATATGTTTGAATGTGAAGGTCTTAGATTTCGCATATAAATATGTTTGAATGTGAAGGTCTTAGATTTCGCATATAAATATGCATGCTTGACTGTGAAGGTCTTAGATTTCGCATATAAATATGTTCGAATGTGAAGGTCTTAGATTTCACATATAAATATGTTTGAATGTGAAGGTCTTAGATTTCGCATATAAATATGCTTGACTGTGAAGGTCTTAGATTTCGCATATAAATATCTTTGACTGAAAATATATATATATATATATATATATTCATAAATGTTGATTATGTACGAAATTCATGGATGAGCTCCAAACACGAGATGATTATACTTATACTAAGTTGTTTATGTACATTTTTGTTATAACGAATGTATTTATATCAAAATAAATGAAAATATGTCCAATTGCAATGGTTGTGTTGGCTGATCTTATTTCAATGGTGTCAAGATTTCGATTTCTGCCTCTTAATATCATTTGATGATGAAAAGGAATTAAAAATTGTTCCTTTTAATGAATCATATGGAAACTGATGAAAAGAATTATCCAATATGTACATTTTTCTATATCTTAAGCTGAAACAACTTACCGTACAAGAAAAACATGCAATAATTACATGTCAAATTATATTTTTTGCTGTCATTGATCCATTTCAGACAAAAACAATATTAAGGTGTAAATTATTACAGTGGTTGACTTTCATTGATTTGAACATTTTAACAGTGTGGATATGTACGAGGTGTTAATATGGGACATTAATGTTATGAGTTTGTGATGATTTTGTTCAAAACATGTGTATATTTATGCCAGTCCAAAAATCTAAATTTAAAGTTTGGGTTGTTAATGCGTCTTTCTTGATAGTTGGTAATATTTCTGTGTAACACGCACCATGTAATATCTGCTAGCGATGGGTTCTCGACGTGTGTCTTTAGATGAGAATAGATCGTCTGCTGTTTCATCCTTAAGTGTTCTTTCAATCTCGATCCAACCGTCCTGCCTGATTCCCCAACATAGATGCATTTGCATTCCAAACAGGTGATCTTATAGATGCAATGTTTTGTCAGACAGATTTTCTTAGTGTCAGCACACTTGCATGTCTCGCAATCATCGGTACAGCATTGTTTATCTTTCTTGGGTGTAAACAACGAGTCAGATCTTTGTCCGCTGGCATAGAAGATCTTGATGTTGTGTAGTCCAGTTCGATTAATGAGTGATTGTGTTCGTCTCTTAAGATCTTCACTGACGAATGGCATTTTAAGGTAGATGGTTTCGTTGTCTTGATCTTGGTTCTTATGTTTGTCATTATGGATTGTGCGTTTGATGGTAGAAAGTATAAATGTATATATATATATATATACACCTACTTGCAAGAAAGTTGTCATACAACATTTGAACATTTGTAGTTTAGTGCATTAGGAATAAATTAAAAGTACAAAAGAAGATCATTGAAGCAGAACTCTTTCTCTTGTACTTTTAATTTATTCCTAATCTTGAAACTACAAATGTCCAAATGTTGTATGACAACGTTTTTGCAAGTAGGTGTATATATATATATATATATATATATATATATATATATATATATATATATATATATATACCGCGATATGCAGAAATTATGATCCTCTTGATATATATACTAGTATATCAAAAGTATATTTAACAATTAGTCCTCGAGTCTGAAGTTAAACACAAAGAAGATCTTGAAGATATATGTATATAAGGCTTTATCGGTTTTGATAAAGATAACAAGATGATGTTGATAAATTTATTGAAAGCACAAATTTTTTTTTTCAGGGGTTCGGCAGTCTACCATCAATGTTACATATAACACAACAGTTACAGACCATAGTAGTGCAGCAATAGGACCCAATGCATCTCTTACAAAGTAAGTGATGGTCTCTTGATTGTAAACATTATTGTGATAATTCAATAACATAGTTCTTTATTTGTAACAATCATCTCATAGTGATTGTTTTTCAGTAATATCATTAGAAGAAGCTTATTGTCAATTCTTCTATCTGGTTTCTTCTATGTTGGTATTTCTTACAATAATTGTTACCCAAGCTTTCAGGTCTTTGACCCATCATCAGCCGGGATGTAAAAAGGTGATGTTGGCATAGGTCAAGAACCAGAAAACTTAGGTGACAATTATCGTTAGAAATTTGAATGCAAAAGAAACCAGACAGAACAGATGTTACTAAACCTACAATGAAAGCCTCAAGTTTGATGACATTGTAAATATCAATTTTATCTTATTTTATCATAGTGTTGAGAGAACAAGTGATCAACCTGCAGAGAAAGATATCTCTTCAAGAGCACTAGGTAAAGGCCAACTCTTGTGTTTGTAACAATTGTTCATTCTTCTTTCACTTCAAGCTCAAATGCAATCACAGTTGATTGATTTACAAAATTGATTTTGTTTCAGTATCATGAAATGTACAAAAATATATACTAAACAATTTAGAAAATGAATGGAGATCAAATTCTAGTAAAAGTCAAATAGTCAATAACAAATAATTAAGTGACTGTTCATTATTCATCTGAGAGGGGGTATGGGTTAGAAAAGAGAAAAAAAGGCTCTCCTATATATAACTCATCCATTATTTCAAGACCCCTCTTTTCAGGGTCACTAAAATTTAGGCCCTCCCATTTTTCACCCATCCCCCCTCCTTTCAATAAATATGAATGGTCCCTAACAGTGATAAATGTGGACCTCTACAAAGTGTAAAGTTTGTAAATATAACGAAAATCTTGCCTGGCTATAGACCTTATGCAAAACCCATAAATGACGGGAAATGAGGATTACTTTACTAGTATTGTTTTCCACTCAGGAGCTGGTCAGCTCCTAAAGTCATAACAGCCAGCAGTCGAAATCATATGCTTAGATTAGTATTTAAGCAGAATTTGAATGCTCTAGCATAAATACTAGGGAAGTTACAGCAATTTAAAATTAGAAGGATTTGTATGTAACTGTGCACAGTTACTAATTCACTGATGGTATTTCATGTGAAGACAAAATATCTTCTCAATTCAAAATATTTCAAAAAATTTTTTTAAACCTTTTCCTTTATGCAAATAAGGAGTGACTGATATTGCATAAGGTCTATAAGTGTGGGAATGTCAGCATTGTAAATATTTCGTAGTGCTTTTTTGAATGGATGGATGGATGGATGAATGGGATGGATGGATTATGGATGAATGGATGGATGAATGGGATGGATGGATGGGATGCATTATGGATGGATGAATGAATGGGATGGATGGATGGAATGGATGCATTATGGATGGATGGATGAATGAGATGGATGGATGGAATGGATGCATTATGGATGGATGGATGAATGGGATGGATTATGGATGGATAGATGCATGGGATGGATGGATGGGATGGATGGTTAGATGGATGAATGGGATAGGATAGGATAGTAACTTTAGATGGATGGATGGATGGATGGTTAGATGGGTTAGATGGATTATGGATGGATTATTGGATGGGATGAATGAATACATAAATAAATGAATGAATGCATTAAAATAAAGGGATAAATACATAAATAAATGAATGAGTAAATGAATAAATGAATATATACATTAATACGCTGAGCAGCAAACAGAAACAAAAGAACAAGAAAACCCTATAAACAATTAAACTCACTTTCTAACTTACAAAAAATTATTATATCGATAGATCAATAGGTAAACAATGATAGGATGAATAGATAGATAATTGAATAGATAGATCAATAGATGGATAGATAAATGTGAAATACAAAACCCATAGTTTTTAACAGTCCAATGAAAAAAACCTCACATATTTAATCCTTACCTTGTCTTCCTGTCTGTTGATTGTTAAATTGTCGTGTTTTTATTTTCAGAATATACAGAAAAACTGAAGTCATCCATTAAAAAACAAACCGATTTTCTGTTGGCGGAGGAAGAAGACAAGAAAATTAGAACCGATGACATCTTCACGAATGTGACTATCCAACGTGCCCAGAAACAGATCAAGGAACCCGAAGCTAAAAAAAGGAGATATGGCACGAGGCAAATGGATGAAGTTCCAGAAAGTAGAACAACACTGAAATCATGTTCAGAGATGTTTGTTTGCCCAGAAAATGATCAGAAATCCACAGCTTCTGGCACGACCAATCCTAAATCTATCTTGTTGTTTGGCAAAGGAGGGATCGGAAAGACTCTGTTTTGTCGGAAGCTAGTGCGGGATTGGTCGGACAACAAATTGTTTGAGAAAAGTCAAGAAAAAGCCAAAGTACCTGATTTTCAGTTTGTATTCCTGTTGACATTCCGCCAATTTCTTCTTCCGGAAGAAGAAAAAGTTGATTTGCGTGATATCTTAAATACGTCCTCCCTCTTAGACGAGCATTCAGCTGTGGATAAGCCATTACTGCAGTATATCATTGAAAATCCTGAGAAGCTAGTCATAATTCTTGACGGCTATGATGAGTATAAACATCGAGAGAAAATCACCGGGGACTTTGAAACAAGATACCCAAACAACCCTCATAAAAAAATCCCTGTTCCTGCTCTGTTAGCCAAAATCATGAAAGGCAAGATGTTAAAAGAGTCAGTGGTTGTTGTAACTTCAAGGCCTGGCGAAGCAGAGGAATTAAAAAAAAAAATCTTTGATGTGAGATGTGACATTCAAGGATTTTCTTCCCCTCAGGTTCTGGAGTACATTAAAAAATATTTTAAAGAGAACGAAAGCATGAAGAAAAAAGTAATTGATCAAGTGAAAGCCAATGAAATTCTTTTAAGTTTTGGCCACATCCCCGTGATGTGTTATTTAATGTGCTATTGTATTAAATGGTACATGACTGAATCAAAAACCACAGATAAACTACCCGTCACAAGAACAGAACTTTATCATCAAGTTATTAAACTATTTATCAAGAAACATTCCTCTTCTAAATATGAAGAAATGGAAGAAACTAAAGTGCAAGAAATATTATATAAACTAGCTGAACTAGCGATGAATTTAATGATTGAAGGAAAATATATTTTCGAGGAAAAAGACATGAAAATTTTCAATTTTAAAGAAGAAGAAATTACAAACCTGAAAGCGAGTGGATTACTTGACTGTTGTCCTGGCGTTAAAAAATCTCCATCCGAGAAACCACCACTTGAATATACCTTCACACACCTAACGATACACGAGTATCTTTGTGCTTTTTCGTTTGTAGAGAAAAAAGAAATACCGAAGGAAGTAGAAACAAGTGCAGTGACGCTTGAGTTTGTAGCGGGGATTTTGTCAACAAAAAAGGATGAAAAACTGATGGAAGAATTGATAGAAAATATCAAACCAGAGGATGAAAATGATGAGAGTAATCAACTGCTAACTTTATCCTGTCTGTACGAGTACAAAGACGATGGGTTTTCTACCAGAGTAATAAATAACCTTAAACACATATACTGTACTGGGAGGGGGTGGATTGAATTTAGTGTAATAACTGATATCGATTGTTTGTACATAAGTTATTTATTAGATATAGTGAATTTAATCAACGCAGAACAAACTAAACAACATCTAACATCTACACAGTCATTTATTGTTAAGACATTGTACATTAGGTACACATCTTTATCAGCATCAGGGATCAGAATGTTGTGTAATTCTCTTGTTAGTATTTCTACTGTTACTGTACTGTGGCTGGAGGGTTGTAAATTAGACGATGAATGTGTTGTAATAATATCTAACATGTTGTCTCGTACTAATATAACTATCCTAGACCTAAGTGATAATAACATAACAAATGTTGGACTTCAGTGTTTGTGTTCAGTGTTAAAAACTGGTGATTGTCGTGTAAAACTGTTAGACTTACTGGGTAATGATAAAATAACTGTTGAATGTTTACAATGGGTAAAACAACAGATCCCTGATGTTGAGTGGAGATTTTAGATGAATCTAACTTAAGCTTATTTATGTAAAAAAAAGACAATGAACCGATAATAAACAAGTAGACAATAATCTGTTTTTGTAAATAATAACATATTTTATTGAATAATAAAGAAATTCTTGTAGTTTTATCTTTGTAGTTGATTGAAATGATTCTTGTTTTACTCAACAAATATTCAAACAAATCCATTGAAAATCAAAAATATTTCTTGACAAATGTCCAGTAGTTTGATATCAATACAAGTACAAGTTTGTTTTCATCAATATTTTTATTCAATCAAGTTAAAAGAGACTTTTTTCAACAAATAAAGTCATTTTTCATCATATTATGAACAAGTGAGTTGGACTTGAAACACGAACAACAGAAAAAATACTTGTTTTCTTTGTCAAATCAAAATATTTGCCATCCAAATGAAAGAAACCATCAATATTTATCCTTATTTTACAGCATTTGATTGATAAAATAGTATTTTGAGTTGGTTTTGTTTTGTTTTGAAGTCAACAAAAACTTGTGGTGAAAAATGGCGGCAAATGATGGTTTGTTTTGTACAAGACTTTAGTTGAACATGAACGAAGAAAACACTACACGACTAATACAAGCTGGAATAATCCGAATAAATCAAGAAAGAATTACTTATAATGTGGTTCAATAATCATAGTTATCTAGTTTTATTTTCAATGTGAAGATCAGCAATAATTCAGCTCACCTCAGTTTATTCACTTGTCTTTGTTCAGCTCACCTCGACTCTGAAAGAAAATAAATAACGTGGATATTTAGAACAAATTCTTTACTCAAAAACAAGACGTCTACAAAACAAACTTTCCTTGTGGTTTTGGTTTTTCTTTTCCTGGGTCTTTTCACATCAGATCAAAGAGGACAAAATACTGACTAAACGAAAGTCTTGACTGCGGACATTTTCCAGTTTGAGATTCTCGAAAAAAAGCTAAATTTTCCCCAATTTTTCTGGATTTTTCCAAACAGATGTCAATACATTCAGTGGCACAGGTATTTTCTTTCAATGTGGTTGGTTGTGTAAGTCAGTAAACTGTTGGGAAGAGAGCAATAATCCAGTAGAAATTCTTGGTTGATGAAGAACAAAAAACAAAACCAACTTTGAAAAACTGCAAACCAACAAGTCACGTGATGAAAAGAGCGGGAAAATAATCATCGACGCTGATTGGTTCATGTCAGGTAACTTGAACCAATCAGAGAACACCATCATGATTTTTTTGGGGGAGGGGGGTGGGTTGGGGATACAGTCATTATGATTTACTTTCTATTATTTTCGTGAGACATGGGGAGGGGGAGGGGGAGCTGAGTGCTGATTTGGGGAGGATTTTTTAGCCGATTTTGAGGAAGAGTCATAAGTTGTTTTTTTTTAAAGCCACTGACTTGATTCACCAAAAGCTTTATTTCAATTTGAATTTCAATTGGATGTCAAAATCCACTTTCTAGTTGTCATAACTTCCAGCTGATCTGAGAAAACATATTAGCTAATCAGAATCGAGAAAATTTGCTAAACTGAGGTGTCATCCGACTCGGGAAACGGTTATTTCTTTATTTTATTTTCCCACTCAATGATGAATATCATAGTAAATGTATGTGAAATATTAAAAACCTCTCCTGAAAAGATCTAGATTTATCTCAGATATAAACTTTTATAAGTCATTTTTCGCAGACTTCATGACACTTCAGTTTTGCAGTGACGTGATTTCTACGTCACTATTTCAGATCAGCTGGTTTAATGCAATAAATATGTTGCAAAAGCATGTCCCTCAGAAACCCCCCTATGTGCTTCCGTCTTCGGCGGTAGTTTCCCCCTAATCACTTGAGATCACAGTTACTCTCTCCACGGCCCCTCTACAAGATTTGGAAAGACATGCAAAACTTGGAGAGGGAAATATTTAGCACTTAATGACTGGTCCCGAGGGAAACAGTTAGTTTTGTTTCCCGAGAATCTCAATGTTTTCCGAAGCTCCGGCCGAGGGATTTCCCGAGGGATCAGTCATTAAGTGTTTTATTACAAACTCTTGTCAAACGAAGAAAAATTTTCTCTCCATTTTGAAAATTTTTGGATTTATTCCCCTCTCACGCTTTGATCACGTGCAGGAGTTATTGAGATTTATTTCCCTCCACGTGATGTACTCTCGACCAATAAGAAAACGACTTTGATTAAGATATATAATATCAACATTTCCTATTTCCATTTCAAATAATTTAGCCTGAAAGTACATCCGCATTTGTAATCTTAATCATGATTGTATAGGTGCAATATGTAATATGATAGTAGAATATATTTAAATGATAAGAAAAGTATTGAAATGAACGGTTTGGTGATTGTTAATAATGTATTTAACATAAATTATCCAAGGCGGAGGGTCACAAACTCTTGACCTTTGTTTTGGGGAGAGTCGAACTTTTTTCAGTCATGTCTTAGTTAAAGTGATATTTTTTAAGATGCGTCCTAGACTTCGTGAGTAACCTGCGTAGGCAGGCGTTCCTACCAGTTGTGGCTCCGTTACTGCGCCCGACACAGGGAACCCACAAGAAACGGCGCCTGACTGCCAACACAGGGAACCCACAAGGAACGCCAGGCTACGCAGGTTACTTCCTGTGTGGAAATCGACTCTGAAGGAAGTTATAAGACAGCTTTCTTCGTACGTCATATGTTTGTTTCAGGGACAAATATGACAGTTGTTCAGCTCCTTATCCAAACAAGAACCTTTTAGCCTTTATTTACTAAAGAATTCATGGATATTAATGCAAACTAGACTCGAGGAAAACAATACTATCTCTTCGGTAGTTCTCTAGATGTTTGATATCTCTAATCCACTCTAATCTAGAGCACTTACCAGATTGAATAAAATAGCAGTTGTAGTACTGACTACCCGTAGTTAATAGAGAGAAATATGAAGTTTTAATGTCGGGTGGGATAACAAATAATTCTAAATTTTTTACTGATTAAATATTTCATATCAAACTAAGTTTTCGTCTTAATCGTTTACATATATTGTATTTCTCACTTCTACTTGTTTATTTGTTTTTCTTTGTCACGAGAAATATTATATTTGTGTTTAGCCTTTTTACTTCCTTTCTGCTTTTTTACATCAGTTTCATGATGACAGAACCATTCAATTGATACAAATAGATTTTCCTTGCATTCACTTCCATTCACTTTCAATTTCTCTTCAATTTCCATTACCAACTTGACGATAATATTCCAGTCCCATCTGTGAGTTAGTCATGCCCTGACTTAGATCAGCCCAGAGGTTGTTTCAGGGTTCTATCTGTGAGTTAGCCATGCCCTGACTTGGATCAGCCCAGAGGTTGTTTCAGGGTTCTATCTGTGAGTTATTATCAAACATTTTATTTTTGCTTACAGCTTTTTACCCTGACAATCGCCATCATTGAACTATCAAAGCAAATTTTGATCATGAGTTCTTTTGATGGACTAGTGACCAATAGGAGAACCTCTTGTTCTCCAATTTATTGTTATAGCGTTGACGACTACACGAGAGAAAACGGAACATCACTTGACAGCTGTCATGCATAGCAGGTGAAAATTCTCCTTGAGAGGAAAAAGTTAAAAACCTAGGCAAAAGAACAGAGATTATTTAACCATCCAAGAAGAGAATGGTTAATCATTTAGGTGCCATAAAATGCAAGGTTATTGCACTCTGTGTTGCGATACAGTTTGTAACATCATGTAGGGATGTGTTTGTTACTGTTCCATCACTGGATGTTAGAGACTGTGTGTCTATTTGTGAGAGAGATTCACGATGTTCGACTTATTACTTCAAGGTAGGATGGGTAATCAATAATGCTTAGAAGTTGTAAGACATTGTTGTGGCTTATTCAATTCAGGGTAATACTTTCTGAGTCATATTTCATACAACTTCAAAAAAACCTTTCTTCTATATATAGCAAATACAATTTAATTAGTTTACTGTCCTTGCTACTATCATGTTATAATTATACACATCATCTGTTTATCGTTTTATCTTGGGAAGCACGAATGGTGTGTGCTTCTAATGCGTTGCCTGATCACTGTTGTGGTCAGGGGCTCGATCCCCAGGCCCACATTTGTCAGTAGACTGAGTTGCTTGTTGGTTCTGTCCTGTGCTTCGAGCGTTTTCTCCAAGTTTTTCGGATTTCCTCCCCCTGTAAAAATCAACTTACGAATACCAATAGCAGTTATTATGGATGCATGCAAATGAGATGCAAATGAGACAACAAGCATTGTATCGAACCGATATCCTCACTCGTATATAATTCTTAAATCAGTAAAAGAAAATCTCAATGCGGACTAGTAATAACAGCAATTTGATCATCACGGAATTCAGAATAGCTTAGAATACCCTTGCTAAGAAATTATGCAATTTGAGCATTGATAATAACTAGTTTACTACCGCAATTACTCAACTGTTAGCACCGTCCTGAAGAAACGATCCATCGTGTTTTGAATTTCTGTTAACTCACGTGACCAATAGGAGCTCTCCAAATGGTCACGTGAGTTTACCGAAATTCAAAACACGATCGATCGTTTCTTTTACCGGCAGGTACGAAATGCAGAATTGAAAATGCAGAACGGAAAATGCAGAATTGACTTTCGGCGCTTGGATTTGGATGATGGTCTCGGGCGGTTTATGTTACTTGAACCACAGGTAGCCCAAGCTATGGTTTTGAATATATATATAGAGAATGTATGGCAGATCAATAAATTTCTTTAAAATAAAATAAATTTTATATTTTATTGTTTCTTTACCGGTATATCAATGTTTTATTGCATGTTTTGTGGTTTCCTGACGGTTTGGTTGCATTTTAAGGCGATTTTAGGAAATTTTATCTCCTCTGATCTGCCATACATATTCAAAACCATAGCTTGGGCTACCTGTGCTTGAACTTCTTTTTAGCAAAATAATTGAGTAATTGCGGTAGCATCTTTATCTGAAAATTTGCTGTCTACATCAGTCACGGTTGACCAATATTTTCGCGTGGGAAATTCACCAAATTCAATGTCATAGTGTGAAAAGATATCCAATATTAAAGGGTCTGTCGCACTTGCCCCCCAACAAACACATTCTGATTAGAAATAATATTCTTCATCTCAGTTCTTATCCGGCTGCAGCATGTTTTCGGGAGTATTCTCCCCGCCTCGAGCCTAAAAAGGCCGTTTTTCTCTTGCTGTTGTAGTATTTTTTTGACTCCATAGTTTGTAAGAGTTTCGACACGTAGTAAGTATGTTCGTAAATATGTGATATTTTATATTTAGTGTAGAATGACCACGCCCAACATAGCTTTGTCTGAATTTGTCACGTGCATTCGAGTCACTTCCATACGAGTGATATCGTGGTTTTACTGAACCTTGAACTTTCAGGAAAAATTTATTCCCCTTTGTCAATGGACTACTTCGACGATGCGGCGGCCATTTTGGTAGGGGACAAATATACAAATCTTTGTTACACTTATGGCGTCGATTTGATTTAACGTTTCACCCCTAGACAACTTGACAAGGGATAAATTAAGAAGATGGGCATGAAAGAAAGAGAAATAAACGAAACTCTCTATTTTATCCGACATTTTTGTTTTGTTTTGCCTCCTTGACGCCCCATAATGCATTGCCATTCAATATGTGAAAATAATGACTGATACTACGTAGAAAAATGAAATGCTTGTCACTTAACCAGCATGATAGGGCCAGAGAAACCCAGAATTTTTTTCATCAGATCCTACGTTTTCCCCCGGCATCTCGTAAAAAAGTATTTTCATTAATTCAGATTCAAGATGGCCGCCGCATCGTCGAAGTAGTCCATTCATCCAGTTGAGTATTGAGGTCGTCCGCAAATAAATTGTTTGGCAATGAAACAACAAGCATTGTATCGACCCGATAGCCTCACTCGTATGATTCTTAAAACAAAAGAATATCTGATTGCGGGCTCAACTGTAATAACAGCTATTTAATGACCTTGACCTCTTCTAGTGCTAGCTAATTATAATTCACTTCATTGACCCAGACCTTAATGTACTTGAGGCGGTCCTTTACAAATGACCCTCAATCGTGAGACAAACGAATAAGTACCATTTCTTTATTACATTTCCACGATGAATAATATTTTTCATTCTGTTAACTACACAGTATCTGTTTTAAAGAGTACTACAAGGATTGGGCTCCCTGTGGTACTACAAGGATTACGAGGCAATTTTCTTTCATTTTCACAGGACAGTTAACCGATTGGAACAATTTATAATTAATTTTCCGCGATCACAGTTTTAAATTCGCAGATATTCTAGCTAATTTTGTCGAGCTTGTGGGCCATAGCAACGGTAACTAAGGGGAGTCTGAACCATAAATACCTTGAGTACTTGACAGGAGACTTCGATGTCATCGTGATTGATATACTTCATGTTTAACCAGTAATCATGCACCCTGATATCATACACAGTGATGTAGAAAATAACAGACGAATAGGAAAACACAAAACAAATACATCGAGAAAATGGGGGATTCCTAATACCCATGTTAGCAACTCATCCAATATCATTTTAAAAGGAGTTTTTGCGCTATTTTGGTGTTTGCCCCACCCCCTCCCCCCATCGCGTCGTACCAGTCCCTCTGCTGTAAAATGATGCTATTGGATTATGGGTTTCCTGTGGTAAGGCATTCACTTGCCTCAGTTGGATTTCCATTTCCTGTTTGTCTGGTGAAAGATTCAAGCGTCTTGTTCTCGTTGTTCTTGTCCTTCTTCTTCTCGCATTTCAAGTAAGTCTTACGTGTTAATTTGTATCAATCAGTGCATAAATACATTAGGTACGTGTGATGTAGTAGATCTCTTAGTATGTTCTAGATAAGATTGACTGTAAGGTTCTACAATACACAGTTTTGATCATGGAAGAGTTGAACTTGTAACTGTCTGATTTGATCGCCTGTAAAAATCTCATTTCACCAACTAACCAGATAGGATAATGCTTGTAGGATAATGAAATACTAGAATATGATTACCAAGCAGTTTAGCTGGGCCTATATCAGTCGTCTGTTAACGAACAGTTTTGATCATTGATCGATCGAGGGACGCTATTCCCTGTTTGTCAGTGAAAGAAAAAGCAGGGAGGAAATGGACGCTATAAATGTGGGTGTTGTCAGCATCTATACAATTTATATGCAAGCGCCAGATCTTCGCCTTGTTTGCGTTTTGAGCCGTGGTAGAAGTTAGTGGACGATCTAGGCCTGTTTTATGGATATACGAGAGAGGCCATCAAAGGGATTAGACAGTCTGTCTGCATTTGTAGTGCTGTGGGTGATTATTTTCAATGTGAAGCTCGTAGATTACAAATATTTAGGATCAAAGTCTGTCGAAACAAGGAGAATGTTTCAAAACCACCTACATTCTTCCAGGGTAACCTTCAAAATCAAAGATTATTACAGTCAAAACCGTTTTATCGCTCGGAATGATTTAAAATTCTTCACTCGGATTGGGTTTTTCCTAGCCGTCAATCATTATGCAAATTAGAGGTTGAACAAACTTGCTCGATTGCTTGCACAAATTCCGCCATTACAAAGTGCTTGTGCAAAAATGGCAAAATATTTCCAAAGTTGCTGGAAGCAGTGTTAGTTAATTCCTGTTCTCAGACAGAATTGTACTTTTCAGCTGATCTGAAATAATGATGAAGAAATGTCATATATAATTAGATACGCCACTTCTTGTAGAGCGAGCAAAAAATACAAACATATGTTGCATTAAAAATATAAAACTTGTGGATTATTGTGTTTAACTGTTATCATTATTGGCAACGTTATTTTGAAGATTGAAGGAATAGTCATGTTTTAAAGCTGGTTGTAAAAACATGAATAATTAATGAGGAAAGCACAATAGAAATCGTCCTGATTTGCATAAACTTTAACTCCAATTTTCTCAGCCAAATTCAATTTTATCTTTAAAATTTTAGTAGAACATGAATGTATACACCTAGACGTTTCATAAGTAATATACAATATGAGTGTCCGTGTTGTATCAGATATACAACCATGAGCCGAAGGCGGCCACTCAACACGGCCACTCATATTGTATATATATATTACTTAAGAAATGTCTTGACAACAAATTAAAGTCCCTCAGTTTTTAAGTAAATATTTTAGTTTCAATAAGGATGTTGTATCCAGAGCCACTAGAAAAAGGAAAATTCCTACATTTACCATCTGTTAGGATAGAAGCCGCCAAGAAAAGTTTTTATTATAATGTTTGTTTAGTTTTTAATAATTCTTTAAGTAAGTAATCATATATTTTAGCATTTTAGATTAATCTTATGATATTTTCTTCTTCGCTTAGCGAGCTAGGTTTGTATAGTTTCTCACTTTTCTCATTTTTTATATCTTATTCTTAGTATTTTCATAGTTTATATATATCTAGTGTATATTAAAGTGTTTTAATCGTAGGGCTCCTATTGATAACAGAGTCTTTGTATAATAATTATATTTATTATCATATTCATTACTAATTCATTAGGGTGAGATCCAATGAAATCGCAATACTGGGGTCACATGAAAACACTGTAAACCCCATACAGCTCAGCTAATTAGTATTCTGTATTTGATTTACTGAATATTAATAATTATTAGGCTAATTAGTATTCTGTAAATCCGATATAGAATACTAAATAGCCTGTAGGTCCAGCTTAAGGAGGATGGTTTCCCAGAGCCTTTTCAAAAGCCAGTCCCACCAACTAGATCAAACACCCTGCATCTTGCTTTGTTAACCTAAACACAATATTCAATGTGGGATGCCCGTGCCAAACAATGCGTGACCTCAGAAAACATTGTACGCATGCATGCTCCTTAGAAATATAACACGTACTGCTTTTCTTAAATAACGCTGCTTTTAAAATCTATTCTTCAGAAATCAGTATCTTCCTCAAGAACGAATATGATAAGAAAGATACAATATTCATGACCATGTTGTATGGGACATACGATCACGAGCCAGAGGCTCGTGATTGTATATCCCATACAACGCCACTTATATATATTGTATCTATTACTTAATAAACATTTTGAAAATATCGTAATTTCATATTTTCAATTTTCCAAAACTCAATCAGATTTTAAAATCTTTCTCTAGAAGTGGTTTGTTTGGGAATTAGATCAAAATTTAATTTAAGAAACTCATTTTTTTCTTTTTCTTATAGACTGACATCTCAAGTTGTTGCTGATCTGCTTTCAAATATTCACTGAAATAAAAAGGTTAACACTATAAAAGAAGACCTGAAGAAAGGAAAAACACAGAGGTGATGAGCAAGACCTATCCATATATATGTTGAATGTTTGATACATTGAATAAACATGGATGAAGAAGAAAGGTAAGATATTGTATGGTTTATGTCATTTACTTTGTTAAAAACATTTTAAAATGATATTACCCACTTATTATAATTTTACATTCTCCATTAATTTTGGGTCTGTGAGGTCATGTACATGCACTGCCATTGTACAGCTAGTTAATCAGTGCTCAGACTTGCTATCATACATGCAGGTGTCTACCTAGTTGTTTGTTGGTTTTCTCTTGTGCTTTGAGGGTTTTTCTCCAGGTTAATTCTCCAGACTTCCTCCCTGTTCACAAATCAAAATTCCTATATTACAATTACCAGACTATATACTAATTAAGTGGCTTTATATTCAACAGGAACCACTGTTGCCTGGCCTTACTTCTGTTAAGAGTAGGGAATCCATGTCTGCGTCATTACTTCAAAACTCAGTGGAATGCTGCAGGAAAATGCAGACCTTGGACTGACTGTGCCCAGAATGGAGCTGACCTGCTGCGGATGTTTAAGCCTCTTCCATATGAAAGAAATACAGTGCAATCTGGTGATACATCACAATGGGACTTGTCTCTTTTTGTCAAAGCTCTTCTTCATTCACGGCCACCATTTGTTGTAGCACCTAATCTGGTAACAGCCCTTGAAACGTTAAAAGAAATGCGAAACAAGTTGTGTCACTCTCCAATTCCAAGGGTTATGGCTGCTGATTTCCAAAAGTCATGGACTGATGGATGTAATGCACTGAGCTTATTTGGAGCTACCGTTGTGGACTTTGATAAAGTGAAACAAGGTGAGAGTGATATTACAGATGAATCACACCCATCATCCAATAATAAGAATATACACCTACTTCAATAAAGGTTGTCACAGCGAAAAACAACAAGCAACAAGCCAAAACCACCTGCAAACCATGCTTTATTAGCTGAAGATTCGGGACAACACTTAAAGAAACGAAACAGTTGTGACAGCCTACCATTACAAAACGACTAAAATAATCGCGTCTAAATGATGAATAAGGAGTAAAGTGACAGATGTTATTTGCGATCTTGTGTTGTTGCTTTCAGCTGCGACAACCTTTTTTGAAATAGGTGTATATATATATCAATCATTATTACTCACATTCATTCATTTAGTCATTCATTTACTATCTCTATACCGATTAATACGGATATAAATGGATTGAGCCTGGCTAGCAGCATGTGTTCTGACACATCAGTGCTCAGGCATCTTTAATGCATGCAACAACAAAATCATTTGCATATTACACAGGTATCCCAAACCTTGTATACATTTATACAGCACTACAATCCATTCTTTCCTTTAGCAATTTAGAATGGGATAGAAAAAAAGAAAGGAACAGAACTGAATAGAACAGGAATAGAATGGAATAGAGTAGGAATACAGATTGAATTCAGTAGAATGGATTGGAATATAGAATGGAAAATACTGTATTCAGGGAGGCTTATTTTCAGAGGTTTTCCTTATGAAAAGAATCAGGGCTTTCAGAATGCTTTGGAGTAGGTGTTCGTAAGTCTGAAGTAGCTGGCTGTGATCCAATAATTTTTTTATAAAAAAACAAATAGTAGCTCGCAGTTAACAATGAAGCCACTGACAATAGAACAGAAGGGGATTGAATGTAACAGAACAGAATAGAATCAAATAGAATAGGAATAGAATGGAATATTTACTGATATTAAAGAAGTATGTGTTATGCATTTGACAAGGAAAATAAAGGGAAAGAAGTTTGAATGGTTATGTATAAACATGTGGTTCTCTGATACACATATCTCTTTTCCCAAGATGTTCAAAAGCCATGGAGTGAACTACTTCCAATGATGAAACAATGTGCAGACCAAGACAAAGCCATTCTAGATGGACTGGATTTAAGTAAGTTACATTGTAAGGAAGTTGTTTTCTTTGCAATAAAAGTTGAATCATGTATTGTAAAAATTATTTAGCAGTTATTCGCCAAAGGCGAAGTGATTATCGATGAATATTTACCGAGCGGCGAGTCTTCGAGCTGCGAGGTAAATATTCATCGATAATAACTGAGCCTGAGGTGAATAATTGTTTTAGTATAAATAAAAAGGTGATTATTTCAAAAAAGAAAGAAGGAAACAACATTGAAAGTGAAAATATCTTATTTTTTAAAAGCGCGACGGTCACGCTGACAGCCATTTTGTCCGAAAAGGTGATTATCGGCTGATAATCCGAGATAGAAAACCAATCAGAGCGCGCGATTTTGTATAATCACCTTTGTATTTATACTAAATTTTGATATTCAAATAGTTAACAGCAAATTAGAACAACTACAGCAAGGACAAGACAGCATTGCTGAGGGTCAGTCCAAACTACAGCAAGGACAAGACACCATTGCAGATAATCAGGCTAAACTGCAGCAAGGACAAGACAACATGCTTGAAAAATTTACGTCACTAAAGCAAGATGAGAGAAATAGTAAGAGAGGAATAGGGAAAAATAGATGATATATTGTTATATGAAGTGGTTGGTATGGTGACTGTAATGGTCCAGTCAGGTTATGGTGTGTAAGATGTCAGTTAGAGTGGTAGGACATGTATATGACATGAAGTGGTTGGTATGGTGACTGTAATGGTCCAGTCAGGTTATGGTGTGTAAGATGTCAGTTAGAGTGGTAGGACATGTATATGACATGAAGTGGTTGGTATGGTGACTGTAATGGTCCAGTCAGGTTATGGTGTGTAAGATGTCAGTTAGAGTGGTAGGACATGTATATGACATGAAGTGGTTGGCATGGTGACTGTAATGGTCCAGTCAGGTTAATGATTAACATGAATAATAAATAATAAATTTATGGCAAGCACAATTATTTGTTTCAGGGGATGGGGAGTCTGCCATGAATGTTACATATAACACAACAGTTACAGACCATAGTAGTGCAGCAATAGGATGCAATGCATCTCTTACAATGTAAGTGACTGTCTCTTGATTGTGAACATTATTGTGATAATTAAATTCAACATCCATTCTTTATTTGTAACAATCTTCTCATAGTGATTGTTGTTCAGTATTTAATATCATTAGAAGAAGTTTATTGTCAATTGTTCTATGTGGTTTCTTCTATGTTGGTATTTCTTTGTCCCATCATCAGCCAGAATGTAAAAAGGTGATGGGTAGAGGACCTGAAAACTTGGGTGACAGAAACCAGACCAAACAAGTGTTATGAAACCTTACATACAATGTTTGTTGACATTGTAAATATCAATTTCATCTTATTTTATCATAGACAGAACAAGTGATCAACCTGCAGAGCAGTGAACACCTAAGGCATGAGTATCTAGGGGTCCTGGAAAATTTTGGAAATTAGGACCTCTTAGAATGCATTTCCAGCATTCTGGAGCAAGAATTGGCAGAACATGAACCAAAGAAATGCCAAACCAAAAAAAAGGCCAGCCTAAAAATGGGCAACCACATTGGAAAAAAAAAAAACGCCAACTGAAGAAAAAAAAAACCAACCTCTCAAAAACTGGCCGACCTAAAAAAAAAGAAGGTTGGTACAATCGACGAGGGCTTCCCCCCTGGTTACGCCCCTCATTGGGGTATTTTACAAAGACGGGAACATCTTATACTTTTAGTATTTTTATTCTTCATTTAGACTTGTCCTGGTAACGAACCATTCCTGCAACAAACTGTAGAAATGAAATTTTTATTTATTATTACTCGAATTTCAGGCAAGTTTCTTTAACGTGAATAAATCTGGGTTGAACCAAGATTCGTGTTCTCTGGCAAATCTGTCTGGCATTTTTCCTAAATTTAGGAAAAGTTTTCAATCAAAATAGGTGGCAAGTTCATCAGTGTGAAATACCCAGCGAGTTTCGCCGGCCACCGCTGCTATTGAAAACCCTGATACAGCGGCCATCTTGAATTATGGGATGCTGGGGGGCAAAATAATTTTTGAAAAATATATAGTATGTACAGCTGTTAGTGTATTATTGCCCTCTCGGCATCCCATGTCTTACTTAAAACAATAGAATACAAGATGGCTGCCGTATTGGTAAAAAAGGCCCATTTATTCTTCATAAATATTGGGAAATTTACGAAAACATATACTAAAAAATTGAGAAATGAATGGGGATAAAATAACCCTTAAATAGATAAATATCCCATCAATTATTTCAAGACCCTTTTTTTCAGGGTCAATAAAATTTAGGCCCTCCCATTTTTCACCCTTCCCCTCCTCATTCAATAAATAATGAACGGTCCCTAACAGCAATACATGTGGATCTCTAGCCAGCTGATCTGAAATAACTAACGGTCCCTAACAGCAATACATGTGGTTCTCTAGCCAGCTGATCTGAAATAATGAACGGTCCCTAACAGCAATACATGTGGATCTCTAGCCAGCTGATCTGAAATAATGAACGGTCCCTAACAGCAATACATGTGGATCTCTAGCCAGCTGATCTGAAATAATGAACGGTCCCTAACAGCAATACATGTGGATCTCTAGCCAGCTGATCTGAAATAATGAACGGTCCCTAACAGCAATACATGTGGATCTCTAGCCAGCTGACCTGAAATAACTAACGGTCCCTAACAGCAATACATGTGGTTCTCTAGCCAGCTGATCTGAAATAATGAACGGTCCCTAACAGCAATACATGTGGATCTCTAGCCAGCTGATCTGAAATAATGAACGGTCCCTAACAGCAATACATGTGGATCTCTAGCCAGCTGATCTGAAATAATGAACGGTCCCTAACAGCAATACATGTGGATCTCTAGCCAGCTGATCTGAAATAATGAACGGTCCCTAACAGCAATACATGTGGATCTCTAGCCAGCTGATCTGAAATAATGAACGGTCCCTAACAGCAATACATGTGGATCTCTAGCCAGCTGATCTGAAATAGTGACGTAGAAATGACGTCACTGCAAGAAGCCTGCGAAAATTGACTTATAAAAGTTTGTATGCGAGATAAATCTAGATTTTCAGGAAAAGTTTTTCATATTTTACATACATTTACTATGATATTCATCCGTTTCACGATTCGCTGGGCTACTAAGGATGATACCTCAGTTTTGCAAAGATTCTTGATTCTGATTGGCCAACATTTTTTGTCAGATCAGCTGGAGAAAGTGTAAATTATGTATATATAACGTGATGACATTGTTAGTTTAGTACATTGTAATTCCATTGTAACATATTGAATAAAGTACGATAGCAAAACACTGCTTATCAGCACAATAAATAATACCAACAGCTGTATATTCCACTGTTAAAATGAATGATTCAAAAGCTCTTTCTAGGGCCATAGTATAGTGATATTCCTCAATTGTAGCATCGCCATGTACATTACCAGTATAGCTTTCACTGTATTCAAGCTGATGATTTTCCTCTAATACTGTAAGCATTGTTGGTAATTCTGTTAGCATCAGGAAGGACTGTCCGGGCTAATTGTGACAAACTAGAATAGAGTTAATTTCCAACATCCATTATTTGCACCAAGTCTCTAGGGGAGAGTATTCCTCTCACATTGTAACATATCAAAGCACATAAACTCATTGCAACACATTGTTGTCCAGCATTTTGCCCAAATATGATAACATCCCATTGGCTATATGGTGCCCTTATTGTTTTATTAGGATCAACATGGATGGAGATCATGTACAGTGACAAGTATCATTACTTAGGTCCTTCTGTCTGTCATGTGTACTTTCCCTCAAACAGCGTTTGTAACCACGATTGAAGGAATAGCATCGTTTTCGTACTTTATAATTTGGTTTTCTTATCCGTGTACGTACAAACCGTGCATAACTATTCCTTTACTTGTGACTTGGTCTATGGATTTTCGACGACTTTGGAGTGTTTTTAAGTATTCGTCTGCAAACAGACTTACGTAGCTTTTTGCTTTCGTGAAAGAGACGTCCCAACCTATTCAGTGGTATTCTGCTCGGTTAACGATCACGTCCATACCCATGACATGCACACACAACACGATCGTATTTATAATATAAATACTTGGCATGACGAGATCTGAATTATTTTACTTTTATTCTCACTTTAAGATCATGCGTTATTACTCGGGCTACCTGCAAGGTAGGCCGAGTCTAGGTTTGGGTTTTCTATCTATCTATCAGTCTATCGACGATGTTAGAAGTAAGTAAGCCTGCGCTGCTCGGCGGTCAGCGGTGTTCCTCTACATGAGCAGTAGTCACGTAATGATTAAGTGACTTGCTTTGCTCTTCGAAGGTCTCGCTGTCTCGTGGTGTAAATATTTACTGAAAATCATGGAGTCCTTCTGGGACCCTCAATACACATGCAAATGCACATGCCGTTCGCGGTGGACCCACACTAAATGATGTCGAGCGTCAGTTTCGAAACGAACCAAAGAAATGCAAAAACAATGCAAAAAATACTCAAAGCAATGCCAAAGACAGTCGAATGAACTCAAACAAACGTACTCAATTTAAATGAGCTTAAATGAACTCAGAGGCACCCAGACGCACACGGCGTACGTGGTAGACACACATTAAAAGTTGTTATTGAGCGATTTTGGATCTATGAGAATCTATGGGCAAACTACGGTATGAGAATCGTAGAACTAGACAAACTAGTCAAAATAGATTAAGAGAATCTGTAAACTACCTAGCTATTACCAGAAAAAAAAATAAAAAATAAAAAAAATAAAAAATACTGAGACAAACTACAGAACGAGAGACAAACTACAAAACGAGTGACAAACAAAGCTTTGATGAAAGCTGACTCCAAGAACTTGTAGAAGTCAGACGAGCTGATAGTGATCTACAAGAAAGCGAACTGCCAAGACTCCTTGTTGAATATTTTCATTTATGAAAATACAGAAAACAAAAACCAGAAAAATAACCAGTTAAACACATTTTGGCTAAGAGTATTTACATTGATAAAACGTTTGTTTTGCAACGAACAGTTTCGATACTGAAATAGATATGTTTATTTCATCAGCTAGTCTTGA
Source organism: Anthopleura sola (assembly GCA_023349425.1). NCBI lineage: Eukaryota > Metazoa > Cnidaria > Anthozoa > Actiniaria > Actiniidae > Anthopleura > Anthopleura sola. Next base: position 348,868 of record JALHLI010000034.1, on the reverse strand, counting down.
AAGGTACTCTAGTAGGTCAAGTAGAAATATAATATGCGTTGACAAGTCAGTAACACTAATGCCTTACTAGAATTTAAAATGTTTTTTAATGTTTATGGGCACATAAACATAATACATAATCTACTTTTACATTTATTTATGTATTAAACAGTGTGGATGCGCTCAAAATACACCTGCATTCAATATATATCATTTTTGACTGCAAATCAATTCCTATCCATTCCATGGTCGCAAATATATATACTAGATACTCTCTATAATGTAGCCCGAGTTCACACTCTTAGAGTGTCTAGTTATTAGATAAATTAGGTACGTGTGATGTAGTAGATCTCTTAGTATGTTCTAGATAAGATTGACTGTAAGGTTCTACAATTCACAGTTTTGATTATGGAAGAGTTGAACTTGTAACTGTCTGATTTGATCGCCTGTAAAAACCTCATTTAACCAACTAATCAGATAGGATAATGCTTGTAGGATAATGAAATACTAGAATATGATTACCAAGCAGTTTAGCTGGGCCTATATCAGTCGTCTGTTAACGAACAGTTTTGATCATTGATCGATCGAGAAAAAGAAAAGGAGTTTCTCTCAGCATATTGAGCGAAGGGGCGCTATAAATGTGGGTGTTGGCAGCATCTATACAATTTGTCTACGCATGCACAAGGTTTTGGCTTTAAACTTCGCCGCCATTTTGCTTGCGTTTTGAGCCGTGGTAGAAGTTAGTGGACGATCTAGGCCTGTTTTATGGATATACAAGAGAGGCCATCAAAGGGATTAGACAGTCTGTCTGTATTTGTAGTGCTATGGATGGTTATTTTCAATGTGAAGCTCGTAGATTACGAAATATTTAGGATCAAAGTCCATTGAAACAAGGAAAATGTTTCAAAACCACCTACATTCTTCCCGCAGGGTTTATACAAATCGAAGATGATTAAAAGGAATGCCTACCAGTCACTGAAGTTTGTAGTAATATTTTGAAGCTTTGATACATTCTGTGAATTACAGTTGTCTGACCTGAGTCTATACGTATCAATACAATATTGCTCTGTTTGGTTTACTAACATCTTAAGCTCATAAAGTTATGCGCCCGAGCCAACTTTGGCGAGTTTCGAGTAAAAAATTAAAACATAAGAAAGAAAATGATTCTTGTCATAATTGGCCTTGAACCCAGGCCTTAAAAGTCCTTTACAAAGATTTTTCAATTCGAAACACTGGAAAAATCCTATCAAACGACCCTCCAATATGGTTTTATCAAACTGTTTTTCAGGGCTTTTGGCTGTAAAAAAAACTTGCACTATTTTGATATTTGCCCCACCCCCTCCCCCATCGCGTCGTACCAGTCCCTCTGCTGTAACATGATTCTAATGGGTTATGGGTTTCCTGTGGTAAGCCATTCAACTGTTCAGTTGGGTTTGCATTTCCTGTTTGTCTGGTGAAAGATTCAAGCGTCTTGTTCTCGTTGTCCTTGTCCTTCTTCTTCTCGCATTTCAAGTAAGTCTTACGTGTTAATATGTATCAATCAGTGCATAAATACATTAGGTACGTGTGATGTAGTAGATCTCTTAGTATGTTCTAGATAAGATTGACTGTAAGGTTCTACAATACACAGTTTTGATCATGGAAGAGTTGAACTTGTAACTGTCTGATTTGATCGCCCGTAAAAACCTCATTTAACCAACTAACCAGATAGGATAATGCTTGTAGGATAATGAAATAAGAATCTCAATCCCAAGCAGTTTAGCTGGGTTGATATGTTCTGTTTAATGAACAGTTTTGATCATCGATCGATCGAGCGACGCTATAAATGTGGGTGTTGTCTGTCTTGGCAAGTTTCCAAAGTTGCAGGAAGCCGTGTTCCTGTCTTGTACTGAGAAAGAATCGTATCAATGGTTTATTGAAACACCTATTCAAACAAATGACCCATTTATAGCAAACTTCTAGGTATATCATTTCTTGTTTTAGTATTTTTTTTCTTTCCCTATCTTTCTTTGATTTTCTTGTAGAGTCCTATGAATCAAGCTTGGTAATTTTCGATTCCATATTGTATTTATTAAACATTTTTCTTGAATCTGTGATATTCTTGGTACACGCTGGGTTCACAAACGTTTGATTTCTATTTCATCGTATTTTTTGACGAATTTAGACGTACATGTAATGGTGAAATGCTTGGTATCTAGAACTATATGTTGTAGGATAATACACTATAGACAATAGAGGGTGCGGCAAGACATTATGACACATCAGAGGTCACGTGACCATCTTATGTTACATAGATGAACAGTTTTGATTGACAGCTGATAAGAAAGAACTTGAATTCAGTTCAAATATTTTAAATATTTAAATTCTATTGAAAAGTTTTCAAGGATCCTATAGTGGAACACAATGAAGTTGGGAAGCATTTTTATTATGGATTGAAGGATACTGTCAATAGTGGAATCAGATGCTCAACATATTTTATTTACAAAAAAAGGGTCAAAGAATCATCTTTGCTGATCTAATGTTTGTTCTTTTGCTTATAGACTGACATCTCAAGTTGTTGCTAATCTGCTTTCAAATATTCACTGAAATAAACAAGTTAACTTTATAAAAGAAGACCTGAAGAAAGGAAAAACACAGAGGTGATGAGCAAGACCTATCCATATATATGTTGAATGTTTGATACATTGAATAAACATAGATGAATTCGAAGAAGAGAGGTAAGATATTGATGGTTTATGTTATTTACTTTGTTGGAAACATTTTAAAATGATATTACCCACTTATTATAATTGCTAAGTTGTAATTTTACATTCTCCATTAATTTTGGGTCGGTGAGGTCATGTACATGCACTGGCATTGTACAGCTAGTTAATCAGTGCTCAGCATTACATAGGGCTGACAGTGCTCAGAATTACATAGGGCTGACAGAAGGCACATTCAAGCAACGATACACACAGCATAAGCTATCATTCCGAAACAAAAAATATGCCAACAGCACTGAACTCTCAAAACATATCTGGAAACTTAAAGAAGACAAGAAGGACTACACTATCAAATGGTCAATTATCACCTCGGCAAGCTCATACAGCAACATTTCTAAAAAATGCAACCTATCCCTGGTGCAAATCTTGGACAGGATCCTGCCAGGATCCTACCAGGATCTTACGTATATACCAGGATCCTACTAAGGATCTTGTACAAGATCCTACCAGGATCCTACAGGATCTTGAACAGGATCCTACCAGGATCCTACTCAGGATCTTGAACAGGATCCTGATAGGCCTAGGATCCCTGTATCAAGATTCTACAGGATCTTGTACAAGATCCTACAGGATCCTACAATATCCTACTCAGGATCTCGTACAGGATCTTGTACAGGATCATGTATCAAGATCCTACAGGATGTTGTTAGGATCCTAGACTAATCCTGTATACATTGCAGTAATTAATTTATAGTTTTCTAATTTGCAATATTATAAAATGGTTTTATTTTTTTATTAAATAAAAATTAGAAATTCAAAAAAAAAAAACGAAAGAGTACAAACCCATTATTTTTTTGGCCTCACCTTCCCCTCCCTTGTTCTATTCTATTTCCCTACCTCCTTCTACTCTACCACCCCTCCCATTCAATGCTTGCTCCCCTCCCCACTCTGTTTTACTAGTTATTATTATTATTTCATTATTTTATTTTTTACTTACCTCAGTGGGGCTTGAACCTCCAACCTTTGGCTTACAAGCCGAACACTTTACCAACTTGACCATTGAAGAATTATTAAAAGAATCACCATACATTTGCATTTTATTTATGATTTTCAATTCCATGATGTCATTGGAGTGATTGAAATTGATGCATGCTTTGTAGTAGCAAGATATTACCTCTGGATCCTACAGGATCCTACCCAGGATCTTGTTCACACTCAATTAGGATCTTATTCAGGATCTTAATTAAGATCTTTTACAGGATCCTACCCAGGATCCTGTTCACAGTCAATTAGGATCTTATTCAGGATCTTAATTAGGATCTTTTACAGGATCCTACCCAGGATCTTGTTCACACTCAATTAGGATCTTTTACAGGATCCTGATGCTATATTTTAAGATCTTACATAGGATCCTGCTAGGATCCTATCATCTCCTAGTTTTTGACTCTATTTTAGGATCCTATCTAGGATCTTATACATGATCTTAGGGAGCATTCATTTTGGGGGGGGGGGGGGGGGGGGGGGCGGAGGAATTAGAGGAATCAAATAGAAAAAAAAATGCTAGCCCCCATGGTAAGGAATTGAATATTTCGATAACCCCCCCCCCCCCCCCCCCCCCCACTTCCAAATATAAAAATTTTCTAGCACCCCCCCACCCAGAAATCAACTAATAATGACCCCCCCTGGTTCAACGTTTAAAAAAATGTGACCCCCCTTTTTACCTAGTATTTTTTTAATGACCCCCCCCCCCCCCCTAATTCCTCCGCCCCCCCCCCCCCCTCCTAAAAAATGAATGCTCCCTTATTTAGGATCCTAATTCTTCTTAGGATATTACATAGGAATGTAATCCTGTGCAAGATCCTATTCTTATGCAGGATCCTACCTAGGATCCTAACTAGAATCCTGTTCCTAAGCAAGATCCTACTCAGGATCCTATTTCTAAACAAGTATAGGATCCTACAGGGTCCTGTGTAAGATTTCCACCAGGGATGTCTAACAGAAAAACTCCAAATTATCAAAGCCGACAAAGCCAGCCTCCTAAACAAAAAGTCTGAGCTATTAATTTCTAAATGCTGACACGAAAACAAGTTTTATCTGGTAAACACCTACTGCCGAATAACATGACATATCACACATCAATAGGTCAACGAGACAACTCATTGAGTTAATGATATAACAATAGATTAATAGAACAATAGCGTCATATATATGAATTATAGTAAGGATTATTCTTCATTAAAGCCTGTCTGATGATCGCGTAAGCGTGAAACTCTGAGTAACAGCAAAAGTGATGTACTATTTAATTTATCTTTAATCTACAATTTATATATATATATATACTATATTTACAGCGATATGCAGAAATCCTGATCCTCTTGATATATATACAAGTATATCAAAAGTATATTAGAAATTATGGGATATCAGCGTTGATATTTTTTTCAGAAAGCCCTAGTGATAGGCAACTCGGAAAAAATATCAGCGATGATATCCCATAATTTCTGACATACTTGTATACACCTAATTGCAAAAACGTTGTCATACAACATTTGTAGTTTCAAGATTAGGAATAAATTAAAAGTACAAAAGAAAGAGTTCTGCTTCAATGATCTTCTTTTGTACTTTGAATTTATTCCTAATCCACTAAACTACAAATGTTCAAATGTTGTATGACAATGTTCTTGCAAGTAGGTGTATATATCAAAAAGATCATAATTTTTGCATATCACTGTATATATATACTTTATTAAAAAGTCTTCATCAGGGCTACTGATGAGGACAAACAAACCATTACATTTCATGTTTTCACTAAGTTAATTACAGCGTGAGCTTACAATTTACTAGGAGTGAAAACATGAAATGTAACGGTTTGTTTGTCCTCATCAGAAGCGCTGATGAAGACTTTTTAATAAAGTCGAAAATTTGGCTGTAAAGGTTTATTATCCAGCTTTTTGATAATTTATACATTGATTCTGGGAAAAAGTTAAACACAAAGAAGATCTTGAAGATATATGTATATAAGGCTTTATCAGTTTTGATAAAGATAACAATATGATGTTGATAAATTTATTGAAAGCACAGATTATTTTTTTTCAGGGGATGGACAGCCTGCCATGAATGTTACGTATAACACAACAGTTACAGACCATAGTAGTGCAGCAATAGGACCCAATGCATCTCTTACAAAGTAAGTGACTGTCTCTTGATTGTAAACATTATTGTGATAATTCAATAACATAGTTCTTTATTTGTAACAATCATCTCATAGTGATTGTTGTTTAGAAATATCATTAGAAGAAGCTTATTGTCAATTGTTCTATCTGGTTTCTTCTATGTTGATATATTTCTTACAATAATTGTTACCCAAGCTTTCAGGTCTTTGACCCATTATCAGCCGGGATGTAAAAAGGTGATGTTGGCGTAGGTCAAGAACCAGAAAACTTAGGTGACAATTATCGTTAGAAATTTGAATGCAAAAGAAACCAGACAGAACCGATGTTACTAAACCTACAATGAAAGCCTCAAGTTTGATGACATTGTAAATATCAATTTTATCTTATTTTATCATAGTGTTGAGAGAACAGGTGATCAACCTGCAGAGAAAGATATCTCTTCAAGAGCACTAGGTAAAGGCCAACTCTTGTGTTTGTAACAATTGTTCATTCTTCTTTCACTTCAAGCTCAAATGCAATCACAGTTGATTGATTTACAAAATTGATTTTGTTTCAGTATCATGAAATGTACAAAAATATATACTAAACAATTTAGAAAATGAATGGAGATCAAATTCTAGTAAAAGTCAAATAGTCAATAACAAATAATTAAGTGACTGTTCATTATTCATCTGAGAGGGGGTATGGGTTAGAAAAGAGAAAAAAAGGCTCTCCTATATATAACTCATCCATTATTTCAAGACCCCTCTTTTCAGGGTCACTAAAATTTAGGCCCTCCCATTTTTCACCCATCCCCCCTCCTTTCAATAAATATGAATGGTCCCTAACAGTGATAAATGTGGACCTCTACAAAGTGTAAAGTTTGTAAATATAACGAAAATCTTGCCTGGCTATAGACCTTATGCAAAACCCATAAATGACGGGAAATGAGGATTACTTTACTAGTATTGTTTTCCACTCAGGAGCTGGTCAGCTCCTAAAGTCATAACAGCCAGCAGTCGAAATCATATGCTTAGATTAGTATTTAAGCAGAATTTGAGTGTTCTAGCATAAATACTAGGGAAGTTACAGCAATTTAAAATTAGAAGGATTTGTATGTAACTGTGCACAGTTACTAATTCACTGATGGTATTTCATGTGAAGACAAAATATCTTCTCAATTCAAAATATTTCAAAAATATATTTTTAACCTTTTCCTTTATGCAAATAAGGAGTGACTGATATTGCATAAGGTCTATAAGTGTGGGAATGTCAGCATTGTAAATATTTCGTAGTGCTTTTTTGAATGGATGGATGGATGAATGGGATGGATGGATTATGGATGAATGGATGGATGGATGGATGGGATGGATTATGGATGGATGGATGAATGGGATGGATGGATGGATGGATGGAATGGATGGATGGATGGGATGGATGGGATGGAATGGATGGATTATGGATGGATAGATGGATGGGATGGATGGTTAGATGGATGGGATGGATGGATGGTTAGATGAATTATGGATGAATAGATTATGGATGGATAGCTTATGGATGGATTATGGATGGTTAGATGGATGGGATGGATGGTTAGATGAATGAATGGGATGGATGGATGGATGGATGGATGGATGGTTAGATGGATTATGGATGGATTATTGATGGATGGATGAGTAAATGCATAAATGAATATATACATTAATAACCTGAGCAGCAAACAGAAACAAAAGAACAAGAAAACCCTATAAACAATTAAACTCACTTTCTAACTTACAAAAAATTATTATATCGATAGATCAATAGGTAAACAATGATAGGATGAATAGATAGATAATTGAATAGATAGATCAATAGATGGATAGATCAATGTGAAGTACAGAATTTGAGTGCTCTAGCATAAATACTAGGGAAGTTACAGCAACTTAAGATTAGAAGGAATTGTATGTAACTGTGCACAGTTACTAATTCACTGATGGTATTTCATGTGAAGACAAAATATCTTCTCAATTCAAAATATTTCAAAAATATATTTTCAACCTTTTCCTTTATGCAAATAAGGAGTGACCGATATTGCATAAGGTCTATAAGTGTGGGAATGTCAGCATTGTAAATATTTTGTAGTGCTTTTTTGAATGGATGGATGGATGGATGAATGGGATGGATGGATTATGGATGAATGGATGGATGAATGGGATGGATGGATGGATGAATGGGATGGATTATGGATGGATAGATTATGGATGGATAGCTTATGGATGGATGGATTATGGATGGATAGATGCATGGGATGGGATGGATGGTTAGATTGATGAATGGGATGGATGGATGGGATGGATGGATGAATGGGATGGATGGATGGATGGTTAGATGGATTATGGATGGATTATTGATGGATGAATGGGATGAATGAATGCATAAATGATGAATGCATAGATAAATGAATGAATAGATGAATGAATACAGAGTAAATGAATGAATGCATTAAAATAAAGGGATAAATGCATAAATAAATGAATGAGTAAATGAATAAATGAATATATACATTAATACACTGAGCAGAAAACAGAAACAAAAGAACAAGAAAACCCTATAAACAATTAAACTCACTTTCTAACTTACCAAAAATTATTATATCGATAGATCAATAGGTAAACAATGATAGGATGAATAGATAGATAATTGAATAGATAGATCAATAGATGGATAGATAAATGTGAAATACAAAACCCATAGTTTTTAACAGTCCAATGAAAAAAACCTCACATATTTAATCCTTACCTTGTCTTCCTGTCTAGTCTGTTGATTGTTAAATTGTCGTGTTTTTATTTTCAGAATATACAGAAAAACTGAAGTCATCCATTAAAAAACAAACCGATTTTCTGTTGGCGGAGGAAGAGGACAAGAAAATTAGAACCGATGACATCTTCACGAATGTGACTATCCAACGTGGCCAGAAACATTTCGAGGAACCCGAAGCTAAAAAAAGGAGATATAGCATGAGGCAAATGGATGAAGTTCCAGAAAGTAGAGCAACACTGAAATCATGTTCAGAGATGTTTGTTTACCCAGAAAAAGATCAGAAACCCACAGCTTCTGGCACGACCAATCCTAAATCTATCTTGTTGTTTGGCAAAGGAGGAATCGGAAAGTCTCTGTTTTGTCGGAAGCTGGTGCGGGATTGGTCGGACAACAAATTGTTTGAGAAAAGTCAAGAAAAAGCCAAAGTACCTGATTTTCAGTTTGTATTCCTGTTGACATTCCGCCAATTTCTTCTTCTGGAAGAAGAAAAAGTTGATTTGTGTGATATCTTAAATACGTCCTCGCTCTTAGACGAGCATTCAGCTGTGGATGAGCCATTACTGCAGTATATCATTGAAAATCCTGAGAAGCTACTCATAATTCTTGACGGCTATGATGAGTATAAACATCGAGAGAAAATCACAGGGGACTTTGAAACAGGATACCCAAACAACCCTCATAAAAAAATCCCTGTTCCTGCTCTGTTAGCCAAAATCATGAAAGGCAAGATGTTAAGAGAGTCAGTGGTTGTTGTATCTTCAAGGCCTGGCGAAGCAGAGGAATTAAAAAAAATTATCTTTGATGTGAGATGCGAGATTCAAGGATTTTCTTCGCCTCAAGTTGTGGAGTACATTAAAAAATATTTTAAAGAGAACGAAAGCATGAAGAAAAAAGTAATTGATCAAGTGAAAGCCAATGAAATTCTTTTAAGTTTTGGCCACATCCCCGTGATGTGTTATTTAATGTGCTATTGTATTAAATGGTACATGACTGAATCAAAAACCACAGATAAACTACCCGTCACAAGAACAGAACTTTATCATCAAGTTATTAAACTATTTATCAAGAAACATTCCTCTTCTAAATATGAAGAAATGGAAGAAACTAAAGTACAAGAAATATTACATAAACTAGCTGAACTAGCGATGAATTTAATGATTGAAGGAAAATATATTTTCGAGGAAAAAGAAATGAAAAAGTTCAATTTTAAAGAAGAAGAAATTACAAACCTGAAAGCGAGTGGATTACTTGACTGTTGTCCTGGCGTTAAAAAATCTCCATCCGAGAAAGCACCACTTGAATATACCTTTACACACCTAACGATACACGAGTATCTTTGTGCTTTTTCGTTTGTAAAGAAAAAAGAAATACCGAAGAAAAAGAACTCAAGTGCAGTGACGCTTGAGTTTGTAGCGGGGATTTTGTCAACAAAAAACGATGAAAACCTGATGGAAGAATTGATAGAAAATATCAAACCAGAGAATGAATATGATGATAGGAATAAACTGCTAACTTTATCCTGTCTGTACGAGTACAAAGACGATGGGTTTTCTACCAGAGTAATAAATAACCTTAAACACAGATACTGTAATGAGGATGGGTGGATTGTATTTATTAGAATAACTGATATCGATTGTTTGTACATAAGTTATTTATTAGATATAGTGAATTTAATCAACGCAGAACAAACTAAACAACATCTAACATCTACACAGTCATTTATTGTTGATATATTGTACATTAGTGTGTCATCTTTATCAGCATCAGGGATCAGAATGTTGTGTAATTCTCTTGTTAGTATTTCTACTGTTACTGTACTGTGGCTGTGGGGTTGTGAATTAGACGATGAATGTGTTGTAATAATATCTAACATGTTGTCTCGTACTAATATAACTGACCTAAACCTAAGTGATAATAACATAACAAATGATGGACTTCAGTGTTTGTGTTCAGTGTTAAAAACTGGTGATTGTCGTGTAAAAGAGTTATGCTTACGGGGTAATGATAAAATAACTGATGAATGTGTAGAATGGGTAACACAACAGATCCCTGATGTTGAGTGGATATTTATATGGATCTAACTTAAGCTTATTTATGTAAAAAAAAGACAATGAACCGATAATAAACAAGTAGACAATAATCTGTTTTTGTAAATAATAACATATTTTATTGAATAATAAAGAAATTCTTGTAGTTTTATCTTTGTAGTTGATTGAAATGATTCTTGTTTTACTCAACAAATATTCAAACAAATCCATTGAAAATCAAAATATTTCTTGACAAATGTCCAGTAGTTTAATATCAATACAAGTACAAGTTTGTTTTCATCAATATTTTTATTCAACCAAGTTAAAAGAGACTTTTTTCAACAAATAAAGTCATTTTTTTTCCATATTATGAACAAGTGAGTTGGACTTGAAACACGAACAACAGAAAAATGACTTGTTTTCTTTGTCAAATCAAAATATTTGCCATCCAAATGAAAGAAACCATCAATATTTATCCTTATTTTAGAGCATTTGATTGATAAAATAGTATTTTGAGTTGGTTTTGTTTTGTTTTGAAGTCAACTAAAACTTCTGGTGAAAAATGGCGGCAAATGATGGTTTGTTTTGTACAAGACTTTAGTTGAACATGAACGAAGAAAACACTACACGACTAATACAAGCTGGAATAATCCGAATAAATCAAGAAATAATTCTAATGTGGTTCAATAATCATAGTTATCTAGTTTTATTTTCAATGTGAAGATCAGCAATAATTCAGCTCACCTCAGTTTATTCACTTGTCTTTGTTCAGCTCACCTCGACTCTGAAAGAAAAGAAATAACGTGGATATTTAGAACAAATTCTTTACTCAAAAACAAGACGTCTACAAAACAAACTTTCCTTGTGGTTTTGGTTTTTCTTTTCCTGGGTCTTTTCACATCAGATCAAAGAGGACAAAATACTGACTAAACGAAAGTCTTGACTGCGGACATTTTCCAGTTTGAGATTCTTTAAAAAAAGCGATATTTTCCCCAATTTTTCTGGACTTTTGCAAAACAGATGTCAATATGTTCAGTAGTTGTGGTATTTTCTTTCAATGTGGTTGGTTGTGTAAGTCAGTAAACTGTTGGGAAGAGAGCAATAATCCAGTAGAAATTCTTGGTTGATGAAGAACAAAAAACAAAACCAACTTTGAAAAACTGCAAACCAACAAGTCACGTGATGAAAAGAGCGGGAAAATATTAATCGACGGTGATTGGTTCATGTCAGGTAACTTGAACCAATCAGAGAACACCATCATAATATGGTGGGGGGGGGGGGTGGGTGGGTGGGGATACAGTCATTATGATTTAGTTTCTTTTATTTTCGTGAGACATGGGGGGGAGGGGAGGGGGAGCTGAGTGCTGAATTGGGGAGGATGTTTAGCCGATTTTGAGGGAGGATCATAAGTTTTTTTAAGCCACTGACCTTATACACGCATCAAGAGTTCCGCGCTACTGCTCTAAGCGCATGCTCAGGGGATTAAAAAGTGGGATAATATTTTTTATAAAATATGCAATTTTTCGGTATATTTAATTCAGAATTCGCTTAACAGTACTACAATTTTGCTTGACAAGAAAAATACAACTAAAATATAGCATATTTTAACAAGGAACTCTTAAATATGCAGGCTACTTCCTGTGTGGAAATCGACTCTGAAGGAAGTTATAAGACAGCTTTCTTCGTACGTCATATGTTTGTTTCAGGGACAAATATGACAGTTGTTCAGCTCCTTATCCAAACAAGAACCTTTTAGCCTTTATTTACTAAAGAATTCATGGAAATTAATGCAAACTAGACTCGAGGAAAACAATACTATCTCTTCGGTAGTTCTCTAGATGTTTGATATCTCTAATCCACTCTAATCTAGAGCACTTACCAGATTGAATAAAATAGCAGTTGTAGTACTGACTACCCGTAGCTAATAGAGAGAAATATGAAGTTTTAATGTCGGGTGGGATAACAAATAATTCTAAATTTTTTACTGATTAAATATTTCATATCAAACTAAGTTTTCTTCTTAATCGTTGACATATATTGTATTTCTCACTTCTACTTGTTCATTTGTTTTTCTTTGTCACGAGAAATATTATATTTGTGTTTAGCCTGTTTACTTCCTTTCTGCTTTTTTACATCATGCAGTTTCATGATGACAGAACCATTCAATGGATACAAATAGATTTTCCTTGCATTCACTTCCTTTCACTTTCAATTTCTCTTCAATTTCCATTACCAACTTGACGATAATATTCCAGTCCCATCTGTGAGTTAGCCATGCCCTGACGTAGATCAACCCAGAGGTTGTTTCAGGGTTCTATCTGTGAGTTAGCCATGCCCTGACTTAAATCAGCCCAGAGGTTGTTTCAGGGTTCTATCTGTGAGTTAGCCATGCCCTGACGTAGATCAACCCAGAGGTTGCTTCAGGGTTCAATCTGTGAGTTAGCCACACCCTGACTTAGGTCAGCCCAGAGGTTGTTTCAGGGTTCAATCTGTGAGTTAGACGTGCCCTGACTTAGATCATCCCAGAGATTGTTTCAGGGTTCAATCTGTGAGTTAACCATGCCCTGACTTGGATCAGCCCAAAGGTTGTTTCAGGGTTGTATCTGTAAGTCAGCGATGCCTTGACTTAGATCAGCCCAGAGATTGTTTCAGGGTTCTATCTCGGTGAGTTAACCATGCCCTGACTTGGATCAGCCCAGAGGTTGTTTCAGGGTTCTATCTATGAGTTAGTCATGCCCTGACTTAGATCAGCCCAGAGGTTGTTTCAGGGTTCTATCTGTGAGTTAACCATGCCCTGACTTGGATCAGCGCAGAGGTTGTTTCAGGGTTCAATCTGTGAGTTAGTCATGCCCTGACTTAGATCAGCCCAGAGGTTGTTTCAGGGTTCAATCTGTGAGTTAGACGTGCCCTGACTTAGATCATCCCAGAGATTGTTTCAGGGTTCAATCTGTGAGTTTACCATGCCCTGACTTGGATCAGCCCAAAGGTTGTTTCAGGGTTGTATCTGTGAGTCAGCGATGCCTTGACTTAGATCAGCCCAGAGATTGTTTCAGGGTTCTATCTCGGTGAGTTAACCATGCCCTGACTTGGATCAGCCCAGAGGTTGTTTCAGGGTTCTATCTATGAGTTAGTCATGCCCTGACTTAGATCAGCCCAGAGGTTGTTTCAGGGTTCTATCTGTGAGTTAACCATGCCCTGACTTGGATCAGCCCAGAGGTTGTTTCAGGGTTCTATCTGTGAGTTAGTCATGCCCTGACTTAGATCAGCCCAGAGGTTGTTTCAGGGTTCTATCTGTGAGTTAACCATGCCCTGACTTGGATCAGCCCATGTTGAAACCCACAGACAAAGCTGCTCAGTTATTAGAATCAAACATTTTAATTTTTGCTTACAGCTTTTTACCCTGACAATCGCCATCATTGAACTATCAAAGCAAATTTTGATCATGAGTTCTTCTGATGGACTAGTGACCAATAGGAGAACCTCTTGTTCTCCAATCTATTGGTATAGTGTTGACGACTACACGAGAAAAAACGGAACATCACTTGACAGCTGTCATGCAGTAGGCAGGTGAAAATTCTCCTTGAGAGGAACAAGTTAAAAACCTAGGCAAAAGAACAGAGATTATTTAACCATCCAAGAAGAGAATGGTTAATCAATTAGGTGCCATAAAATTCAAGGTTATTGCACTCTGTGTTGCAGTACGATTTGTAACATCATGTAGGGATGTGTTTGTTACTGTCCCATCACTGGATGTTAGAGACTGTGTGTCTATTTGTGAGAGAGATTCACGATGTTCGACTTATTACTTCAAGGTAGGATGGGTAATCAATAATGCTTAGAAGTTGTAAGACATTGTCGTGGCTTATTCAATTCAGGGTAATACTTTCTGAGTCATATTTCATACAACTTCAAAAAAACCTTTCTTCTATATATAGCAAATACAATTTAATTAGTTAACTGTCCTTGCTACCATCATGTTATGATTATACAGATCATCTGTTTATCGTTTTATCTTGGGAAGCACGAATGGTGTGTGCTTCTAATGCGTTGCCTATCACTGTTGTGGTCAGGGGCTCGATCCCCAGGCCCGCATTTGTCAGTAGAGTTGCTTGTTGGTTCTCTCCTGTGCTTCGAGCGTTTTCTCCAGGTTTTTCGGATTTCCTCCCCCTGTAAAAATCAACTTACGAATACCAATAGCAGTTATAATCGATGCATGCAAATGAGATGCAAATGAGACAATAAGCATTGTATCAACCCGATATCCTCACTAGTATATAATTCTTAAATAAAAGAAA